>CM026567.1:690000-1132500 GCA_015143295.1 Tetracentron sinense | reverse complement strand
TCCTCCCAGCAAGAATTTCATTTTTGCCCATTCCCCTCTAAGAGTGCATTATTCCATTAATTGAAGATAAAGCTTTTTTCTTGCTTCAGTTGAGACATTTTTGTTAACTCAAGCCCTATTTATTAGGGTTTGCAAAATCAAAACCCTACAATCAATACGAGAGAGGTAAATGATTATTTTAAAAAGAAAGTTGATGCAAACACAAACACTAGCAACACTCTCTTTTAATACACTATGACAGGGGCAGAGTGTAGATGTGCAAAAAATGTGTCCCTCTTAGGCTTCATTTACGTACGTGAATGGTTTTCCGACGTAAGTCATTAAAAAGTTTTTACGGTAAAAGATTAAATTTTAACTAATATATTTATTTATTGCATCAATAAAAATAACACAGAAAAAATCTATATGTTATTTACTTGTGTTTAAAGGAACATTGAAAATTACATGTACGAGTGGTATTTTTGTCATTAGAATACAAATACATAAAAATGATATTTTTATTTATAAATTCCATAGTTGGACAATTGTTGTTATTTAAAATATTAAATACATGCGAACAAGAGTATTTTTGTCTTAAAAATACATGTAAATGAGTATTTTTATCATTTTAAATTATACATATAGATTGAAATATATGTCATTTTGAAAAATATATGTCAAAATGGATGTTTTTTTTTGTCATTTAAAAAAATATATTGAGAGGGATCTTATTGTGATTTTAAAAAAATTTGAAGAGGGATATGTTGTTATTTTGGAAAATACATGTAAAGTGATATTTTTGTCATTATATGAAATATATGTTAAGATGAATATTTTTCTATTTTAGAAAATACATGTGGAGGGATATTTTTGACATTCTATGAAACATATCTTAAGAAGGATATTGTGGGGAAAAATACCTGCTGCTAGACCTTGGTACCACGTGTCACCTTCGGAGGCAACCGCTGCTGCTTCGTTCATCTGGAATAGGTTAGCAGGTTTGACCTACGAATACGCTCCGACGATGAAGTTAGTAATGGGACAATAAGGGGGAGGGGGGGATAGAAGGAGGAGAAGAAGTTAGTAAACTCTGAGTAGGAAGGAAACTCTCTGGGTTTTAGTACCTCTGGATTAGTCCTCTTTCCTTATATCTTACCTCTATATTTATAGGAGATTGATTTAGGATTTGCCAGCTACCTTCCTGCCTATGTTTCCTTTTTGGATTAGAAGTCTTTCTCTTCATGTTATATTCTGCCAGTATGAGGATAGATTCAGTTTCCTATTTATAGGGAGATTTCCTTAATCCAGCTCAGGGTTTTATGCGATGAGCTTGATCTTATACAGTTGTACAGCTAATCCTAAGATCCTCAATCTCATCTATCTCGGACTCTTCGAGCTAGAGTTGTGTCAAGAACCTTTGTTCCAACATGTGCTTTGGCTCGGGTCCAGAGCGGAGGTTAGGGTTGGATTGATCCATCGAAGCATAAGTCTTGGTGTGATCTGGGCCGTTGAAACTGATAGCTATCCTCAAATGTATCTTTACTCTTTTTTACCTTTACAAATACCCCCTTCTCAGGGCCTTGAGGTTCACCCGAGGGTCTGAGAAGCATAACCGCTTTTCAAAAATGTTCTATGGCGCATTTGGTGTGTCATTTTTTCGTATTCTGTTTATATTTAATGTGTCGAACCTGACTTCATCATTCTGCCAGACGGGATGTAACTGTTGACGTTTTAGTGATTTTTCCAATATTGACGATCCAACGCACAAGGTTTACTGTGGAGGAGGTTTTTCCTTTTCTTGGCTTAGATACAAAATAAGGGGTTTAGGCATGTTTGTTATTTCTAACTAGTGCTCTGAATCTTTCTTGTCCTTTTGCGCTTCAGCCGTTGTCTAACCCTTATTCAACGTCTTCCTCATTCCTCCAATTGATAAGTCTCTCTTTCAACTTTGTTTTAGTTTTTTCCGTAATGTTAGTGGCCTCTAGTTCCTCAATAGAGGGCGACGGGGGTCTTGCTTTTTCAAGTGTTGATAGGAACTGAACATTTCTCGCTAGGGTTGGGAGGAAATTCCAGAGGGTGTCATAGTCGATTCAGAATATAAGCTTATTGCCCTTCGATCTCCCGAAGTGAGTACTCGGGTATATATTAGTCAGTTAGAATCTGGTCTCCATTTCCCCTTGTCACCCTTGGTTGGGGTTCTTCTGTCTGAAATGAGGCTTGCCCCCAAACAGATGCATCCCAATTTCTACTGCTTGACTACCAAGGTCAAGGGTTTTAATAGGGATGGCTTTAAAATCTGAGTTAGTCATATCTTGTCCTTATATTTCATTCGGAAATGTCCTATTGAGGGGACATCTACTTGATGGCTGGTCGAAAGATTCTCATCTGGTCATTAGTCCAACTAACTCGATCAGAGGATAGAGATCGAACTTTGTTTATCTCAAGGGAATGGAGGGGTAGAGGTTACCCCGACGTCCCAGTAGGCTTTCATCCAGGTAGATATCTTCGATGACAAGATGAGCAATATGATTAATTATCCGGTTCTTGAGTCATCATCGCTTGTTTGTCTTCTGATGTTGTTTGCTTTGTTTGTTTTGTGCAGCGCCTCGTGAGTGCTTGACCAAATTGAGTGGATCCTAGCAAGCACAGGTCGAGCGTTTGCTAGAGAGGGAAAATGAATACTTTGTTTGGAAACGTTCAGATCCATCTGTCCTAACTTCTCGGCCAAGTCGTGCTGTGCTTGCATTGCCGCCTGAAACTATCCGCTCATTTGCCAGCGTTGACTCTTCCACGCACCGTAGTGGATTCGGTTCGAGAATTTTCCAAGGAGATGGACCGGGAAACCCCTTGCAAAATCCTGCCTCTAAGAGTCCCTGCCCGGGTTGGGACCTCGGGTTCCGCATCTCATGCTCTGGGTTCTCGAAGCTCGGGCCCTACCCCCAATGATTCCACCGGCTTGATTTCGAAGAAGCACCGCCTTTAGATACAGGTCTAGGCCGAGACTACTAAGAAACCCAAAACTTCGTTGGTCCCTTCTGAGGCCTCCCCGTACCGAAACAAGCTCATAGGTAGGGGAAAGAGGTTGCACTGTAAGGCTCTGGTGGGGCTAAGGTTCCTGTCTTTGAGTCGTGCTTCTTCGTCAGTGGTAGGGTCGTGACATTGCAAGATGGTGCATTAGGGTATGCTCAAGTTGCTCTTGCCATGATTGATGGCGTTCGTCTCCCACGTGATATCTCCAGCTCGGAAGGCTAGTCGGACCACGAGATGATTGACTGGTTGCCTTGCCCTCACAAATGTAAGTTATTTGACTTCCTCCTTTTTATCAATGGTTTCTTGACCTATTGTTCTAAGGTTTTGGGCTTTATTTCTTAATGTCTTCAAGGCCTTCCACCAACTTCTATAATAGGCCAAGATGGATCACCAGTTTACGCTCAAGTCGACAGAGCTAGTGGCCTATCAAGCACGTGTCCGGGAAGAGGGTTTGGAGGCTGATGTCATAGTTGCACAAGGCGAGGTTCAGAGGTTAACTGGGGAGCTGGCTGACTCTAAATCTCAGACACGTTCTCTTTATGACCTAATGAAGAAACTCAAGAAGGATCTAGAGGAGCTCAGTGATGAATTGTAGTGCCAATATCAGGCGGAGTTGGAGGCTGTAATTGAGAGCGATCGTGAGGAGACCCGTCGTTTGCATCTCGAGGAACTGCGAAGTCAAGGTCTCCTCCATCCTCATACTACCCCTGGGGGTTGTGATGCTCCTTCATCGGATGTTCCACAGGTCATTTCTTCAGTTATTGGCTCTGTTGTTCCCCATCCTGATGCTTCTGTAGCACCTCGACACTACCTTCGTTGCAGGCAGGAGAGGTTGACTTGGCTTCCTTGACAGTAGGTACTGAGCTGAAAAAATGCGCGAAAAGAAAGGGGGTGATCGGGGAAGATGTTGTTTCGGAGGTCAGAGTGCCTGAGCCTGTGGTGTCGGATGGTTTGCGGGTATAGGGCGCTTTGTCGGCCCTGCTTTAGTGACTTCTTTCTTTTCTCCCCTCTCTTCTTTCATAGGTTACCTCCCCTCAAAGGCATGAGATACCTTCCCTTAGAGGCCTTAGGAATGTAGACAGGTTACCTCCCCTCAAAGGCTTTCTTGCTTGTAACTGGGTCACTTCCCCTTAGAGGTTTTGTAAATGGGTAGCGTCCCCTTGGAGGGTTTTGTTAAATGGACTATCTAACTTCGAGAGTTTTTATATGTAGGATGATTTTTCGGTACAATTTTGGATTATGAATGGGCTACTTATTCATTCCTCCAAGTTCTTTGTGAAAAATTCGGTGAATCCCAAATTTAGGGTTTGAGTTGAGAATCTCACAAAGTCAAGGGGATGGTTAGGGCTCTCTATAAGTTTATCTACACTTTTTGATGTTTTAACAATTAATTTATTAACTTAAGGAATGATAAAATTTAAGTGCGGAAAATAGAAAGCCAAGCAAACCACAACACATGGATTTTTACATGGAAACCCTTCCGAAAAAAACCACGGGACTTAGTCCAGCCATGAGAATCCACTAAGACAAAGTAAACAAGAACTTACAAGACTCGAACTTTACTCCTTCGGACTCGACACTACGATCCTTAAGTTCTTAGTCCTCCACACCTCGAAAAGTCATCACGTACTCACAAGTCCCGTGATCAACCGCAGCCGCTCGTACTTCTCTTTGTGTCTCGAAAACAATCCACGATCTTCCGATCGATCTCCGTCAATGACAGTTTCGGATTCCACCAACCAAATCACTCTACCATGATCCGTCTCGGATCGATCTCCTTCGCAAAGGCTACAAAACACTCCGGCCAAGGTGTTCTATCCAGAACAGGTTTATAGATTGATAGAAATCAACACCTAGTGGACTCCTTCAAAGGATAAGTCCAAACAAGCAAAATTGGAACTTTGGGCTTGCAAACTCTAGGTTTAATGCACTAACAAAAGGGGTTGAGAAAAATAGATTCCATAGGTTTCATGACCTTTGGAGAAACTTAAAAATACTCTCCACACACTCCCTAAGTTGTGCTCCACGAAGTAGAAGGGTTCTAACTTTATAGGGAATCAAAACCAAGCTTTAGAAGTTGCTAAAGTGGTTTAAAAAACAAAGAGGAAGGAAAAAAAACGTATAGGAATGATTTCCCATATTAGGGTCGACCCTCAAGGATACTTGGCTCGATCCAAATGTGCACTTGGGTCGACCCAAGTATCCTCCAGGGTTGACCCCCATATTTGCAACATTCTGGAAATTTGCACCATAGTAAATTTTGCCACTTCAGGGTCGACCCTCAACGCCCAGGGTCAACCCTGAGGTAAAAACTGAATTTCAAAATTCATTTTAGCCCTTAGTCTCTTTACAAAAGTTGTAGCTCTTTTTGATGCGATCGATTTGATATATTATAGAGCAAAATCCGAGCTACGGTTTGGGAGATATGCTACTTTCAAGCAACCTTGGTTTTTTGAAAAAAAATCAGAATTTTAAAGTTGTTTTGCACTACTTATCCCATTACGTAGGGTCCGTATGATTAGTCTAGGACACTTACCACCTAAGGCATCATATTAGGATTATTCTAAGTCAATTCCCACCTATGGTCACATGGTATCTAGGTCACTTACCATCTTATGAAGGAAATGATCAATCGAGTGGATCAAGCGATTCTTCAACAGGCTTCAACTTCACTTGTTGTGGATGCTTGACGGCAATGACACAAGATACACACCTGGACACCTAGACTCACTTGTTTTAACACTGGAATATGCCAACACAACAAACATGGACTTTACATTTTGTATGCATATGATCAGCTGCCTTTACAGGGTGTTGCGTTAAAGGTCCTTAGGAGCTCGTTCTATGGAACAATTTTACGAGTGTGAACTGACGAATCGTATATATGTGTCATCCGAGGCATTGGTGTCCATTGAATTTGCCATGGAGTATCCAGGTCTTATTGAATTCTTGTCTAAGGCGCTAATGCACAACGAATTTACAGTGGAGGGACGGGTGCTTTGTCCTTAATGAACTTCTCATTCGCATGCGATCCAAAGCATTAATGCATATCGGATTCATAGTGGGGGGATTAGTGCCTTGCCTTTTACGAATTTCTCATCCATATGCAATCTGAGGCGTTAATGCACACCGGATTCACAGCTGATGGATGAGTGCCTTGATCTTTACGAATTTCTCATCTATGTGCGTCTGTTTGCAATCCAAGGCTTTAATACACATCAGATTCACATAAGAAGGATGAGTGCATTGAACTATACAAATTTCTCATCCATGTGCAATCTGAGGCATTAATGCACATCAGGTTCGTAGCGGAGGGATAAATGTCTTGACTTTTATGAATTTCTCATCCATGTGCGATCCAAAGCATTAATGCACATCGGATTCGCAACGGAGGGATGATGTTTCCCCAAATATTTGACCCTATAGGTGGGGTGAATAGGGGCCTGGAAAATTTATATTTTTTCCTAATTTCCTTTATGCGAAATTTAAATTAATCTAGTTAACAAGGTAATGAAGAACTACTAATTCAATATTAAAGCAATTAATAAAGAAATGATGAGAGATAAACGTGAGTAAACACAGAGAGTTGTTTTCGAGGTTCGGCACTCCCGCCTACATCCCTGCCTTAAGTTTTCTAGCTCAAGGATTCCACGATACACTATCGCATAGACTTCTTACGGGTGAAACCCAAACCTTTACAACTTTCTTCCAAGCGAAAGTCAAACCTATCCAATCTTCTTCCGGGCGAAGATCAAGCCTATCTTGCAAGAGAACAATCCTCTCTTGACTTTCCTGACGATTCCCGCTTCAATACAAGAATCCACATATTCTTGATTTCACAATACAATGTATTTGAAATGGATTTCAATGCAGAAATTTTCTCCTTAACTACGCTAAAAAGATTGTCTCAAAGCACTCTAAAAATCTCTCAAAAGATGGGAGTTGAATAGCTCAGAAAGAGATTTGGGGATTTCTAGGTTTTCTCAAAGAATGATATGGTTAAAACTTGAGAATAAAGGCTGAGAGTTAAAGCTTTGATAAATGGTAGATCAATAATTTTTTGTAGTTCATAAATGAATTCAATTTATAGCTCTCAGATCAATCTAGTCGTTGGTGAAACATTTCATGCGAAAACTAGTTATTTACAACTAGCCGTTATAGTATTTAAGTGTTTCCTGCATGATTTCGCCGATGAGATTGAGATTTCAATCTCAATTTGTTGTTGAATCAAGGACAGGACTCAAAACAGTAGTTCTGCGACCAGTTTTGTCATCGAAATCACAGACCCTCTGTAATTTCATCGACGAGTCAGTTGATTTTCTCTATAATCCCATCTTTTGAAGACCTAAATGATGGGGACCTTTTCCAAGGTCACTTAACTTACCCTTAACATGATTTTCATCATTTTTATGATTTCCTAGGGCCTTGGAATAAATATCAATTGTGTTCTTAGGCTCCTAAGTTCAATCTAGGTAATTGAGCATTCAACTTTCCATGGCTTTGAGGACTTCTTACATAAGTCCTAGACTCTCTTTAAAATAAAATTAGGACTATAAATGCTTCTTGAGAGTTGTTCTTCAACTTGATCTTGGATCTTCAATTTTGATTTTTTCTTCATGATCTTCCAAGAGTTCTTTGTAAGATTTTTCATTTTGGCTTCAAGTGAGTCTTAAGCTTCATGATCTTGATTTGGCTCTTTAAGCTTTGACTTGGAATAGTCTTCATCTTTGAATTGATGACTTGCATTTTATTGAAGGTTTGCTTTTTGTTGATCCATCTTGAATGCTTTGATCAATTTTCATGCTTCATGTCTTGCAAGGTGTGCTAATGTTCTTATAATCTATTTAACATGAAAACTTGATAGAACCATTAGTACCACAATGATCATTTCATTATTGTGTTATCATCAAAATTATTAAGGGTACCTAAGGTTGTAACCTTTAGGCTAACAATCTCCTCATTTTTGATGATGACATAATAATGTAATGAAATAGGAATAAGGTCCCCCTGAATATATAATTTTAAAAAAAATTTGAGGTTAGCTCCCCTTAAACATAATTAATCTCATATTAATGACATTGTTCATTTTAATTTGCATATTTTAAATACTTTACTTGTAAGGTCATGATACCAAAAGTACTAAATAAAAACAATATGATTAGCATTCATTAGGTACATGAAAACACATTTGGATAAGTCATTCAATCATAAAGAAAGTACATTGCTAACAATTATGTGAAAACAAGAAGTTTTCATTTTCATCCATGAAAGGTATGTCAATTACAAACTTTCACAAAAATATACCATTTGACATTTACAAGTATATGTCATATCATTTCATCCACAAAAAATCAAATTAAAAAAAAACAAAAAGTCATCATATTTCATTTTCTTTTCCCCCTTGGCATCATAAAAAAATATACAAAAAAAATCTATTTCTTCTTTTTCTTCACAAACAGAGAATCATTGGAGGAGATGAAATCACTACAAGAGTTGGAAGAACTGGAATCAAGAGTAGTAATGATAGGCTCTTTGCCTCGGGGACCTTTGATATTTTGGGTGATGGCTTGAGTGACTCAGGCTTCTTGACTTCAAAAGAGTTGGAAGTCTTGATATTCATTAACTCAAGTGATATCTCAGCCACTCTAAGAGCAAGTTGATAAAAAGAAGGATTCAACTTCTTCAGATTCTTATCATTGCCCTTAGAGATACTCATGAGAAGGGTCATTTGAGTACTTAGCTTTATGTGAGCGTGGGTTTCGGGGAATCCTGCTTAATCTCACGGGGAGTTTAGAGTCACCTATTCATTCAGAAGGGATAAGTCCCCTGGGATTTGGATAAGGACTTGGTCTACGATTAGGTTAGGGTAAGAAGTTCGGTTAAGTCTAGGGAAGGGGTTAGGTACCCCGACACTTCTATTTTTCAGTGGTTCCCTACTTGCTAGGTTTAAGCCAAATTAAAGTTAATGTTAATCAAATGTCTAAGTGTATAAGATAGTGCTAACCGTAAAAAAAAAGTTAACTAGGGTCGAACCCGGGTTGGGTTACTTACGTACTCACATTGGGGTGAGATCAGACCGAGCGTAGTTCTGGCACATGAGTCCGTGCCAAGGCTAGGGTGTGTGTGTGTACACCAAGGGTGGCTAATGGGCCTATTCCGGTAAATTAGGGTTTTGTTTAACCGAGATTAGTCAATGTGCAAGGTATTGGGCCTGGTAGGCCAAGAGGTAGTTCAGTAGACTAGGTTTTAGGCCTGGTAAGCCAAGAGAGGAGTTTGACCAAGGTTAGGGTTGCTAACCAGGGTTAGGTCAAACTTACCATGATTAGGGTTGTTAACCACAGTTAATATGGTAAGGTAAAGTCCGGTAGGTTCAGGTTGGGCCTGGTAGGCCAAGGGTGAGTCCGATAGGTTAAGGGATGAGGCCTAGTAGGCCAAAAGCGGATTTAACTGAGGTTAGGGTTGCTAATCAGAGTTAAATGAGAGTTAACCATGGTTAAGGCTGCTAACCATGGTAAAAAGGTTCAGAAAGCTTGTTTTTGATATGTTGATAATTTTTAGATATTTTTGAGATTTTTTCAAATTTTTCCTAGTGGTTAAGAATTGCATAATCATGGTTAAGGGAGAGGTCACCATGATTAGGGCTACTAACCATGGTTAAATGGTTGAAACAGACAATTTTCGGACTTCTCAGAATATTTCTGAATTTTTGAATATTTTTCCAGATTTTTGTTGGTTAAGGGCCGCTTAACTATGGTTAAAAGTTAATCAAAAGTGGGGTTTGACCATGGTTAAGAGTCCTAACCAGAGTTAAAATGATCACAAAGGATCATTCTGAAATCCTAGGAATATTTTTGATTTCTTGATCAATTTTCTAGAATTTTAGGGGTTAAGAGGTGCTTAACCATGGTTAAATGTTAACCATAGATGAATTTAACCATGGTTAAGGGTCCGGTTAGGTCAAAAATGGGCCCAAGGATCATGGTAGGGCCTAGATTGGTCTCATACCTGGTTTGGGTCTTGTGCAAAGGCTAAAAATTTAAGAAAAGTAGAAATTTCAATCATGCTTTTAACCATAGTTTGCGGGCTGGTAACTTGGGTTAGGGGTAACCTCAGGGGAAACTGAGACCACAGGGGGATAGCCTGAAATGCAGAGAATACTCTGAGCCTTTGGTGGGCCCAGGGGAAGTCTGATATGGGCCCCACAATGGGCCAAAGTGACCTTGGTTGGTAATATATGAAAGAACAAGTTTCAACAATCAGTTTTTTTAACCGTGGTTTGCATGGTGTTAACTCGGGTTAGGGGATGACCCACGGAAAACTGAGACCATGGGTGTATAGCCTGAAGTACAGAGAACACCTTGGACCTTTGATGGGCCGAGGGGGAGGTCGGGTGTGGGCCCCACAGTGGGCCAAAGAGGCCCTGGTTGATAAGACTGAAATGGAGATATTCCAACTACCCCTGGTTTGCATGTTTTAACTACGGTTAGGGACTGGCCCAAGGTAAACTGAGACTATGGGGTGGTAGCCTGGACTACAGGGAAGACCCTAGGCCGTTGGTGGGCCCAGGGTAAGGTTTGATGTGGGCCCTACAAAGGCCCAAAGACACCATGTTTGTAAGTCTCGCCAAACTGCCAACCCAAGTTTGAGCCTGATTTCACCGTGGTTAAGGGATGAGGTAGGGGTTGGGATGACCAAGGTAGGTAGACAGGGGTGAGGTGAGACTAACCATGACCCTGGACTTGACTAGGGCCTAACCTAACCATGGTTAAAGGGGTGTTACAGTGAAGGCCGAAAATGGAAAAAAAAATTTAATTTTGTTGGGGGTGCACCCATGGTTATCAGGGGTTCCCTCATGACTTGAGGGACCCCCAGAACCTAGGAGAAGCTCTAAAAATGTTGGGGCATTGTTTCCGAAGTGGAGACCTCAAGGGTATACCCCCATGCCTACTGTTAAGGCGAAAGGAGGGGCCCCTATCCTTGGTGGATGCAACTGTAATGAAAGAAAAGAAAGGGGACTCCTGGAATTAATAATATCAGGGGTCCCTTACAATGCTTTTAAACCAAAGAGAATGGGGTAGAGATGCTACCCTATTTTGGCTTGGAGCTCATCGAAGCTGTGCAGGCGATGGTGGGGAATGCAAAGTGGTTGTACAAGATGGTAGGGTAGTGATTCGTGGAGTTGATGAAGCTTGGGCAAACCCTGGAATGGTCTGAGACCTATCTAAGGGGACGACAGAGGGACTAGAGAGATGGGAGATGGGCTGGAAGGACGGTGGGTAGAATTCTTTTTGATGATCAAAAAATGTTGTCCCAAACTCGTGGTGATGGTGGTGGCTTTATAGGATGGATGAAAGGGCTTGGGGGCATGATGGGGATTATCCCTGGCGTGGAGAACACTTGAGGAGAGGGGCAGGGGGTAGCAGGGAGTTGCCTGTACGCTGTTCTAAGGTAGAAGATAGTGAACAATGCTGTGTTGGTTTTTCTTTTTTCTTTTTTTTCTTTGTTTTCTTTGGGCCTAAACCTCACCTGGGCCGAAAACAAACCTCCCCTTTACCTTATTTGGAGTTGGCTCCCACATTTAAATTTGAAAAAGTAAGTGGGCCCCACTGGGGTTGGGCCTTGTGGGCCCATGTTTGGGCCCACAGGAGAGAATTAGCCATGGTTTAGGTGTTTTTGGCCTTGAATGGGCTTTGAGCCCATAGGATTTTATCTAGGGTTTGCCCTACGGTTTAGACTAGGGTTAGGCCTACGGTTTACCTAGGGTTTGACCTAGGGTTTAGCTAAGGTTAGCTTAGGGTTAGAATAGGGTTTATGGTATTACCTAGAGTTTTTGGTTGAAATAGGCCTTGAGCCCGTTGGGGCTTTAGCCTAGGGTTTAGACTAGGGCTAGGTCTAGGGTTTACCTAGGGTTAGACCTAGGGTTTAGCTAAGGTTAGAATTTTTTAGTTGAAATGGGCCTTGAGCCCATAGGGGTTTTAGTCTAGGGTTTATCTAGGGTTTAGACTAAGGCTAGGTGTAGGGTTAGGTCTAGGGTTAGCCTAGGGTTAGAGTAGGGTTTAGGGCATTACCTAGGGTTAAACTAGGGTTTGGATTAGGGTCTACCTAAGGCTACTAGGGTTTGGCTGGGGATAACCATAGTTAAAAGTCTTAACCATGGTTAGGGAAATTGTGTAAAAATTGGGTGCTTACAGCTGCCCCTCTTTGTCGAAAAATGTTAGGATGACAATTGAACGACAAAGACTGGAATCATTCTATTTTTACACCAAGATGGATTTTAGGGATGATGGTATGCATGTTGTGCAAGTGAGTGCGATGCTGTGATTAAGGCAACTGCTAGCTGGTAGTGAGTAGTTAGGGAAAAAATGGATGTAGGGATGGTGTAGCCTGGAGGCGCTTGCCGGAAGAAGGTGTCGCTCAGAAGCGGTATGAGTTTGATCGAAATGGTGTTTCCCAAGAGATATTAACTGAATTGATCGGAGGACACACGAGGTGTCGAGAACACACGAGGTGTTTAAAAATACACGGGGTGTTTGGAAACACACGGGTTGTTGGACATGAAAGGTTCTGGCAAAGTGTGTTATGTTGGCGCTCACTTAGGATGTCGAGGACACACAAGATGTCAAAAGGAGACATGTAAGGTGCCGACAAAGTGTGTTATGTTGGCGCTCACCTAGGAGTGTCACAAAGGGGGACATGCTAGTGGTGTACACTGTAAAGGTACACACGGGATATCGGGCATACGAGGTGTCGACAAAGTGTGTTATGTCGACGCCCACCTGGGATGCCAAGGACACATGGGGTGTCAAAAGGGGACATGCTAGTGGTGTATACTATAAAGGTACACACGGGATGTCGGGCATACGAGATGTCACAAAGTGTCTTATGTCGATACTCACCTGGGATGCCAAGGACACACGGAGTGTCAAAAATGTGACATGCTGATGGTGTACACTGTAAAGGTACACATGGGATGTCGGGCATGCGAGGTGTCGATAATGTGTGTTATGTCGATACTCACCTGGGATGCTAAGGACACACAGGGGGTGTACAAAGGGGATATGCTGGTGGTGTACACTGTAAAGGTACACATGGGATATCGGGCATGCAAGGTGTCGACAAAGTGTGTTATATCGATGATCACCTAGGATGTCAAGGACACACGGGGGTGTTACAAAGAGGACATGCTGGTGGTGTACACTGTAAAGGTACACACGGGATGTCGAGGACACATGGGGGTGTCGAACTGGTTTGAGGCATGATGCCGGATTTCATATTGATATGGCCGAGAGGCACTGGATTTTGATCATGTTTGGAATAATGCTGAGAAGCAACTAGAATGCAACTGTAGTGGCGACTTGATTAAGTGCATGCGATTAAAGTGCAATGTGTTGCGTGACTTGAACGTATTGGATGAGGCTTTCACCTTGTATGCAGCTAATGTGTAGCTAGGGTGTATTGTGGGAGACTCGATTGAGTGCATATAGCTAATGTGTAGTGTAGTTAGAGTGTAATGTGTGCACTGACTATGCAGGATTGTGCACGTGAATGACATGCACGCCTTGACCTATGCTGATGCATGGAAGGCTCGACTAGTCCTGGTTTCCCTGCTGTGGCATGCAGGTTGATGGATGGCTGGGTATATGACTCACTTTTGGAGACTAGTCATTTGCCGATTGAAGATTCTGGAGGCATTCGATCTTACTCTTGCTTTTGTTGGAACTGTGATGCATCTTGGATAATTGTCGAGTTCTGTTTGATTTGGCCAAGCCAATGGACAGACACTTAGAGGGTGATTGATCCAGTGAGTATTGGGACTCTGGCAGTGATTGGTAGATGTCACAGGATTTGACAGACTCGGGAGACTTCAGGGATGGTTGATCCGACGAGTATAGGAACTCTGGTGGTGACAAGGAGACTTGGGATTTGAAGCTGAATGCTTCCTTTGCTTATGTGGTTTAACAAGGAGATCACTTTCACAGGATAAATGGATTTTGTCCTTAGGGGTAGAGTATGACACTAAGCAGATTTGTCCTGTTGTGACATTGATGAAGCCCTGCTTTGCCCCTTTGCGGAGTCAGGCTTTACTGGGGAGCTGAGGTCGCATTGCCAATAAGACTTGTTCTGCTTTGCTGCTGCTGGAGATTAGACTCTAGCTGGGGAGAAGCTCGCTGGGGAGCTTCTAGACTTTTGTTGGGGATAGTATTATAGAGAGCAATTGGAGGCTTCTATTAGGGATCCGCTGTGGAATATGATATTGTTGTGGACCACTGCTGAGGATCTACTAGGGAATGCCACTTTGCTGGAGATTGTCAACTGTCTGCTGGAGAGTTGAACTCTGTTGGGGAACTATTTTTCAGTGCCATCTGTTGGGAATGATTAGGGGTCTGGCGAGACTAGTTGTTGCCGGATTCTGTTGCCAAACTGCTCTTCAACTTTTCTCCATTTTTTTACCCTTGGAATGACCAAGTCATAAGATTCGCATAAGTTTTACGCAATGAGGCCGTTGTCGATTTTCCTCATGTCTGTGAAGTTGAAAGAGGTTGTCTCTGCTGGGGAGAGTGAGAGAGGTTGTCTCTATTGAGGAGAGTGTTTTCTGGGGAGATTTCCCCTGAAAGGTTTCTGCTGGGAAGAGAGTTCAGAGAGGTTTGTCTTTGTGGGGGAGTCTCTGACTCTTAAAAATATTTCAACTTCTATTTTGGGTTTTCCTTTGATGGAAGTTTTTATACCCTTGAGCGTCAACTCGACTTGGGAAGTTGAGAGGATTTTTGCTCTGCCGGACTCTACTGGGAGAAGTTTTTAGAGAGCCTTTGGTTCCACTGGGGATGTTTGGACTCTGCTTGGGGAGATCGGTGGAGGTATGATCCCTTTTAATGTGACCGCACTTGGTTTTTCAGGTTGCCTACGTACTCTTTGCAGGATCAAGTCATGATGTAGTTCAGGCAAATGTTATAGATTACGAGGCTGGGTGTCCCTGAAGAGGTTATATGAAAAAAAGGCTGTTAGGCTCAAAGGGGCTAACTAGCGGATTTCATTGATTTGTAAAACGAGTTTACATTGAAGGGGATGAAGGGGTGCCAAAGATGGCTTCCTATCCTTTCCCGAAGCGGCTAAAAGTGCAAGCATTTATCAGACAAGATCTTAAGCGCTAACACTTTGATTTCGTTCATTTGACTGGTTCGGGATCTAATGATCAATTCGATATGACTCCTAGCTTTTGTCGAGCGAAGCATTTGCCCCTGACTAGTAGATTCACACAGCTTTCCTGAGGTTGTTAGTCATTTGTTCAGGTGTCAACTTCGCTTCGTGCCTTGAAAAACAAGTTGTCCCCCTGCTCCAAGCACTGATGATGGCGAGGTTTCAAATTCATTGTGTATGCTTTTCAGATCTTGACTGAAATTTGAGATTATGTCGGATGACCGGAGATGGGTTTGCTCCTTGCTTTCGATTGCCCCTTGCCCCTGGCATGGTGAGGCTTGATCTTTACATTCAGAGTTACTACCTGGCTCTGTACAGGATGAGGTTTATGGATGAGAATTCTGCTCTTCATCGTATTCTGCCCCTGAGAATTGTGGGTCTGATTTTATGTTTAAGTGACCTTTTGTTAAAGCAAATGAGGTTAATAAGCACTCAGCTATGCTAGCCAAACATGATAAAGGAGATGAAACTCTTGAGAAAAAGAGTGATTTCATTGAATTGAAAGAGTTGGACTCTGGACTGGACTCATACAGGGACCACTATGGCCGAATCTTACAGAAAAGAAATCCTAACTAAAACTGACTTAGACTTGGCCTGGTTTCGATCAACCGAACTCAACATCTTGTTTTCAAATTTCCTCCTTCTGATGGGCTGGTGGCACAAAGGTGGCTTGATGATAGGCTCATGAGGGGACAAGGTTTTCAGGAGCACCAATTACCAGGCACATAATTAAGTTTGTCTTCATCGATTAGTTCTTCGACTGCATGTTTTAGAGTGATGCAGTGATCAATGGAATGTCCAGGGTCTTGATGAAAAGCACAATGTTCGTGCTCCTGGTAATTTTGGTTTCTCTTTTCTAGGGGTTGCAATGGTGTAGGACCACAGAGTGTGATTAACTTCCTTTCAATGAGAGTCGATAGGAGTTGGCCGAGTAAAAGAGGGGTGAAATGTTTGGGGGGTGCTCGCTCATTTTTAGGCTTGGCGAGCAAACGAGCGGAAGGTTTTGGTGGTTGTGCTACTGGGTTAGATGAGTTTGTCTGAGAAGTAAGGGGCGGATCTGGGTTTGCCCTTGTGTCACCTAGAGCTTGTTCAGAGCAGCCGTCATATCCTGGAGGAGAGACTTGATTTCCTTGATGTCCTACTCTTGACGGAGGAGGGTGGTCAAGATGACATCTTGGTCACTCGATGCTTCTCTGTGTTCCATTGCTTGGGTCATTGAGTTACTGTCTCGGTAAGGTAAGATCTGAAAATATAGAGCGATTCAATACCGGGGGTAAGGTATGTGAATCTAAAATGCATGAGCATGCATAGGTTAGACCCGATGAATGAGGACTCGACCCCAAATAGTATTCCTGATGGGATGCACAGGGTGAGGGATGGACGTAGTTTGTATGCCAAAGTTAGGTCAATTCTGGGAGTGCTGCTAACTACATGATGCATTGACAGAATTAGCCCGACCTTTTACAAATGTATAAGGGATGCTAAGTGTAGTGCAATGTCATTGATGCTTTGACTAGAATAGATTAGATTCTAAGGATGCTAGTGCAAGCAGTAGGAATGGTGAGGGTGCATGGATGATGCACTAATGCAAGTGTTTGTGCCCAGTGAATAGAGTGATTTGCCGGCTAAACATGCATGTTCATAATGCAAGGAAGAAGATACTAGAAAGGATTTTTCATTTGATGTGTGCGAAGATAGTGAGTATAGGACAATGTGACTTAAGAAAAGAGAAAAAGACTCGATCCTAGGCAGGCCCGTCAGGGATCATGAAGTCAAGTGGTAGGGGCACACCGTTCAGGTCCATGATTTGTTGTTGGAGGGATGTGACCTCAACCTCCATGTTCTCAATTGCCTCGGAAGTGTTGAATATCTGGGATCCGAATTGTCGGATCCAGTCTCAACCTTTGCACTATTAAGCTACTCTTGGTAGAAGTGTAGCTAGGCCCAGATGACGGCCGTTTCTCTTGCATCGTCTTTCCGCTTCTTCTGACAAAACCATACTGTCTGCTCGAGATGCTCGATCTGCTCTTGCATGGCCTAAATTTCGTGGCCCGCTCTGCTTCTTGTAGTCTGAATGCCTACTGAGCCTTCCATAACCTTCTTTCATTTTATTGGATCTGGAGCTGTCTCTATAGGAAGATGTCTCTCTAGGGAACCACCGTCTCAGCTAGAGGTATGGTTCCGCGTGAAGGAGCCGTAATTGGTGTGGGCAGTTCCCTGGGCATAGGCATGCCAGATGGAATGTCAAGATCTTCCACCTAAAGCCGGTATGCTGAATCTGTAGGTGGTCCTGATGTAACCACGAAGTCAGGCCACTGATCTCGTCAGGAGCTTCGCCAGGCTAACTGTAAGTGTCAGGTGAGGCCGTCGAAGTGCGCCGTGAAGGTGACCCAATCATTTTCTTGCCGATCTATCATAAGAATACGCTGAGGGAATCCAAACTCTCGAAGGACTGGGAGCGGTGTATAGGTTACGGACCCTGTTAGCCTGGCAAGGATCATGCATCGTCTTCTGATGATGACAACACGTGGTAGCTTTTTCAGGACAAGCCACTTGCACTGCCATATGATCTCCTCTTCTAACAGGGCTTGGAAAAACTGGTAGAGCCCTCTGACGTCTGTATTTGCTATCGGGCCTTGATCTTGAGAAATCCGCTGAGGTAAACTATAGGCTTCCCGAAGGTCGACCGATACTGATATGATTGTAGGCAGGTGTCCTACCAACCATAGGTGTAATAGCGGTACACCGGCATGGAAGATGCTCTTTCTGCGGCCTGCTGCTTGGTTGAAAGCCCTGAGAAGTTCTACTAGGATGACTGGAATGACTGAACCGGAGTTACGTATGTCCTCGAGGATCCCTACCAGTACTGACTCGATCAAGGTGCAGCACCTCGGGAATACCAGCTGAGACATGGCTATCAATGCAAGGGCGTTGAGACCGGAAGTTCCATTATAATAGAATCAGGGTTCCTCTTGCACTTGTACTGTTTTTTGAGAAATTCGACGAGTATTCGATCAAAAGAGCCGTTAGGACCAGGTTATAAGCAAGTATACTTAATATGCAAGAACCTGGATAGGTATGTCTGATATGTTGTCTTGTAGCGCAGTATTATGGCTTTGCCGACCATGTTTAGACCTAAGATATGTTGAATCTCTTCAAGTATTGGACACAGTTCGTTCTTACAAAAATGGAACACCATATGAGATGAGTTCCAACACTGGATAGCTGCGTTCATGAGGCGTGGGTTCGGTTTAACCATGGATAGGTCTAGGATAGTCCCGATTTTGAAAAACTGAGCTCAAACGATATGCTGACTTGGGGTAAAGCCCTCTATTGCTTTCTAGAGGTTGTGATCACATGCCCCCTATGAAGTCAAATGCACGGGCCAGGCCAGTTGACCAATTGACTTTGTTATCCCTGAAGGGCCTACCATCTATATTGGATAAATGACAAACTCGATGTGAGTGTACTGTGTATGTAGATGGAAAATACAAAAGATGATACAATTTTTAATTTTTTATTAGGTGTGACAAGGCACATGTGATCCGATAGGGAAGACGGACAGAGTTCCAACATGCTTTACCTGAGTTATTGGGAACCGAGGGCCTATCAGGTCAAGGTCGGGGATAGGTCCGGTGAAGATCTAATCGACTGAGATTTGAACCTCATATGTTATATCTGGAAGCGGGGTCGGATGTGTTTTACTACAAGCATATGTTTGACTCATTACATGCCCCTAGATGGGAAGTTATCCGGGTAGAGTGTGCCCGGGTAATCAAGCATGATTGGAGACAGGTATAGGGTGAAAGCAGGTTAGGGTTTTAGGATAACCTTCCCTGGGTGGGCTGCTTGTAGACTATACCCTACCCTATGATATATGTATAAATGCTGGTTTGATGCAAGTATGTTCCTAGCAGGATGAAGGAATCACTTAACAACGTATATGCGACTCCCTTAAAAAGGGACGATTGGTATAAACGGGAGCGTTCAGAATCCTTCCTTGAGGGTAATCATCTACCAGGAGTAACTCCGTGGACCTCCAAGACTGTTAAGTCACTGACACTAAGGATGATCATCCACCAACCATTAGCGTAATAAGCATGTCTAATAGGTTTAGTAGGACATTTACACTACTATGAGATGAATGAGATGCACAGTACATAAGTCACTCAAAAGATGTAAAATGATTAGTATTAGATTATATACTTAGGCATTTGATTAATTTAAGGTTTATTTGGCTTAAACCTAAGTCCTAGACTGAATCTTATGGTTATATCCCTAGCAGAGTCGCCAAAGCTGTGAGCACGGGTTTCGGAGAACCCTGATTAATCTCATGGGGAGTCTAGAGTCGTCACCTATTCATTCAGAATGGATAAATTCCTTGGCATTTGGATAAGGACTTGGTCTACGATTAGAGGTTAGGGTAAAAGGTTAGATTAAGTCCGGGGAAGGGGTTAAGCACCCCAGCACTTTCACTTTTCAGTGATTCCCTACTTGTTAGGTTTAAGCCAAATTAAGTCGATGTTAATCAAATGTCTAAGTGTATAAGATAATGCTAACCGTAAGAAAGAGAAGCTAACTAGGGCCGAACACGGGTTGGGTTGCCTACATACTCATATTGTCGTGAAATCAGACTGAGCGTGGTTCTTGCACATAAGCCTGTGCCAAGGCTAGGGGGTGTGTGTGTGTACACCAAGGGTGGCTAATGGGCTCAATCCGATATATTGAGATTTTATTTGACTGAGATTGATCAATGTTCAAGGTATTGCACCCGGTAAGTCAAGAGGTAGTCCGATAGACTAGGTTTTGGACCCGGTAGGCCAAGAGAGGAGTTTGGCCAAGGTTAGGGTTGCTAACCAAGGTTAGATCAAACTTACCATGGTTAGGGTTGCTAACTATAGTTGATATGGTAAGGTCAAGCCCGGTAGGCTAAGGTTGGGCCCGATAGTCCAAGGGTGAGCCCAGTAGGTTAGGGATGAAGCCCGGTAAGTCAAAAATGGATTTAACCGAGGTTAGGGTTGCTAACCGGAATTAAATAAAAATTAACCATGGTTAGGATGCTAATCATGGTAAAATGGTTCAAAAGCTTATTTTTGATCTTTTTATATTTTTTTGGATTTTTTTGAGATTTTTCCTGATTTTTTTCAATGGTTAAGGATTGTTTAACCATGGTTAAGGGTGAGAGGTCACCATGGTTAGGGTTGCTAATCGTGGTTAAATGGTTGAAATAGACCATTTTTGAGCTTCTCGGAATATTTCTAAGTTTTTAAGTATTTTCCAGATTTTTGTTGGCTAAGGACAGTTTAACCATGGTTAAAAGTTAACCAAAAGCAGGGTTTGACCATGGTTAATGGTCCTAACCAAAGTTAAAATGATCATAGCGGATCATTCTAGAATCTTGATAATATTTCTAAATTTTTGATCAATTTTTCAGAAATTTGTGGGTTAAGGGGTGTTTAACCATGGTTAAATGTTAACCACGGTTAGATTTAATCATGGTTAAGGGTCCGGTTAGGTCAAAAATGGGCCCAGAGATCATGACAGGGCCTAGATTGGCCTCCTACCTGATTTGGGTCCTGTACAACGGCTAAAAGTTAAGAAAAAGCAGAAATTTCAGTCATGCTTTTAAACATAGTTTGCGGGTTGGTAACTCGGGTTAGGGGTAACCTCAGGGGAAACTGAAACCATGGGGGGATAGCCTGAAGTGTAAGGAACACCTTGGGCCTTTGGTGGGCCCAAGGGGAGGTCTGGTGTGAGCCTCACGATGGGTCAAAGAGGCCTTGGTTGGTAATATATGAAATAACAAATTTCAACAACTAGTTTTTTTAACCATGGTTTGCATGGTGTTAACTTGGGGTAGAGGATGACCTAGGGGAAATTGAGACCATGAGTGTGTAGCCTAAATTACAGGGAACACCCTACACCTTTGGTGGGCCTAGGGGGAGGTCAGGTGTGGGCCCCACAGTGGCCCAAAGAGGCCTGGTTGATAAGACTGAAATGAAGATATTCCAACTACCTCTAGTTTGCTTGGTTTTAACTACGATTAGGTACTGGCCCAGGGTAAACTGAGACTATGGGATGGTAGCCTAGACTACTGGGAAGACCCTGGGCCTTTGGTGGGTCCAGGGGAAGGTCTAGTGTGGGCCCCACAGAGGCCCAAAGACACCATGTTTGCAAGTCTCGCCAAACTAGCAACCCAAGTTTGGGCCTGATTTAACCATGATTAAGGGATGAGTTAGGGGATTGGATGAGTAAGATAGGTAGCTAGGGGTGAGGTAAGACTAACCATGGCCTTGAACTTGACCAAGGCCTAACCTAACCATGGATAAAGGGGTGTTACAGTTAAGGTCGTAAATGGAAAAAAAATTTGAATTTTTTTTTTGTTGGGGTGCATCCATGGTTACCAGGGGTTCCCTCATGACTTGAGGGACCCTCAGAACCTGGGAGAAGCTCTGAAAATGTTGAGGCCTTGTTCCCGGAGTGAAGACCTCAAGGGTATACCCCCATGCCTACGGTAAAGGTGAAAGGGGGGGGCCTATCCTTGGTGGATGCTGTTGTAATGAAAGAAAAGAAAGGGGACCCCTGGAATTAATGGGACCAGGGGTCCCTTATAAGTACGGATCTCTGAAATCTCATAAGTAAATGCTCATAAGTATAACTCAAAAGCAAAAGCTCATAAGTAAAGTTCATAAGGAACTCTCATAAGCAACGTTCATAAGTCTCATAAGATAAAGCTCATAAGTGCTCATAAGTCTCATAAGCTCATAAGAACGCTAGTATGGCAGTCCATTTCATAGTTCAGGTACTAGTAAAACTCATAAGAATGCTAATACGTCCGTCCGTCCATTTCATAGTTCTATTACTAGTTAAAATATGTAATGCTAATATGTCCATCCATTCATAATTCGGGTATTAGTAAAGTATATACGAAACTGGTATGTCCATCCATTCATAGTTTGGGTACTAGTTAAGTATATACAATGAAAAATGTTATCCATGTCTATCCATTTCATAGTTCGGATGCTAGCCAAATGGAGTAAGTGAAGCTTGATTCTCATAAGATGCATAAGAAACTCTTAAGACTCATAAGGAACCCTCAATAACTCATAAGGATCTAATAAGGAAAATCAGAAGAAATTCATAAGGAACTCACAAGACTAAGGAACTCACAAGACTAAAGAACTCATAAGTTAAAGTCTCATAAAAGACTCGTAAGACTCATAAGATATCTGATTTTAATCTCAACGTATGCTTTGTAATGTAAGAACTCAAAGTGGTTAAAAGTATGACTTCCGTACTTTTGATTTAAGTCATTCCATATTATTTTGATTGTTCTGACAAACTATATATTTGTTTCATGTAAATTTTTTACAACATGATTATCTAGTAGTTTGTATACGTTGAGTATTCCATGCTCAGCCAAACTGTTACTTTGGCAGGTACATTGGTAGATACACACGCTCTGAAACCATGGGTCCAAGAGGTATATGTTGAGGAGCCTCTAGGCAGTTATCATGCAGATGGTAAGGGCCTTGACATGTGGCCTTATGGTTGAGGGTTGAGTGAGAGCGACATGTATTTGGGGTTTTATTGGGGATTTTTGCATCGGACTTGAGTTGGTAACTCAAGTGATGGATTTTGTGTACAAGGTTAGTTTCTATTTATGGACAAGTTTAGTTCGAGTTAGAGTGGACACAGTTATATATAGAAGAAATTTTCAGGTTTACTATTTGCTATGCCTTGTATGCTCTCTCACAGGATGATTTGAATATAAGTCACAACGCTAGAGTCTCATAACTCATAGGTGAGATTTTGGGTCACAATAAGTAGGATAGTTCTTTTCGTGATCCTTCAATTATCGAGAAGCATAGGCAATAACTTTTCCATGCAACATAAGAACACATCCTAACCCAATGAGTGAACCATCATTATATACCACAAAACCTTCACTACTAGATGGGACTGTAAAGATTGGTGTCGTAGTGAGTCGCTTCTTCAACTCAAGAAAGCTCTTCTTACATATATCATCCCATGTAAACTTGACATTCTTTCGCATCAAGTGGGAGAGCGGTGATGCCAAGCTAGAAAATCCCTCTACAAATCTTCTATAATATCCGATAAGGTCTAGGAAACATATGATTTTTGTAACACTCTTTGGCCTATCCCAGTCTGCTATAGCTTCTATCTTTGCAGAACCAACTGAAATCCCTTCAATAGAAACCACATGGCCTAAGAATGACGCTTTCTCAAGCCAAAATCAAACTTGCTAAGATTAACATACAACCCATGCCTCTTAGTGTCTTTAGTAATCCAGAGATTCCTTTCATGATCCTTTTGTGTCTGTGAGTATATCGGGATATCATCTACGAACACCACTATGTACATATCTAAGGCTAGCTTGAATATTCTGTTCATCAGATCCATGAAGGCTGCTGATGCATTAGTCAAACCAAAAGGCATGACTAGTAATCCATAATGCCTATATCTAGTTCTAAAAGCAATGTTAGGAACATCTTTCACCCTTATCTTCAACTGATGGTAGTCTGATCTAAGATCAATCTTAGAGAAATACTTTGCTCCTTGCAACTGATCGAATAAATCATCTATCATTGGAAATGGTTAACAATTCTTAATTGTGACCTTGTTCAGTTACTTATAATCAATGTATATCCCCATCGATCCATCCTTTTTCTTCAAAAAGAGAACCAAAGCTCCTCATGGTGATACACTTGGTCTGATAAAACCATTGTCAAGCAACTTTTGAATCTACTCCTTCAACTCTTTTAACTTTACTGGAGCCATCCTATAAGGTGCTCTAGATATAGGTGCAATACCCAGAGCTAAGTCTATAACATAATTAATCTCCCTATCTAGTGGTAACCCTGGTAAATCGTCGGGAAACACATCCATGAATTCATTCACCAACTTGATGTGACCAGGTCAATATAGTTCGATCGAGCATGCTAAATTGATTTTGAATATTTTTTTAATGGTTTTTTGGTTTATTATAGCAGTTAAGGCTCATTTTTGGGGAAGTGGTTGTTTGGTAAGTTAACTGGATTTAAAAAGTTAACTTTGTGAAAGCGTCCAACTCAAAACCAATTGGCAATGAGTGGAGAGGCCTTACATGTATATAAGGCCACAACTATTTCTCTATTTAGTCGATGTGGGATTAATTCTCTTACACGCCCCCTCACGTGCAGCCCTAATTTTAGGTCTGTCACGTGCGCCTCTTTTTGGATCGTCAATCATACAGCCTTTCTGTTTGGGTCTGTCATCGTGAGTGTGAGCATAATTTGGCCGTTGGGCCTTTTGGGCTCTGATACCATGTGAAAGCGTCCAACTCAAAACCAATTGGCAATGAGTGGAGAGGCCTTCTCTACACTCACGTTTTGAGTGAGAGCATTGTCTGCCATTGCTTAAATTGTTTTATGGTATCAGAGCTACACCACAATTCTTTGTGTGGTAGTGTTATTCATCTTGTTGCAGACAGTACTGAAATTGTTTTAATGGCGTCATCTTCCTCCTCAAGCGGTTTGACACTCCAGAATTTGGGTCAAATCACCTCGATGGTGTCTGTGAAGTTAACATTTAAAAATTATCTGCTATGGAAGGAGTAGATATTACCTTTGATTGAGAACACTGATCTTGTTGATCATATCTTGGGTGACTCCAATGAGCCCAAGCCGATTATAGCTTCATCTGAAGGTGGAGAGGAAGCTAATCCTAATTTTCTCGCTTGGAAGCGAGAGGACAGGTTTCTTAAGAGCTTGATAATGGGTACACTATCCGAGGAGGTGTTAACCCTGGTGGTTGGTCTGTCTACTGCGAGAAAGACCTGGAGTTGTTTGTCGAAGGCATTTGCAGATGCCTCAAAGGACCAAGAGCTTCAACTGGTTCGAGATCTACAGAGTATGAAGAAAGGTACTAATTCTGTACCTGAATATCTCAAAAATTTTAAATTTGTTTGTGACGAATTAGGTGCTATTCAAAAACCTGTACAGAAAGAAAACATAGACACATCACTGAACTCGGATTATCAATGATGTTCGCGAGCAAAATTCCGAAAAATCTTTGGGTTGATGCTTTCTCAACTGCAGTCTTCTTACTTAATCGGGTTCCCTCCTCCGTGTTACAGATGGAGAGCCTATTCAAGTTGTTGTATGGCAAGGATCCTGATTATAACTCTTTAAGAATTTTTGGTTGTAGGTGTTATCCTTACCTCAGAGACTATGCAAGGAACAAGTTCTCTCCCAAGACTTTACCATGTGTTTTTATTGGCTACAATATGATCCACAAAGGCTACAGATGCTTCTATCCAGACACAGGCCGTGTTTATATATCTCAGCATGTTGTTTTCGATAAAAATATTATGCCATACACTGATGTTCACTCTATGCAGGATCCAGTTTCATCTCAGGGGGAGCAACAAGATCTTACAGTCACAGTTTTTGCACTATGGAATGATCCTCATGATATTGCTACATTAGATTCATCTACATTGATTGATCAACCTGATTCTTCAGTTCCTCATGGGGATTCTCATCGACCCAATACTTCTTATGAAAACTTGGCTGATATATCTGCCAATTTCATAGAACCGCCAACCTCACCTGAGCCGCCTGAGCTACCAGCCTCGCCTGAGCCACCTGAGGTACCAGCTTTGCCTCTGCCACTTGCCTTGCAATCTGCTTCACCGTCTCCTAACTCCTTGACTATTGATGTTCCGCCTGCTTTGCAACCCTCGTCTGTGCCACCCTTTTCGCTATCTAAGGGTGTTGAAGGCTCTGTACCGACTCTGGTTCCATCCTCCAATATTGTTACCACCTCCTTACATCCCATGAACACTAGGACACGGGATGGCACTCGAAAATCAAAAGTTATATTTTCTCTGGCAGCCACAGATGAAGTTATTCCTTCTGAACCCAAAATTATGAAGTCAGCACTCAAACACCCTAGATGGGTGTTTGCAATGGAAGAAGAATTAACAGCATTGAAAGAAAACTCGACTTGGGTTCTTGTCCCTCGTGACAAAAGCATGAATGTAGTGGGGTGTCGTTGGGTCTTCAAGACCAACTTAAAATCCGATGGCTCGTTAGAGCGATTAAAGGCGAGACTTGTCGCCAAGGGATACAGTCAACTTCAAGGCATTGATTTTGAGGAGACTTTCAGCCCGGTTGTAAAGCCTCAAACTATTCGAGTTGTTCTGACAGTGGCTATGTCACAAAATTGGCATATTCGACAACTCGACGTGAAAAATGCCTTTCTCCATGGCCATCTTAAAGAGGCCGTGTTTATGGAGCAGCCCCCCGGCTTCGCTAATGTCAAATATCCTACTCATGTTTGTGAGTTGAAGCGAGCCTTATATGGACTTCGTCAAGCACCACGAGCTTGGTTTGACAGGTTTAGCAATTTTCTCTTAAATTTTGGTTTCTCCTGTAGCATGCATGATCCCTCACTATTTATTTTGCGATCATCACATGGAATTATTTTATTGCTTCTATATGTGGATGATATTGTGCTTACTGGGAGCAACGTTGCTTTTCTTCATTCCTTCATCACTATATTGGGCTCAGAATTTTCTATGACGGATTTGGGCTCTCTTCATTATTTTCTTGGCATTGAAGTTACTCCTACACCTACCGGGATCCTTCTTTCACAAGGAAAATATGCTAGAGAAATTCTCTCTCGATCCATATCTACTCCTCTAGCTCTCAAACATGGATATGGTGTTACAACTAATTTGTTAGACAAGGAGACTGAATATCAAAGCTTAGTTGGCGCTCTTCGCGCGG
This sequence comes from Tetracentron sinense, assembly GCA_015143295.1. Classification (NCBI taxonomy): domain Eukaryota; kingdom Viridiplantae; phylum Streptophyta; class Magnoliopsida; order Trochodendrales; family Trochodendraceae; genus Tetracentron; species Tetracentron sinense. Next base: position 1,105,501 of record CM026567.1, on the reverse strand, counting down.
TACCTTACTCTAACTCGGCCGGATTTGACATATGCCGTGAATTTAGTTTGCCAATTTATGCATGCTCCTACAGTTGGTCATCTTCAACTTGTGAAGCGTATTTTACGCTATGTTCAGGGTACTCTTGACTATGGTCTACATATTCTTCGCCATAACTCTATTGATCTTTATGCCTTTTCTGATGCTGACTGGGCGGGATGTCCTCTCACTAGAAGGTCTACGACAGGTTATTGTGTGTTTCTTGGCTCTAATTGTGTTTCCTGGGCAGCTAAGAAACAACTTACTGTTGCTCGATCAAGTGCCGAAGCAGAATATCGCTCCATGGCAGCTGCTACTGCAGAATTGACTTGGATATCATTTATTCTTAGAGATATTGGTGTTTATTTACCTCGTCCTGCCACTCTCTTTTGTGACAACATGAGTGCTCTTTACATGTCAATCAATCCCGTTTTTCATGCAAGGACAAAACACATTGAGTTGGATTATCATTTTGTTCGAGAGAAGGTTGCATGTGGTTCTCTCGTCACACGTTTTGTTCGCTCCGCCGATCAACTTGCCGACATCCTCACCAAGCCATTGTCAAAGCAAGTTTTTCGTGGTCTACGTGTCAAGCTGGGTGTTAATTCTACTCAACACCTCAGCTTGAGGGGGAGTGATAATAGACGGTTTCTAAACTCAACCTTTACACCTCTAGAAGGAAAGGAAGATATTGAGCTTAAAGATAAATCCAATATTCATGCAAGCTTGGATATGGAAAGAGTTGGTGTTACAACTCATTCCTAACATATAGATTTGAATTTAATTGTAAAGATTCTTTTGTATATCTTCTTTGTAATCTCTTTGGAAGGTTTTCCTTAACTAAAGGAAACCTTACTTATCTCATTGTAACCACATCTATATAAGTTATTAAAGCCTTCTCTACACTCACGTTTTGAGTGAGAGCATTGTCGGACCCCATACTTTACTAGAGATAGTGTAGGGGTGCCCTACTACCTCTGAAAGGGAGTGGGCCTTCTTTCTCTTAAGATTAAACTAAGAAAATAATAAATAATGAAAGTCAAAAAAAGAGGGAGGATCTACTCTTCTTCCTTCCTCCTTAAAGTTCCTAGGAAGATGGTTATAGACTTAAAGAGAGTTGTCCTAGAGGGATCTAGCTCAAAGTTTCCACTCTCAAAAGACTTACTCAATCCCATGGTGCTGAAGGGTGTAAGAATTTCAAATTTGGGGTGCTCTCTCTCTCTCTCTCTCTCTCTTAGATTTTGCATAGATTTTTTTAGTGAAGAAAATGGAATGCCTCCAAAGGCTCAAAAGGGTGGGATATTTATAGGGTTTTGACGGATTGGGGTAAGTTTAGTGACTAAAGGAGGGGTAGGTGAAGGAAAGAGGCCATTGGAGGGTCAAATGAGAGCTCAAACCAATGAGAAAGACGTCCTCTGCGGCACTCACTCGAGCCAATTACTTGATCTCACTCGAATGAGATGCTAGACCTACAAGCAAAAAGAATGGCACAGACATAAATTTTGGCTACTGGTTCTGCATTTATTCGAGCCTACTTGAGCTCGCTCAAGCGTGATGCTAAATCCGAGAGCAATGAGAATGGCATAGACAGAATCAGTGGTGACTGGTTCTACACTCGCTCGAGCCACAGACATAATTTTTTTGCGACTGGTTTTTTTTTTTTTTTTTTTTGGTGACGAGGGTATCCGGGCCTCTTAGAGCACCCGACTAGTTCCCCCGGGCACGTGCAAAGCCCTCACTCCAAACGCACCAGGAAAGTCAGGATAAATCCGGAGGGTGGCCAACAAGAGCAGGGAATCGAACTCAGGACCTCCGCTTCGTGAGGCGTGGTCCTGGCCATCAGCCCCAACCCCCATTGGTTTTTTGCGACTGGTTCTACACTCGTTCGAGCTAACTTGAGTTCGCTCAAGCAAGATGCCACTTACAATCTCGTCACCAAGGATCTTTCATTTTCCAATTTCATGGTGGTTTGTAAACTTATGGCTCTAGCGTGTAAGTTTAACGGGAAGTGTCCATATAATTGATGGATTCAATATTGGCATCTTCCCTATCAGTGTTGTGATCTTCTACCAATATCGCTATCGCTGGATATACCAAAAGGCTGCATTTGGATTTGATCTAATGAATTCAATTCCATAGAATCTATTTGGATGCACTTTTGAATAAATGGAATCGAATAGTAGAATTCCTAGTTCCATTGTTTGGATTAATAAACATCTATTATTCTCATGTTTCTTATAGTTACACATCAAAAGAAATATCACTCAAAAGAAGCAGCAAAATTAAAGTTCAAGGAAGATCAATCAATTTGCTCTAAATTGAAAATCAAGATCCAAGGACAACAAACGGGTCCATGAGGATGAAACCTTGGCAAATCCTGAAGAAAATTGTTATTATATGAACCAACTTGGTTCATCTTGCTGGCCTGAGGCAAGAGTCCAGTCTTCCTAAAGCAAGTAGAGGAGACTGAACTCTTGCTAGCCTAAGGCTCTGTCGACCGAAATCAAGAAAGGAAGGTACCAAGTTGGTGGTGAGCATTTTGGAGTGAGGAACAAACTTGGAGGATTTGGGAAGGATTAGTATTCAATGAGAACTATTTTCTTATTAGGGTTGCGTGCTCCAAAGCTAGAACTAGGTCGGGAGTGGAGGAACCTCTCTCTTTCCAGTTGTGTTTTCTTTCTCTTTTGGGTGTGATTTCTTTCTCTCTCATATATGCTTTTGTGCAGAAATATAATTGATAAGCCTAAAATTGGGAGAGTTGTGGAAGGGGGAGAGAGATTAGCACAGGGACTGAGGATGAGAGAGCCTTTCAATCGGAGAGAGAAAGGAGATGAAAGATAGAGGACAGAGGGGGAAGAAGAAGAAAAGAATGGGGAAAAGAAAAAAATTTGAGAGATGGAAAAATGATCGGGCTTTGTTTTTTTCAATTCCACAATAATTGTGGAATTATCAATTAAGAACCCCCTGAGGATTTGAATTTCATGGATTTTGTCCTTGAAATCACTATTCTTTGAACCAAGAAAAAAGAAATCACTATGCTAATTTCTATAGAATTAGAGAATTATAATTCAACATTCTTTATAATGTACCTCAAACAATTAATAAAATTAAAATTGTGGTACGGAATTGACAATTCTGTCTCCCAATTCGATTAATCCAAACACATCCTAAGGGTATTCCTATAACTTAAAATACATATATAGATACACATCATTAATACTAACCTTAGGGAGGTGTGTCTTGAGTTTTCTCCTCAAAATGAAGCTCTATCTTAGACAGCGGAAGAAAAACAGGTTGGCTCAATTACTACAACCCGTTGGTGATACTCCCAAATTCCCAATGAATAAATCTAAGAGGATGGTGTTGGATGTTGTCATGAATTCAACCCGGATTCATGATGATCCGTTTTGACTTGATTTAAGGCCCGACCCGTTTTGAGCATTTTATCAATTTTCTCTTTATTATAACTCTAATATAAAAGGGATTTTATAAGGGTTTTGTTCGTAAGAAAAAGAAAGAAAGGGAGCCGTTTTTTGGGAGTTTGAGAAGAGGGTTTTTTATGTGGAGAGTTTTGTAAAAATCTTCTGTTGAATATTGTGATCGATCGTTGTTGCCCGTGGACATAGGCATATTGTCGAATCACGTAAATCTTGTATCTCCCTTTGATTTGTTTTTTTCTCTATTTTGTTTGTTTGATTTACTGTTTTTTGGATTCCGTTCACCTTAGATTTGCACAGTTTCGCACAACAGATGGCTTTCAACTTGTGATTTTAAAGAGAAATAAAGAGAAGGAGAAAGACTGTTGAGGGTTTAAGGGGGATAAATGATACTTCTCAAGGAAGATCCAAACGGGATGTCCAATAAACCACTCAGTGTACAGCGGTACGTCCACACACACACCAAAAAAAAAAAACTCGATGTACAGAGTAAAATAGCACATGGCTTTTCTTGAGGCAGGTTTTCCTTTCATAGGTGGATATGTTTTCTTTCTGGCGTGTTTCGTGATGTATAGAATTTTCTTTTTGGCGTGTTCCCTAGGTAGAATTTAATTTTCTATTTTCATTATAAGAAAGAAAGAATGTGAACATAATAATTCGTTTCTGAAATGACAGTCAAAGATAAAAGCTTTAGCCCTACTCATTTTGTTCCCCGACTAGCATTCCGAAATCTACAATGCAAAAAGAAGAAGAAACCTTAAAATAAATACCTAGCTCAATAATGTTGATTAAATTGAATACCTGCGTACATGCTCTTTGATATCTAGTTCTCTTGAAGATGAAATAAGAAAAATCTGCGGGTAAAAAAAAAAAATTATTTCTAAAATCAAAATGATCAATGCCTTAATGTTGACATGGTCTTTAACCCATTAAGTGTACCTTGAGGAATGAGGAATGAAATGTAGGACAGATATTTGAATGCTCTCTCTGGAGTTAGTGGGGTCTAACTTTCTTCCAAGAGCCATTGATAATAATATTGATGTCCTTAACAGCGCAAGCGCAGTTATATACAATTGCAATTCGATACTCATCAATAATTCCAAACTCCTTAATTAGCAGAGATATAAGAAATCCGACTTTATCACTTAAAATTACGCAACCTTATTTAGAAAATTTCAGAACATCCGTTTCACAACCAAGATATAGAAATGGGAATTTCTGAGCCGAGGTACCCACATGATCAGCAACATGCGAGGAAGGGTTGCATTTAGTTTGGCAGATATGATCCAGGCCTTGATGGGACGACGCAAGAAGTTTGTCCAAGAAAGACCAATCACTGTTAAACCTCTGATCTTGTTGAATGAGTCCACCGCTCGATGTTAACTTCATTAGGTTCTGAGAACATTGGATGTCCATGGGGTGCAAGGGCACAGGTGATATGAAAGATGGAGCCACAGCTGACTCTGGGCTCAGCAACTGTGGGAGATGCATGGAACCATCGAAGGTGAAGTCGTATGGTGCAAGGAAATTATGTTTTGGCTCCAAGGGAACAGATCCACTTGCCTTCATCTGAGTGAAGTGTTCTTCTTGTGGAGCCATCTCTGGTTGAAAACCCCTATGATGACTCTTCTTCTTGAATACCCTGCAAACGACCCATCCATCTTCCTGCTGCAGCACCAATATTACGAAGAGAAAAGAAATGGACACTTTAATCCCATTGGAAGAATAATGGTAGAAGCTTAACATATTTGTACTAACTATACCTTCCAAAAAAAAAAAAAAATTATTTGTACTAATTAGTAAGTAGCATGAAAAGAACTTGTAACTGCTAGATCTACGGAGTTCTTTCACACCATTCTCATCATTGTTTTCTTCTTTTCACCAATCCGAGGTAATGGATTTGGTTTAGAAGCTAGGTTCAAGATCTTGGCATCAATCTGACATTTGGGTCATGTCCACGAATTGAGATTGATAGAGTTCGTAAGGCACATGTATGGAATTACAGGTGTGGATGGAGAGATCTGAATAGTACCTGGAAGTCCGTGGCGGTGTCGTCCTCGAGTCGGTACTCGTGCATAATCCAGTCAGTCTTTTGGCCATGAGGGGCTCGTCCTGTGTAGAAAACTAGGGTTTTCCTCATGCCAATTCTCTTGGAATTGCTGAGGTGAATGGCCTTGTCCCTCCCAGTGGCCTTCCAAAAGCCAGCCGTGGTGGCCCGATTTGTTCGAGTTCCAGTTGGATATTTCTTGTCCTTGTGGCTAAAGAAATACCACTCGTTCTGAGGGCCAGTTCCAATTCTGCATTTATCTGCATGTCACAAAAAATAGCCTACTTGTAAAGAAGAAAAGGAAAGGGTCTACCAAGAAGAAGATATCTATCTGTACCAGAGGCAAAGGACGTAGTTCCCATGCAAAACCTACAGACACGTCTTTCCAAGGCCAGCAAAATGAATGAATGGACAGCTAAAGTAAAGAAAACTAGGGTTTTTCTTTTTCTTTTTCTTTTTCTTTTTCCACCCCAAACAAGAAGAAGAATAACTGATCTTCTGACCTTTGAGGTCCCAAGGTTCGAGCTTGTTGAGATCCACATCTCTAATGACGTCGAGATCGATGGCTTCGTATGCGACCTTCTTCCTTAGATAATAATACAGTAGCTCCTCATCAGTCGGATGGAATCGGAAACCTGGAGGAACCGACACCTGCCCGTTTCCTTGCATCATCTTCCAATGTCTAGTCTGTTGCCCTGAAGAGATCAGGAGAAGGATAGTGAAACACAAAACAAATGTAAAAGTTGGAATCTTTGAAGCAAGCCTTCCCTACACATAAAACATAAACCCTAGAATGTCAAAATCTTAACCATAGAGTAGTAACAAACCATGAGATTTTATTGCCTTTTCAGATTCGATAAAGCTTTAACGTTTAGACGTCAAAATTTTATTAAAAGATAACCCTAGCCACATAGAGCAGAGGTGATATTGTCACCAGCTAGCCTACTCTTACAATACACGCTCTTTCTTTCAAACCCTAAAAGAAAAACCCAAGTTCAGGCGCCATAAGAGCCAGAACCATATTCCTTCAAGCGTTGTCTCTCCTACGAGAGTAAAAACATTCCTACTACCATATCATACACGATATTACTGTACATAGAGAGAGAGGGGGACGGAGACAGAATGGAGAGCTCCAAAACACCATGTAGTTGCAAGAAGAACCCCGCCTATGATATTTTTTTTAATCTTAAGATAATCCAAGAAAACCATGAAGGGAAGAAAAAAAACCTCCAAAATCCTGAGAAAATATGAGAGAGAGATTGAATAGGTCTACTATTTTGATCCCCTACTTAAATCGATACAAAAGTAACTCTAAAATCCTAAAGAACTTTAGTATTTAACTCGGGGGAAAAAAGATGAAAGAAAAACATCGCATCTTTAGGCAGAGAAAATGAGGGAGAACAGACAAGGAGAAACCACAGACCTCCAAACCAGAAGTTCGAAATGAAGAACAAAGATGAAAGCCAAGCAGCAAAGTATCCAACTCCTCTTTTAGAGCACCGAGTTGGTTTAATAGAGAGACTTAAGATGGACTTAGAGGCGAGGGTGGGAACAGAAATAAGGAAGATATAATATAAAAATTAAAGGGGAAGGAGGTATGGGATATATACTATATGGGTATTATTATAATAACGTAAAATAATAGTATGGAGACGTTTTTCTTCTCATGGGGTGTGATGAGATTGCGAAAAATGTCCGTTGAATAGGGGACCTGCCCTGAAAATCGCCTTACCAGAATGAAGAAAATAAGCAAAGCTGTCAAGTGTCAATTATCGTATTAATACATTTTTTTTTTAAAAATCCGATCTGTCTATCAATCTTGCACAGTGAGGATCACAGAGGAATAAATGAAGGAATTTCACCTTCCATTCCATTATTCCACCATTTTTTTTTATTTTTATGATCACCTGTTTCTTTTTCGATATTCTTCTGATCTAATAACCTTATTTTTGTTATCTTATGTGGCTCAGGTAGTGACTATATAGTCTCTATATTGGGAGAGAAACTTTTTAAAAATGAGATTAAAAAAAAATATCATTTGATGTCAAAAAAATTTTTGTGTTGGAGCAGTAGCCTGGCTGCTGTGGCCCAACTGGGCTTCCGCTCATCTGCTCTCCTCTCGCTTACGAGTTAGGATGTGCAACAGTGCAGGTTATTAGGACCCAAAAATCACCCGGCTTTGGCTTGTCTCTGGTGAAGCCAGAAACTCCTCTCGGGGTTCCATACATTGTGCACCAGCTGGCAGCAAAATGGGGAGAAGTCATTCCATTTTCTCCCCTTGATTTTGACTTCTCCCCATTTGATATATCTCCCCCTTATTCTCACACACTTATCGCCACATGTCTTACTATGTTGGGAGAAGTCAAAATCATGGGCACCATGATTTTGACTTCTCCACCACTTGTCACCTATTCTATGGAACCCCGAGACAAGCCCTTTCTGGCTTCGCCAGAGACAAGCCAAGGCCAAAATCACCCACCTCATTCAACAAGAGTAGGCCCCACACAACGAGGATGGTCCCTACAAGGGTAGGTATTTTTTTTGCCACAAACAGCCAACAGCTCATGTTGTTGCCCTGTTGCCCATCCGAAGTCTAGTCTACCTACCCAAATTCTCTCTTATTCAAAGTCATATATCTAATCACCTTATCTAATATACAAGTAATATATATATATATGAGCTGAGGGATTTCTCTTATATGAGAGTTGAGAGATTCCACTCTGCATGCTTTCCAGGCCGTGGCAGCAGATTTCACATTAACTTGTTGAATTGGTTAAACAAGCTATAAATATATATATATGAGCTGAGGGATTTCTCTTATATGAGAGTTGAGAGATTCCACTCTGCATGCCTTCCAGGCCGTGGCAGCAGATTTTACATTAACTTGTTGAATTGGTTAAACAGGCTTATAAACCACAAGCTAGTCCTACTGTATCCTGATTTAACTGATTGCACAGGGAAGCAATTTTAAGTATTGCATCATGCCCTGCAGGGAGGGTGTCTCAGCACCCACCTAGGCGAGAGTGGTCTAATAGACCCCATTTTGATTAGATTAACATCAAAACTCGATTCTTTTTTATGTCATTGTTACAGCTAAAACGGGAAATATGGCTGTTTTTGTTGAGTGTTATTGCATCCGCTCCCGAGTGCCGTGTATCGCGCCCCATTTGTCCCATGACACTTATATTTATTGTTACTACTCACTCCATCGGATCGATCTTTTCGAGTAGTTGGTTGTTAACATGGTATCAGAGTACTGGTTGCGATTTGGTCACGAGTTCGATTCTTTCCATCCTTTGGGTGAGGGAGAGTATTGAGTGTTGTTTATCTCCTCCGCTCCCGGGTGCCGCATATTGCGTCTCATTTATCCCGTGACCCTCTTATACTCATTGTTACTACTCTCTCCATCAAAATGGTCTTTTGGAGTAGTTGGTTGTTAACAGTTTTCCATTAACAAGGTTTCCTAGTAGGTGGAATGCTTATGGCCACGAATGGACTTCACCAAGTAACGAGACTTGGGTTCCAATGGGCATAGAAAATCAAGTGCTAGTGCACCATATTTGCAGTCTATTGTGCAACCTACAGGTTGAGGACGGGTCCAGCCTACCTAAAATAAAAAGAATAGTGTTATGCATACTCTCACCCTTTCTTTCACAATAAAACAAAGAGGAGTTCGAGCCCCATAGGCAAAATTTAATTTTATTCCAAACTCTCACTATGGTGCAATACCTGGCCTTACTACCCGTTCATGGTTAAGAGAGCAAAATTTTCAAAGGAGAAATTTAAAGTTTGAGGAATACTGCGCCTACTCTCAACCAACCGGCCTTACTCTCAGCCTCCGCCAACCACTTGGTCATTCTTTCGGTGAGAGAGTACTTAACTATTGCAAAATTGATAGTGGTTGTTAGAGGCTGAGAGTAGGAGTTGACTAAGAGTAGGGCTTGTACACCTCTTTATAAGGAGGACTTTGCTACTAGACCCCATTAGGGCTGTGACCACTGAGACCATGCTCTAAGAGCATGGGATTTCAGGTGGGACCCATTTCACATGGTAGGCCCCACCTGAAATCTCATGCTCTTACAGCATGGTCTCAGTGATCTCGGCCCTAAGGGGGTCTCAAAAGCTTTATCCTTATAAGTAATATCAGTTCTCAAAATAAGAAAAAAAAAGTAGAAACACTTACTACTATACAGTGAGAGCTCGAAAGCTTGCATATCATGTGATTAGCATTTCTCTAAAACAAATGACATTTTGTGGGATCTACACAACGTCATTTATTTTATTATCTTAACAGGTAAGAGCTTAGCATTCTTCAAATAAAAATGTTTTGGTCTACCACCAGCTGCCTCGTGTAAAGGACTTGACAGGCCTAAGAGTTAAAAATCCTTCGCTTCGCTGGAGATCGATCACAATCACCCATGGGTCACACATGTCCTTTTTGACATTAAAATCCACTAACCGTTAGGCTTCAACAATCTAACCTTTTTTAAAAAACAAAAAAAAAAAAAAAATTCTTAATCCTAAAGGTTAAAACTTCTTAGCGGGAGCTAAAAGAAGGAGCATGACATGAAATGAAAGGTTTGGGACTTGAGGATAGTTAGGATTAAACAAATTTCTTGAAGTCCGTGGCTTTTGCACGTGCTGATCCAACACAAGGCACGCCCTTCGGGGAGGTCTCTGGGTTGCCTAAAAGTAACGCAACGCAACGCAACGTAACGCAAGAGGAACGGGATATCCACGCCGTCTCTCTCTGCGGTCAAACAGGAGATGGAGATTATTAATAATAAGGGATATATGGGCAGCGCATTTGCCTTGTTATAACTTCACCAAATTGAAGTGGGATATATGAATGACGCCGTTGCCTTCACGAACACTGCACTAATCTCTAGCTTAATTAGCGAACTTGAAGATGCTACTACTTGCTTCTATTATCGTTTAGCCCTTAATTAATGTTAGTCTGTATGTATACATGCATGAGATTCGAGATTTCTTGCTTAATCTTCTTCTCTAAATCTGTATGGAATATGGCGCTGAACACGTGACAGCCATGCAATTACCAGCTGAGACATGATCAATGATCATATGATCCATGGGAGGAACAGCTAGGTTGACCTCAGCTCAATATGGACGCATCACATCTGTATTAATCAATGAAGGCGAGCTAGCTCATATATCATTACTTCATGTGTGATCAATTTATGATCATTTAGTTTGACTGCTAAAACATGGACACCACATACATGCACTGTCAAGCTGAATATCTCCAATTAATTATATCCCTCCTCCCCTTTTTTTTAATCCTTCTTTCTTAGGTATTGCACAAAAGGGTGGTTTTCAAACACTTCTGAGAGCCCAAGTGGTGGAAGGACCTAACCAATACTCCACAAAAGTCGCGACTGATGGGAGCGGAAGGTTAAATCCCTTATCATCATAGCTTGTCACTTGAGCTGAGTCCCAGTGGGCCCTATCTACATCATACTCCCCCTGTTGAAATCTAGCGTCTCGCGAGAGGGTTATGACACCGGCAACGAATCTCACCCTAGTGCCCGCTAAAATCACAGACGCTAACAAGGGGACTCGAACCTGAGCTCTGATACCATTTGGTGTAAGGACCTAACCAATACTCTACAAAAGCCGCGACTGATGGGAGTGGAAGGTTAAATCCCTTTATCATCATAGCTCGTCACCCGAGCTGAGTCCCAGTGGGCCCTGCTTGCATCACCAAGAAACTAATAACGGTTAGGAAAATGGGAAACGGACCTCAAGTCCTCTTCCAAATGGACCACCCAATTGCTAAGAGACACATGACAATAAATTTTTTTGATATTTTGTTTTTGTCATTTTCTCTCTCAATGTATAAAATTTTGATGAGTGTGGTCAGCTTAGAAGAGGACCTTAAGGTCCTCTAATCTGAACTCAATTAGGAAAATCATAAAAAGCAAAAAGAAAAAGGCCAAGAAACAAGCAAATAGTTATTCGAGAGTCAAAAATGAGAAAGGTGGTCGTTGTAACAAAGTAGAGAAAAGTCACAAGAGAGAGAGTTGTGTGATTGAGGTTAGCCAAGTACTGAGGGGTTTGAAGTAAAAGCGGCGGCCTCGAAGAGAGTAGAGGAAAGAGGATGGTGAAATCGTCACGGGCACTCCTCCTCCTTCTTCGCCTACATTTCTGTGCTATGTCCCTTGAAATCTGTGGAATAGAAGGAGGAATCGGTGGAATAGAAGGAGGACTAAATTGGGATGGACAACTCCTAATTAATTCTCCTCTTTTATGGATTTTCAAGGAACCAAAGCCTAGAAAACGCCATCTCTCTCTCTCTCTCTCTCTCTCTCTCTCTCTATATATATATATATATATATGAGAACGTGGTGGTATGACATTCAAATGTAGATTAAAGAAAATCCAATGTAAACAATTCATTATAATAAAACTATACATCTTCTGTAAACCGGCTTAACCTTGCAAGTTCTTATTGATGCAGGGCATCTGATCAATGGGACCCCTATTTGATTGTATGAAATCAGGGAACCCCACTAAACATCTATTCCATTGGTCTGCATTGTCAAATAATATTTTTTTGGAATCAGGTATCCGGGCGCTTAGAGCACCCAACTAAGTCCCTTGGGTGGTGCAGGTCCCCTTATACTACACAACCAGGAAAGATGGGATAAATCCCAAAAGGGCGACCAACAAGGTAAAGGGTCTTGACCGCCACTCCTTGAGACGTGGTCTTGGCCACTAGCCCAACCCGGGTAATGATCATGGGAGCTTTTATGACGAAAGAGTTAATTGACAAGATAGCAAGTAATCTTTATTATGAGGTGCATTGCAAGTCGTGTATGGAACCCCAAAAGTTTTTATATTCATATATATTATCTACGCTTCTATCTTAATCGGAATGCTACATGTGACAGTGAAAAACTTTTCAACACCTTCAGCCACTTTACAATGTCAGCTATAAAAATGGGTTCGAAAGCAAATAATACTTACAGGTATGCCTGCATAAGTATCCGATTTTCTCATCCACACGTGCTTTAGTAGAAAATTGGACACGGCTACGAAACTAACCTTGCGTTCGGTTAATCACTGCTCTATTTTGTTTCTAACAGTCATCATTTTCTTAGAACCTTATTTTGTATTGTGGCTGTTAAAAAATTGTTGGGGAATGCTGGCATTCATTACCTTCACCGGCAAGTAAGGCTAGCATTCTTCAAATAGGCTATTGGTCATCTCTCTCTAAAAGTTAGTTAAAGGTTTGCTACGATTTGATGTTCTTATGCAGGGGTAGTTTTCTATCATTTGACATTTTCTTGGGAAGAAATGATGATTGTATGTTCCTCGCATAACTTTTATTTATTTTTCGTTTTATGTAGTTTCTTTTGTAATAATGGCAAGAGCTAAGGACAAGAAAGAAGATTTACTGGCACACAGTTTTTTTTTTATCCTTTTGTAGAGGGCCACTAATCAATATTAGATGTATATTATATTGGATGATATTACACTCTTTTGAATTACTATCTCATCATAACCATGATCTTACATTTATGATCTCTAGGATTAGATTAGGATTATCCTTAGACTCCGTTCTTTTGATGGAACTTTTAAAGTCTAAAACTTTCATTGTTTCATGCCTAATTTTACTTGGTGTCTATAACTATACTATTCCATAGAGTGCAAAAGTTCCACAAATATGGAACTTTCAAGTTCCTCCAAAAATTTTGGATTTTTAATATTATATAGATGTGAAACTTCTAATTAAATTGAATTTTATAGATTTGAGATATCATCGACTAAAAGGGTTAGAAACCCTCTCCCCTCTCTTCTAAGACTCTCACCTCTTGTTCCAAAACATTAATGTTTGATTTTTAAAAGTTCCACCAAATGAATGGAGCCTTAGAGATCCTCTTCTATATTAGGTATCTTGAAATTTTTATTAAAATCTTATTAGGGTAGTTGTAAACCTAGGTCATGTCACGTTGCTCGTCGTCGTCATAAAAGATGGAGAGATTCAATCCCATTATCATCGACATTATTAAAGTGGCCACGTTTTTCATGCCTTATTAGTGACCCTAAATTATTATTTTACTTCTAAGGGGCATTTTCATAATTTTCTAGTTTAAGAGTATTTTGGAAATATTATTGTTGAAGTTTAGCCATGATAATTAATTTAATTTAGGGTTAGAATAACTTAATGAGAATATTGCACAAACTTGATTTAGTTAAGGCTTAAAAACAAACACAATTAGTAAGGGCTTTTCAGTAAAACACTATTTAAGTGGTTAGTATAAATAGTAAGAGCAAAACCTAATTAGCCACTTTAATCAGAAAACCTAATTCTTAAGGAAGAGAACATGCTTAGAGTTTGAAGTGGTGGCTGGTGGGTTTTGGGTAGTTGGATCAACATTAGAGGCTCAAGATTCAAGGAAGATTAAGTTTAATCCATCTAAGGCAATCATTCTTCTGAATTTCTTCTCATAATCTTTTAGAAAACCTAAGAAAAATGCAAGTGAATACTCCATTAGATTAGTACGATTCCATCAATGCGTTATTCATGCTATGATTATGTTTATTCATGTTAATAATGTGTTAGCATGATGTTAGAATGAATATACATTGAAATCTGTGAATATATGATGAAATGTGGGAATTTGAGGAAGAAAAATGGAAAATCTAGGGGTTTCCTCGGATTCTATCGCAATTGGCTCGAGCGAGATTATGTTTGCTTGGGTGAGTAATGGTTGGCCCGAGCGAAGTTGCTTACTATTTTAGCACAGTAAACTATCTTTTGCTCTTGGGTTGGTAGTTGGCTCAAGCAAGTTTCTATTTCACTCGAGCGAGTCAAGGTTGGCTCGAGCAATTTTAAGTTGGCTAGAGTGAGATTGGGCAGGCTCTAACCAGAAATGCAGAAATTCAGCAAATATAAATTTTTCTTCAATGATGATTGAATACAACTTTTATTATGTGATATATGAAAACATTACATGTTTTCATTATGTTTTTAGACATATCATGAACACAAGATTGAATGTTAATATTGCTCGACATGTTGAGACACGGAAAAAAGATATATCGCAAGATATATCATTTATCGGTGATTTTTGAAAAAATTGTAAAAAAGAAAATGGGGCAAGACATAAAATTTTACAGTGAAACTTTAGAAAATATTAAAATAGATATTAATACACCTTTGAGAATAAAAAAATTTTAAAAAAATAACGTACATAAGATATGCAATTTGAAGGAGGCAAAGATGTGCGTTGATGATTGACGATAATGTATGATTGATTCATGTTTCACTCATTTCTCAATCAATCATAAATTCATAATTTATAAGTTTTATAATAATACTACCTACCAAAAGAACTACAATCACCACCAGAAGGAGTTACGCAGAGATTTAAAGTCATCTATGTCCTGACATGGTTGGTTATAGTACTGGTTCTCCACATATATATAATATTGTGCCCAACTCATCACATTATGCTACATGGATGTATACTCGTGTACATATATAACAGTAGTCATGTGGTCTAAGATGTAGCAACACATCCTGTAGAGCCCCGGAATTTAGGTTCACTATTCATATGAATAGTGTGTGAATAGTGCCTTCAAGGCCTAAAGCCTTAATGAAATTGTGGGTTCATGTTTTATAATGAAATGAGGTTTTGAATGAATCAAAATATGTATGGAAAGTATTTTTAGGGGTTAGGGACAAATGAAAAATGAGAGTATAACGTACTCCGAGTGTCAAAGAAATGGATGCCTAAACATACCCTCAACTTTAAAGAGCTCTAGAATTCTCACCGCTGATCGGAATCAAGTGATTATTGAATTTTTCGAAAGGTATTGAAACCCTCTTCAAGGTTCATCACTCTCATCTACTTGAGAGGCTTTTAAGGTTAGACCCTTCTTTGCTTTAGGCTCTTCTTCTTGTTGATCCTTCATAATGACATCATAGGTCATGAGAGAGCCAAGGAGCTCATCCATGGCCAACTTTGTGAGGTCCTTTGCTTCTTGGATTACACGCACCTTTGGAGCTCAATGCTTTGGTAAAGATCGAAGCACCTTCCTTACATTTTCTGCATTGGTATACACTTTTCCAAGTGCCTTTAGATCATTTAAGATACTGGTAAATCTAGCAAACATGTCACCAATAGATTCATCTTTTTCCAATTTAAGAAGTTCATACTTATGAACTAGCATTACTATTTTCTCTTAATTTACTTGGTTCGTACCCTCATCGTTAACTTGGAGTTTATCTCAAATTTCTTGTGCCGAGTTACATCCCGAGACATGGTTAAACTCTTGAGGACTTAGAGCGCAATATAAATTGCTAATAGCTCTAGCATTAATTTGAATGAGTTTTACATCGGCCTCATTCATTCTTGCTCTATTTTGGGTAATTGAACCCCTTCATGACTTTCCATAGGAAGATGGGGGCCCTTTACTATAACTCTCCAATACTCATAGTCAAGAGCTTGGATGTAGTACATCATGCGGGTTTTCTAATAGTTGTAGTTTTCTCCATTGAACAATGGAGGCCTAGAAGTTGATTAACCCTCTCCTAATCCAATTGCAAAAAAAATTTCCTTTATAAATCTTTACTCTAAGGTTGTTAAACCAAAAATATACAGAGTCCAAGCTCTGATGCCAATTGTTGCCTAGTTATTGGATCCTAAAGGGGGAGTGATTAGGGTCAATGGCTGATTTAAATTAATATTTAGCTCATATTTGCGAAATTTAAGATTGAGCTAAATTAACAATGATAGAAATAATTAATTGCAAAGATAAATGAAAGGATAAGAGATAGAGAGTGCAAACATAGCAGAATTGTTATTGAGGTTCGTCACTCCCGCCTACGTCCCTGCCTCATGCTCCCCGACTCAAAGGATTCAACACGATTTTATTATCGAACGAGCTTCTTCCCGGGTGAAGCCCAAACCTTTACAATCTTTTTACCATGCGAGGATTACCACCTTCAATGCAAGAGAACACCCTATCTCGACTTCACAAAGCTCTCCGGTTCCACGGACAAGAATCCTCGATTCTTGATTTCCTTTAATACAAAAGAGTTGCAGGATTTGAATCCAAATAGTAAAGCTCCTTAATGAGTTGAATAAGATTGAAATAAATACTCTGAACATCTCTCAAAAGATTGGGAGTTGAAAGCTCTTCTACTGAGAGTTTGGAATTCTAGGTTTTCAATATATATTATTGATGAGAATTGAATACAGATAGAGATTTGATCTATATTTGTTCAAGAGTTATTTGATGTTCATAAATGAACTCAATTTATAGCTGAGCATTCAATCTAGCCATTGGGAACTCATTAAATGCAAAAATAGCCGTTAAAAAACTAGCCATTAGAGTGTTCCCACAAGTAGTCGTCGACGAGTGCACCAGAGTAGAGCTCAGTCATCGACAAGTAAAACTACTAAATTGAAAATCAGCTACTGTTTCCTCCACTCATCAACGAGTGCTGGGACTGCTGTCCCACTTGTCGATGAGCCCTCAGTTTTTCAATAGAAAACTCATCTCTTTAAGACCAATAAGATGAGAATGAATTCATTGGTGTTCTAGCATCCCTTTAGCATGATTTTAACCGTATTTTAAGATGTCCTAGAGCCATGAAATGGTTTGCAAATAAGTCATGGCTTCCAAAGGTCAATCTATGGCTTTGAGCATTTCAACTTTCCAATCTAATGAGGACTTTTACACAAGTCCTAAACTCTTCTAAATAAAAGAAAATAACTTTGAGCAATCTAGAAATTCATGATTCTTCTAGTCTTGATCTTGAGTTATTTTCACTTTGACTTCATGATCCGACTTGGACTTTAGGTGAGAGCTTCAATCTTCATTTAGTCTTCAATTTTGGCTTCAACTTTGAAATGATTAGTTCTTCACTTTGGATATAGTCTTTTAATTATCTTCAATGTGATCTTGGAATTTGAATCTTGAAACTACCATTGTACATGGAACCTTTTCTCTTGATGGCTCATCTTTGACATGCGAAGCTCTTTTCATGCTTTAAGCTTTGAATGTTGGGCTAATGTTTTTGCAATCTGAATTTTTATATAAACTTCATAGAAACATTAGTACCAAAATGATCATTTCATTATTATGTTATCATCAAAATTATTAGGGGTACATAGGGTTGTAACCTTTAAGCTAACATCCTTTTCCCCAGCTGGCAGTCAGTACCTGACTGCCATGTAACAGAGAATCCTTGATGAAAAATGACTCTCTGCCAGCTTTGGGGGATCCTAAGATAGAGATCCCTTCTTTTTCTCCAATAATAGAGTGTCATATGACACCCCATCCGAAAGGGGGAGTAATCTCTCCCATTTTGTTGGAAGATATTATTCTTCTCCTTTTAAAGGAAAAAGTCTTATCCTACCAGGTTCCCCAAAAAGGGAAACCAATTTGGAATCCTTCAAGAAAAAAGACTCCCAATCATACCAGGTTTTTTTAAGATAAGATAAACTAAATGTCAAAGGACAGATGACTCTCTCTAAAGGGAGAACCTTTTTTTTTACCTCCAGAAAAGGGGAAGTCAAAGGAGAGTCCAAAAAGGACTCTCCAAAAGCTATATACAGGGAGTTTCTCACAAGAAACTCCCACACATAGACGAACCAAGAACATACAGAATTTTTCAGGTGAACCCCTCAATATGACCACCTCTCTTTCTTTTTCTCTTTTCTTGATACAAAGACCTCATGAGGCATTTGTTACATGGGATCTTGGCAACCCCTTTGAATAAATAATAAACTTTATTCAAATATCATGGTTCTTCTTTATTTTTTTTTCTTAACCAGAGGTTCTTCCCCAAATCGGGAAGATAATTAACAATCCGGGTTCACTCGGATTGGAAGGATAATCTTTCACATAAAATAATAAACTCCATACAACAGAGGAGGCAATTTGACTGCGACAAAATTTGCGCGTTTCAAATTTCTAGCATGCCCGGTGGGACCTTCTTCTCCTCTCATCTTTGAAGAAAGAAAAATAAAAAAATAAGGAAGAACAAAATAAACATCAAAAGGTGATCTTTTCCTCTCTTTTATTGTTTGTTTTATTCAGGATCATTAAGATAGTATGAGTGCGTCGGGCCTATGTCTTGACGATCAATAGGCGGGTGTATGAACCCCCGATGCCGATTCTGGAAACTCAGCCACTCACATGGGCTAAGGTAGCAAAAACCCCAGCTAGGAGGGCTGATCAGCCAACTGCCAGAACCACTATTAAGAGGCCGCGGTCACCAGACCAGGTCTCAGTTGAGGATTCTCCTGCCTGCAGTACGAGCAGGACCCACCTCATCAACTCAGGGGTGGAAAGGCAGGTTGTCCACCAAAATCAAAGACAGGCTGCCCGCCAAAATCAAAGGCAGGTTGCCCACCCACAACAGGTCACCAACCCGCTGGCATCCCAAAGGATGCCATCTAGCCCATGGGTACCTCATAAAAGGAGTGCCCAACCATGGACATCCCTGTCCGTAGACACTAAGGAGGGTGCAACCAATCAGGTGCACACATGGCAAAGTGGCTCAACCACTTTACGACAGGTCAGCCCAAAAGATAGATCTATGTCACCGGAAACCCTAAAAAGGAAATCCAAAATAGTTAGCCCTTTAGGGTCCACTGATGGAGTAAGCTTGTTTCGAGCCCAAATCATGATCCAGTCAAAGTCTAAACAGGAAAAGTCCTATGGGTCGATCCTAAGATAGACTGTTGAGAGCCCTCAGGTCAGGTTGGTTATTGGAACTCACCCCTCAAAATTTTATCAAGAGAGGGGAGATGTTGTCCAAATTTTCTTAGGGCAAAAGAACAAGGCTATTGGCCTAAGGGGACTTAAAAAAAACTTCCCCAATAAAATTGGGTAAAAATAACCAAGTGCAGAGAACCAGTCCACAGGAGAAGTCCGTTGATAGAAACTTGAGTCCGCGGACCAATTCCCCAGACCAGAAGACCAGTCCGCAGGCCAATCCAGCGGACAGAAGGAAAAGTGACTAAGGCCACTCTACGAGTAAAGGGCAATGCCCATCCGCAGACACCAATCAGGGCCTATGGACCCAGAGCCCAACCAGACCCAAGGGTCTAACCCATGTTTACCCCACAGGCAAAGTTGTAAGCAACTCTACGGATAGGTCCAGAAACAGACCTGAGTCCATGGATAGAAGAGTCCACAGACAATTCCCTCTCAAGAGAAGGAGAGACCTATGGACAGACTCAACATCACCTCTCCACTATTTATAGTAGTTAGTTACATAACTAAGGACTCATAAACCTAATCAAATAAGGAATCATAATAGAAACAAAACTCTTCTATCTAATATTGACTACTCTTCTAGATAGTTTAAATAAAATCAAATTCTAACTAGAGCTAATCTACTTATCATGAGAAAAAGCTAATTAGTCTACCAGCCCGGCCCCTCCGGCATGTGTAGAGTCCGCAATGACTTTGACAATGTCTGCTTCAAAATAAGATCTATATCTTTCCAAAAAAAATAAAAAAATGAAATAAACCAATATAATGCTTGATTATCGCTTTACAATATGAATATAATACACTGAAGGATTTGATGTATAAAATCATTTCCTAATTTGCCCCATGTTAGGGAATTTGGGATATATGGGTAGGCAGAATCAAAGAATATTTAAGGGGGAATAGCTCACTACCAAAGACTTGCAGTGACATCAGATGGATGCCCATACTCAGGGATTCTTAGATTGTACAAACAATGATATTTTGAACCGGAGTCATTATATTTTCTTCCTCCTTGCTGATGTTTTTGGGGAATTTATCTTTCTGTCTCTTGTAAACTTCACACATAATATAAATGTACTGTAGATAAATTTGCAGATGTTTGCTGAACTGACTACTCTCACCCGTAAGTTTGGATACATTTGTAGTAGTGGAACATTAACTATTAGGCTTGTTTTGTCATCACTTAATAGAAAGCAAATTGATCATCTGTAACTTAAATAGGAATAGGAGGAGCAACATTTTGTGCACACAACCATGAGATCAATCGCAGCTTATGTGCAAAAGAAAAGAGACTTGCATTGCCTTGTGACATCATATGCCTGATAGCTCATTTGTTTTTATTCTCCACACTAATGCATTCTAATAGTGTATTTAAGAAAAGCTTAAAACAGAAAAATCTCTTGTGAGTCTTATTGGAAATCACCAGGATGTTTTTGTAGTGATCTTGAATTATTTTTTCCTATTTCTAAGGGTATTTTATTACATTTCCATGGATTTTGTTGTTGGATTACCGAAGTCGAAGCTAGGTTTTGATGTGATTTGGGTAATAGTAGACCGTTTGACCAAGTCCGCTCATGTCCTTCTTGTCCGTACTACTTACTCTATAGATGAGTTGAGTAAGCTGTATGTCATCGTTCATGGTTTGATATTCTGGTGTAAGCTTCACGGAGTTCCGACGTCAATAGTCTCAGATCAGGATTCTTGTTTTACATTTAGATTTTGGAAGAGTTTCCAAAAGGCTCTGGGGACATCATTGGAATTTAGTATTGCGTTTTGGTGATAGAGTCCCTAGGGCTCTCAACACTATTAATGCTCCTTATAATCATGGGTTGAGGGTTTCTAAGGGTTTCTAAAGCTTTCTAAACCTAAAAGTGTGAGAGAAGGGGATTTTGAGAGATCCAAGAGGAGAGATCAAATGTGTTGCAAGGAAAAATGACGAAAAGACTTAGATCCATCCCATTCGCAAGCGCTTGATTGTAGGGAAGCGATCGGGAGAGGTAAATATAACTTTCTTACTATCAATATAGTGATTTTGATATAAACATTATGTAAGTGATAGATCTAAAGAAAGAACAAACAAGATTAAGCATGCTGGTGATATTTTAAATCATGATTTTCTTATGGAAAATATATATGATGATTTGAGAGTGTTTTAAATCATGATTTTCTTATGGAAAATATTTATGATGTTAGAAAGTATTTTAAATCATGATTTTCTTGTGAAAATTATGGAAAATATATATTTTCATGTGAAATATATATATGGAAAGTATATATGATGTATAGAAAGTGTTCTAAATTATGATTTCATTGTGAAAATTATTATGTGAGAGATGTTCCTTATGATTTTATTATTCATATCAACAAGGGGAAAGGGAATGAAATTGTGGTGTATGTATGATGGTGAATGGAGGAAAGGATGATAATTGGATTTGATGTAATGATTATTAGTTTGCTTTGAAATTATGATGTGTTATGAAACTAGGGTTCTGTGAGATTAATTTTATTAAAATTATATATTGAAAATTGAGACATGATAGACAAAATTATTTCTTATTTTATTGTTGAAAACTTGATAGACCTGTGTTCTATATTGATTAATTTATGAGAAATTCTGCATGTTTAAATTGGTGCATGATTTACAATCATCATTATTTCACTCACACTTATTCACGAAATTAAATAAGTACTAGCATAAGAATAAGTTCAATGCAAGACAGCCCGTATACACCGGTTAATGTGTAGACAAGCTGTATACACCGGATAATGTGTAGATAAGCCGTATGTACCGAATAATATGTAAACCGTGTAGTACCTCATAAAGTATGGTATATGTTAATCTCTACCCAATATATGGGGTAGAGTTATTTTAAGTTATTGCACTATGCATGTTGTTTGGTACATTCACGAATGAGAGAGATAAGTAAGATAAACAAGAGAAACAAGTACAAGTGATCACGTATAAGAATTGAAATTGAATTATGCTTCTGCACTCTGAATTGTTTTATATGTTACATGTCATGTTAAATTCCAAATTATGTTTTATATTAAATATTGTTATATTATTAGTTAGGAGTTTATATATACGCAGGGTAACTTGTTACTCAACCAATGACTGTTGTTATTGGCAGGTTCTAGGATTGATATATGTGCCTCAGGACCTTGGGAAGAGGAAGAATACAAGGAAGAAGAGGAAGAGCCTTGGACTATTGGTCATTTCTGGGAAATTAATTATTAGTATTTTGATTTGGAAGTTTAGACATTGTAATAGACTTAATTCTAGATTTATAGTTAGATTGAATTGATGAATTGGAATCACAGAGGATGATTCGAATTAATTATGATGTTTTAGTATTTATTCCAGACATTAGACTTGATCAGTATTTATTTAAATTTTTTTTTTCAAGTTCATGTTTTAGAATTGTCTTATATGCTTTATGACAGGAATTTATGGAAGTTAATGGTTAAGTCACGTGCCAAAGTCTCACATTAACCTAGGTGAAATTTTGGGGCGACGACATCAGAGAACGGTTGCGCACAGTTCAAAGTCGTTAGAAGAGTTATGCTGATCGACGAATGAGAGATTTGGAATTTTCTTTTGGGGATCATGTTCTTCTGAAGGTGTGATGAGGTTTGGCAAGAGGAAAGGGAAGTTATCTCCGAGGTTCATTGGACCTTTCGAGATTTTGGATCAGGTTGGAGTGAGGGCTTATAGACTAGCGTTGTCACCGAGTTTGTTCAGTGTGTATAATGTGTTTCATGTGTCCATGCTAAGGAAGTATGTGAGAGACGAGTCTCATACCGTTCATGTCATCACCTTGGAGCTTAGACAAGATGCATCATACGAAGAGAAACCACATATTAGACCGAATGGAGAAGCAGCTTCGGGTTAAGTCTATCTTCTTGGTGAAGGTGCAGTGGAATAATCATGATGAGGGAGAGGCATCATGGGAGCTAGAGTCGGATATGGTGGAGAAGTATTCACATCTTTTTCTTGTTGAGGTATGTTAAATTTTGAGGACAAAATCTCTTTTAAGGAGGGTGGATTGTAATGATCTTGAAATTATTTTTTCCTATTTCTAAGGGTATTTCAGTAATCTCCTTGAATAGGAGTAAGATAATAATTTTATTTTTTGGTTAACCTCAGATAGTTAAATATTTAGAATTGGGAATGAATTTGAGAATAAGAATAATTTTATTGTGGTTAGTTAGAACCTATAAACAAACAAGGGCTACTAATGATGTTTTGGTAAATAAGAAAATAGGATTAATATATATAGAACATGATAAACCTAATCCTCATAATTTGCTAAACTGAAATTCTGGAGAATAGAACGTGGGACAGAAAGGAAAAGAGGGCTTCACTTTAGTAGAGCTTTCAAGCGCCTAGATCTAAATTCGAGGCTTGGAGATTTGAGTTTTCTCCCTTGTGATGGTTTGATCCTTTGAGACAAGCGTGTTCAGGTATGAATGGAGTATTGAAAGTCTGAGATTTGAACCTAGGATAAAGATCTATGCACATTGAAGAATAATGTATAAATAATATTAGAATGGAAGTTACAAATTGAAAGAGTAATGGTGCAGGTTTCGAGGGTTGGAAAATCAAGAAAAATGGTTCAGAAAGTTGAAAAATCGAGATCTAAGGTTTGGGCTGACGTTTCCCAGCCAAATCGCCGACACCGATCGATCGATGGTCACCGATCCATCGCAGGCGACCCGCCGATCGATCGGTGGTGCCGTTTTGGGTGTTTCGTGATGGTTGTTTTAGGAGCTATATTTTATTGAATTAATTAAATAAAATGATGAGATATACTTAAATAAATTAATAAAATAAATAATTACTTAAAAAGAATTAAATAATAAATGGCGAAAGAAAAGGTGAATAAAATAAAATAAAATGATTTATTTATTTTATTCTTTGTAAAATAACTATTTGGGAATAGTTTGTACTGTGAGCATATTAGATAAATTATATATTCTCTTTATTTAGAAAGACATATTTAAATAAATCTATTTCAATTATTATCTTGCTTAATTGTAATCGTTTTAGCTTTGCAATGTATTATGTTCTCTTTATTATGATGGTGTGGGACATCATAATAAAGAGTGTGGTTAATGAATTAAAGGGAATAAGATCAAGGGATGACAAATAGAGAGGAAGAGACTCTATAGGTCTAAAGTCTGAAGGAGAGCTCTGTGTAATCCTGCTGAGAAGTTGTGTGCCTCTCAGGATGACTACCTTAGGTGAGCTACATGTAAACCTAAGGGTTCCTGTACAAGACCATATAAGATTGATACTGTTGTCAATAGGGTAAACTATGTGTAAACGTTATTGACAAAAGAATTGTATAAACTGATAAATTAAATGATGCATATTCATAACTATTATTCATTATTTTATTTATCATAGTTGTTGCATGTTGTTGTATTCTGTTGCTGAGCCAAAAGCTCACCCTTGTTATATTTATTGATTTTTCAGGAAGTACCTGAAGAAACTAGGGGGAACGGTCAAGAACTTAGTTAGCTATTGAGTTTTCATTTAAGAACTTTAGTTAGTACTTTTCAGTTTAGGTAGAGTGTCATATCAGTGAGATTTTAAATGAATTCAGTTTTATGTTCATTTACTCTTGTTAGTTTAAACTTAATGCTAGAGATATGCATCTGTTAATAGTAATTTATTTAGATTAAATTCCAATACCTCGGGATTTTTTCCAGGTTCCGTCATTGGAATTTGCACAAATATGAGATGTATTGTGTGTAGGTTTTGGGGCATGACGGCCTTTTATCATAGATATTATTTTGATACAACATGTTACCTGAAGGGGAGAGATTTCCCCTTGTTCCATGTATGTAGATTTACTTTACAGTTGAAAAGTTAAACTGGGTGTCAAGAACAAATTAAATGGAAAAGACAAAGGAAAAACAACTTAGAATGTGGGATATCAGCAATTATGCATTTTATTGTAAAAGGACAATGAAATTGCTTGATCTCCAAATTTAGAAACCAATGCATCGATTCTAATCGTAACTATTATTCTGTGGTGAAGAAATATTGATGATACACAAATAGGTTTGTTTGATGTGCGCAACAAACAAATTATGCCCATTACCATTTGTGAGTAATGCTCGCTATCTGGCCTCCCAGCAAGGAGCAAGCAAGACAAGACCACCAACCAATTCTCTCAGTAATGGAATTATGTGGTAGCCTTGGATGATATTTCATAGTTTTTCGAACCCCTGAAAGAATCTCCAAGCATCTCCTTTTGAAAAATGTGCAGTGAATCGGAGGTCTTGAACTTGAGTTTGTGAATTACTCTTGCTGCCACCCTAGCTCTTCAAAGCCAATATATTGCCCGAATTTGAAAAGAAGACCAGGCTTCTTCATTCTTTTACGAATCTGGGAAGCTATATATAATCCTTTCTTATCTTGAATGATTTTGCTTGAGGGCTCTGGGTTTCCGTGACCCTTGTTCTTCATAAAATTTTGTAACCAGTATCCTTCTGGGAAGGGTATTTTATTGTACACGCAAAGAGAGAGAGATTTGTACACTTCCAACAAACAGAACATCTAAACAAACCCCTGTACAGTCACAATGTTTGCATTTGAACTTAATTAATGTGTTGAGTGAGAGAGAGAGAGATATGTACACTTTCAACAAACAGAACATCTATACAAACCCCTGTACAAAACAGCTGTTACATCGGTGGGTGATACATTGAACTTGTTTTCTGTACAATATGAATATACAATTTTCCCTCTATGAAAAAAAAAAAACTTGCAATTCTAATGTACAGGCATTGTACTCGCTGCCTTGGACTAAGCAGTATAGATAATCTGATGCCATTTCATGTGGTCAGTTTGATTGGCTTCCTTATAACAAAGCTGTCCTTGTCTTCAGTAAACAATGTTTAACCCCCATTAATTTGGTTAAGATTCACCAACCCTTGGGTTAAACAATCTAACCTTGATATTTAGGAAGACAATATTAACCTTAAGGGTTAAAACTTCTTAACCAGAGATAAAAAGGGCAAAAAGGGCTTTGTGAGTGCATCCGGGCTTGACATTGTGATATCATGTTGTTTCACCTGAGCTTAGTTTGATGCAGAACATGCACCCCTAAACCTCGCTCTTTGCTCTGTTCGGTTGTAGACAATAGGACCTGTAACAAATCCTCTGCCTCTTCCTTGGATGCAAACTCCATGCTAGTCTGAAAAAGTGGCAGCAGAGTGTGATTGCTCCACTGCTTTGTCCTTGTGCCACCTCTTTTCTGTTGGTGCTGCCTCAATAGGGTCTCTGAACTGCTTCCGACAATGTTCACCATCTCCTCTACTCTATCAGCATGAATCACACCCTCTAAGCTCATCTCCACTTCTATTATCCACTCTGGATCTGCAACACCATGGAACTCAGGTGTACCTAATCCCACCAAACTAGAACATCTAACAACCAAGACGAGTCTTTCAGTGAGGATAATAAACTTCCCGGCCATTTTGAGTGCTTTGCACATGACTAATATTTCATCCTTGAGTTTGAAGTACTCGGCCTCCAATAGCATTGATGTCCCAATTGCTTCTTCCCAATAGTAAGGCCTCAATGGAAAGTCTCTGGCAAGAGGTCTTGGAAGACGGACCCGAAAGCATTGTGGTTGATAGAGGCGGCTACGGTTTCTGATGCTCTGTGCAGTTTCCCCAGTGACTTCAAGAATGCTGGCCGCCGGTCTTGCCACAAGTCCTGCTACTCCTAGAGCTATCCCTGCAGGATTGAGATGTAGTCAGCCCACATTAAATGTGCAAGCCATCAAAGCATTTCTGTCAGCTGATGGCAATTTTAAACCAATCGCATTCACCTGAGAGGACTCCAGGAAGGCCGTGTTTCTCCGCTCCTTTAATTGGTGATTGAAGGAGTCCAGTGAGGCCCTGAATGGGAGGAAATTTAGGGGATATCATTTCAGTCTGACAATATTATGAAGTCATCCAATGAACCTAAAAGAGGAGTGTGCATATTCTGCTTTAGGAATCATGCAAATGGGTGCAGGTGGTTTAAGAATTATGTAAATGTATCAGTCACACGAATCCACACCTCCGTGCATTAACCAAACCTGTTTAAAGACACATACCAATGTATGGACTTCTATCTGGATTTGCCTAGAATAAGTGACTTATGCAGTTATGAACATGCGTATTCTATTGATCATACAAGTGTTAGCATTTTCTATTGGTCACACATGTTTTAGCATTTTCTCTTAAATAAAGAGGATTGCTAGTCCCACATATGCACATTTCAAAATTTTTCCAAACTCCCATTGTGGGTTTAACATCTATCGTTGCTACCCCTTCCACAGGAAGTGTTACAAATCTCATTTTCGGGTTTTTATCGGCCGAAGTTTTTCTCGGGAGATTTTCAAATCTTTCGGGTATTTCTCGTCTAAATCTCGGCAATGATTAAAAAAATATATTGAAATTACAAAAAATAGTAATAAATATCACCAAGTTACAAATTCTTAAAACCAACAACATTGTGTATTTCTTATGATATTTTTAAAATCTCGGCTAAATCTCGTAGTATATATGGGATAAAAAGAGAAAATTATATTTCTCGCAAGATTTTTAAAATGTCGCGATAAAAACGGAGTTTTAAACTTTAGATGTTTTTCTCGGGAGAAATTTGGTATTTCTCGGGAGATTTGTAATAGTGTCCACAGGTTAGGGAAACAAGATTTTAAATGAGAAAATAATGGTCTCAAAGATAACAGGGAAAAGTAGCGACACGTCACAACCACAGTGAGAGATTGGAAGTGTGCGTCTAGGACTAGCATTTCTCCTTAAATAAATGGTAATAGAAAAAAAAAAAAATAGTAGACAAAAGAAACTACTAATTGGTAATGAAAACAGTAGTTTATTGCCAGAATACCAGGAACCAAATGACCCAACAATAGCCTGCTGGCAATTAGTTTCCTATAATCTTGAGGAATGTGGGGTCCACCTGGCAAGGAAAAATACTAAACCAGAGACTTAAAGAAAACTACAAAAAGGAAACTAACGTAAGAAGAAAGAGCTTTCGCCAAATAGTTCGCATGCTATACTTTATTTGTTCAGTAAATAACAATAATTCTATTTGAAGCAAAGGAAAAAGGGCTAGGGAGAGCATAGCAAAGGAATGTGGCTATACTCTATATAAGATTCTAATGCATATTCAAAGATAAGAGTAGGAATAAACTGTTATGAATCAACGATCATTGTTCTTTTGCATCTGCATATTGTGTTAATTATGGTCAACAAACAGAGAAATTCAATCCATCATAGCAGAGACAAGACAACAGGTTTCAAAGGTCAGATTCACATCACAGTTTTGAGGGAGAGTGAGCAAGATAACCGTTATTTAGTATATTATTCAAACATTATGTGATAAATTTATATTGCCAGTTAGGTAGCATTTGGAAAATCTATATTTCAGAGTTTATTTGAATTTTTCTAAAAAGTAGAGCTATTCTCAAAAAATCCCATTTGGTTAACATCTAATTCATATATCTTAATTATAGAGAATAGAGATTTTTCTTATATTTCAAGAAGTGAACCAATGGTTACTATTTCAATTGAGGCTTTTATCACTGATTCAGGCAGAGTTTTTTACCGCCAAAAACTACGATTTCAGACCATTTTTCTCTTAAAATTTTGTGTAATACCAAGTATACAACATTTATAAGGAGCCAACGAATGAGGCTTGTTGGCTCGTTTGCATCTCCTCTTTATAGGGTTCTCTCTACTCCATTGAAGCTCGCTCTCTATGTCAAGATCAGTTGCTGCTTTGAAGCTACCTCACGGCTACTGCTTGAAGACAACGGCTCTCCTTAGGCCAGTAACACGACTCCCATTGAATCTGGTACCACAGGCACAGCTTGACATATCTCTCTCAGACATTATTACGACCTCCATTGAAGATCCCTTCTATACTCCTCCAGTAGATTAGAGAACACCTTTGGTCTTCTTCATTTTAAGGTTGCTTTCAACCATTTCTTCCCTTGCATTGATAATTTTGAGAAATTTTAGGGTTGAGTTTTTAAGAGGAAAACTCTCTAATTTTAAGAAATGACATCACACGCCCCTCCAATAAGCTCTTATAGTTTTACCAAACAGGCTTTTTGGGAATAAGAGCTTTTTATTTCTAGGATTAAATTGACTTTACCGAAGGGACTTGTTTTATGAACAGACCTTAAAAATAGGTCTCTTATATTTAGATCTAATTATAATAGCTATAATAAGGTTAGATAAGACTTTCCAAACGCCCCTTAAGTCTGTCACAATACTATGATCAGGTATAATTTTTGGTCAATCAGTATTTCTCATTTGTATAAATAACTACATAATAGTAACATATCTTTAAAATGTCAGTTATTTTCATCTTTTTCTACAACCACTCAATAAACATATTTCATGCTTAAGATTATGGAATTAGTTCCTGCTCCCCATGCTTGAAATTTTCAAATTAAATTTACTCAAATAATCAATGAGTTGTGTGAAGCATCGATAGCTGAAAGGCTAAAAATTGTTGAAAACTGTAAAGAGAACTTAAGCGAGGAAAACTACTGAATGGAAAGATGATGTACCTCTAAGATTTCATTTAATACACCTTTGCTGTGTGAAGCTATACCCTTCTGCTGTTTCTCCATTTTTGCAACAGCCTGGTCGTCAAATGTAAATGCAACAATACTCTGAAAGTAGAAACCTCTCTTAATACCAGCATTAGAATTCACCAGGGGATTACCTCAATGACATTAGACATGTGAAATACCTTGTGTGCAGCTTTACTGAATTGAGTGGCAGCATCACTTATGGCATAGACTGTATTACTAAGAAGACTTGTGGTACCTTGTGCCATTCCTGTAATGAGTCCAGTAGGGCTCTGCCAAAACATAATTTAATTTCAATATTTTGACAAATGATTGTATCGTGTTCCTGTTGACAAGCTTTGATTATTATGAATATTGTGCACCTGCAAAATACTCTTGGCTGGAACTGACAAGAAATCTTTGATGCCGAGCCCAACATTCCTTGCAAATCCCATAGGATTACCTATAACACCCGCAGAACCAAATACCTACAATTTAACAGAGAGTACGTAGTTTGTGTTAAAACTAAGAAGTATACATCAATGCTTTAAAAGGTAAAGAGGCGAGGCGTTAGGACCACAAGATGTGTGAGGTGTAATCCTCGAGGCGTGAGGCTTAAGCTTCACAAAAGAACCTCACGCTCCCTCATTTAAACAAAAAAATAAAATACAAGAAAAACTGCAAAAAGAACAAAAAAGTTAATCAAGATCATATATATACTTATTCGTGTATATTTTGTGTGTGTGTGTGCATACGCACCATTAATGTTTTAAAAGGCGTGGCACGTGTTTGGCTTACGCCTTGAGGCTCGCCTCGAGGCAAAGCTTAAAGAAAACGCCTTGAGGCTCAACCTTCTGATCTTCTTAAGTATTTGATCTTACCACCATCTGATCCTGTTTCAATATAAAATCTACGGCTTATTGATTTAAATAGAAGTTACGTATTTTACGTTTATTCTCCCACTAATTCTGGGCTTTTGGAAACATTCCATCATAGCCATAGCAAATTCATGCAATTTCCACTATCCAACTCACTTGTCTAAAGGCAAGAAATTTCTATGTAACTAAC
Source organism: Tetracentron sinense (assembly GCA_015143295.1). Taxonomy (NCBI): domain Eukaryota; kingdom Viridiplantae; phylum Streptophyta; class Magnoliopsida; order Trochodendrales; family Trochodendraceae; genus Tetracentron; species Tetracentron sinense. The sequence continues at coordinate 1,074,563 of CM026567.1, read as the reverse complement.
AGATGAGGATGGAAAAAATCCTTGCTATGAGCAAGAAGAATGGTTGGCAAATTAATATTTAGTCACTATAACTACATCTTTTTTTTTTCGGATAAGACAGATGATGAGACAAACAAATACTCTGTATACCCTATATGCAAAAACAACACTACCAAAATTTATGTCTGCTGATCCATAGCTTAATGGGCTCCAATTTTTTCATAAAATCCTGCAAAATTCTCACCTCAAGATAAAAACAGATCCATTGTAGATCTCATTATCATATCTTCCACCATAGCTACATTATCATAAATTCTAGGATTCCTCTCCTTCCAAATGCTCCAGCAAATGGCCCCTGGAATCAACAGCCAAAGATTTAACTTGTGACGGTTCCAAGGACGAAACTTCCATCCCCAAAGAATATCAATGGAAGCCAAGAGAAACACCCAGCTGATACCAATACAGTTAAAAATGGCCCCCAAACTTTCCTCGAATAATCACAATGAATAAATAGATGATCAACTGATTCTGCTTCCTTTAAACATAAATAGAATCTTGGCAAGATGCCAACCTCTGCTCGTTAGGTGATTTGTTATCAATACCTTATCAAGAGCCGCCAACCGTTAGCAAAAGACAATTAAGAAGGGATACTAGGGTTTCAAACAATCCTTAAACAAGGTTTGGGATTTTTGACAAGGCTAGAAAAAAGGATTAACTAGAAACCGCCTATCACATGATTGTGATAAGGTTTAACACTTCATGGGATGGGCACATATATAAACTCAATTTTCATGAATTAATAAAAACAGTTTTGGGGTCAACACTAGCAAGTAGCAAAAATTTGACAGCATGAAGTTAGAATTAGCCACTCAAAGTTCTTTTTGGGCATAATACAATTGATGTACGGTTTATTAATGTTTGAACAGTGCAGAATACACATTCACAGAACTTTCAAGCAGGTGAAGATTGGTAAAGCAATAGGTGATGTCTACAAAGTACAAATATGCTAAAATTCCCAGTAGAAGGAACACAGCCCAACTTAACAAAAAAAGGTATCCAAGACCTAATCAAAATGAATCATATTATAAATGTGAAAGATTGCCAAATCTACAGACAGAACTAAGCTTAGAAAAAAAAATTAAGTTCACCTTGTACATTTCATGAAGGAGTTGTCGAGTATAATGCCGGATGAGGATCTCTTGGAAGGATTCCAAGCTAGCCATATGATGTGCAAAAGTCAGTTGTCTGAGATAGATTTGTGCTCCCTCAACATCAGCAAAAGCCATAAGGCCTCTCTATAAACAGTGGTGTAACAAGTGTCAAAAAAGGCTAAAAAGTCATTGAACAAGAATTCATTGAGAAACACACAAGGCCCTACACATAAAGCACATCACCAAGATTTTGTAACTAATTCACAAAACATATTAATAGGGGAGATGGTTTGTGGAGCGCCAAGTGATAGAAAATATATTGTTCATAAAAAAAGTTCTCAAATCTCTTAAAATTATGGTGTCGCGAATCAAAAGATTATTTAAGTTCCTTGTCAAGGAATCATATACCCTCATTGAGTATACAGTTCAAATCATTGATGGGACTATCTCAGTAAATTCTGTGTGAGCTCTTATACAGCATGAAGACTGTTCTCTAGCTATCGTGCATGCAGCTAGTGGCTACTAAGATTGCTCTGCTCATGTCACATATTCTAGAGACCGGAGGATGACACCATGTACTGGTTGTTTCTCTGGAAGAGGTATAGATAGGAACACAAAGTTTACCTAGAGTAATAGATCAGATCAACCAAAATATAATTGCTAGGGCTGACATGGTCAACCTCCTTGCACCTCCACAATCACATCTTTAATTACATCAGGAGGTGCTTCTACTAAGTTCTCCCATGCTACTCATACTCTATGCAATCAAACACCTCCTCATTAATATAGGCTCCTTGATGTTAGACTTTGTTACTGAAACACATAATCAATAGGTTGGCGATCCTCCAAGTCCTTGTCACAGGTCCAGTTAACTATCCTTGCTTCTGCCTATCTTGTCACAATATCATCTTATCCTATTGAATCATACTTTTATCTATCAGACTGCTCGCCTTTTTATGGTATATAGCATTATTAATTCTTATATGCATGATTGTAAATGTAATTATAGGACTTTATTTAGTGTGGTTTTAGCTTATCTTTGCAATAAAAGTAGTTTTATGTAAGGGATCGTAGTATTTCCTAGCGTATCCTGAAAAATTTCTTGCATTCCAAACGTATCCTCCTCCTATTTTGGACTGACAGATATGCCCATGATATCAATATTTTGAACCATGGGCAGTGGTGAGAAACTGTACCTCATTACCCTTATTGAACATTTGAACTTCCAATCCTCAACTTGAGTTTATCAACAACTTCTTGCAAGACCACATTCTTGTACCTTCCAGTCTTCCACCATCAATAGGGAACTATGGATGTGGTGTGCAAGATATTGATTCTTAACAAGTCTCCTTTTTTTTAATGTTTTGGAAGCAACATACTCCTGCGCATATCTTTAACCCTCATGCCCTTATATGATATCTCCACCATCTTCCTCTTCATGGATACATCATAAACTAGAGATTCTTCCACATTAGCTAATGCCCAATCACCTTCTTCAATAAGTTTTGAACCTCAACAACATTAACTTGCCTCTTTCTATAATCAGAGAAACTATGACCATGTTCACATTTAAGACATTTTGTCCATCTGCGCATTCTATAATTTGCCCCAGCTCTTTTGAGATGACTTCCTTGTGAAGTAACTACTCCTTGTCACTCCAAACACATGCTGGATGAGCCTTACTTTGTCGGCCCCATGTTGCACCAAATTTGGCCTCAAATTTCATCGCAAGAACTAGGTGTAAACGATCCGTTCAATGCAATTATAGACCTGTTACCTCCTTATCTTTGTTTTTTTTTACAACACGAACTCTCTAATATGCCACTGGCACATTCTACATCAGTTGGACCATTGTTGTCAAAATCATATGATTCACGATTACAAAATAAAGTCGTAATGCAGCATTAAATCGTTTTTTAGCGTGAACTGTAAGACCCATTAGGCCATTATGGATTTGAACAATTCAAATCGTCAATTGCACCACTCAATATGAGTCATACTATTCAATACTCGATAGAGATTTATATCCCACAACTTTTGTTGCCCTGTAAGCCTTGATTTTTATAAGACTATTCTTACAACTCTATAAGCCCATTCTTATTATTACATGTCTTCTAAATGTACTAAAGATAAAAATACAGCCCTATAAGCCTTTTTTTATTATTATGTTTATTCTTAAAGTAATATAGACAAAATATAGTCCTATAAGGCTCTCTCTCTCTCTCTCTCTATATATATATATATATACACACATATATATTAGTTTTTAAATAATGCATTTCCCTTTCGTATTATTATAAGTTTATTCTTAAAGTAATAAAGACAAAGTTCATCCCTATAAACCAATATATTATGTCTCATTTTTTGGCACGCGGCCCTTGACCCTTACATATCGTTCTCCTATTTTGATATCCCTACCTGAAAAGCAGTGCTGCTGAAATGACCAATAGATTCTGATGAGGTAAGACCTCCATTTCTAAGCATCCAGGGTGCGCTAGAAAAGCTGTAAGATGAGAAATATAAAATTCCATTAGTTGAGAAATAATAGATGGACATCTTAAACCAAGTATTACAATAGTATTTTCCCTTAGAACGGAAAAAATGGAACAGACAGATTCTGGTTTACCGAGTGATTGATCTTTACAAAGTTAAGGGATCCATGAGACTAACAAAACAGTTACTGATTCACCTTAAAGTCAACTTGATGGGGGCCAAATCAAATACTTCAACATATATCTTCTTCTGCTTTCTCGCTAAAAGAAAAATTTGCTGCCAAGGAGCTCCAATGGGAATTACTGAAGGTAGTGACAGATTGCTGATGTGATTTTCTAGGAACATGCAAAAATTTAGGGGATAAGTTGGCCTCAATTTTGTTCACATAGTTATAATCCTGAACATGTCAAAGCATTCTTTTACGAGTCTCGTACCATATACAAGAGGCAGTGTGGAATCTTGACTTGATAAGGCTCTGCTCTGCAACCTTGAAATCACAGTTCTTATAAAATCAAACAAGCTTACAATCATTTCTTCCTCAAGGTCAAGACGCAGATCTGCTAATCTGCAAGCATTCAATATAATATATTATCATTAAGAGTATTAACTAAAATGTATAAAGAAAAACATTTCATGCAGCAATGGACACCTTATAGTTATATTTTCAAAGGAAACCAGTGAGACATCCTTATTCCTCCATTTCGCTGCAGCTAAGTAGAATATAGGTTCACATGGGCTGTCAGAAGCAATGTGCATTATATTTGCATTCATGATCTTGGAGATATCGTCCTTAATTTTCAAATGGCTTGCTGAATTGCTTCTGTATTCATGATCAAAGGACAGTATAATGGGATATGGTGTATTGCGCAACTGATTATCGATTTGCAAAGACGATATTTGGAAGTAAAATTTTTGTTGATCCACACTTTGCAGCACATCAATTTTGGTGTCCTTTGCACATGCAAAAAGAAGTTCCTGCAAAAAGTATATATGTGTTTGTTATATTGAACTAAACAGAATCTTCAATATTGGATGACATGCGATATATAAATATATTTTTAAACACCTGTGGGTAAGAATTAATCAAGGAAATTCCAATAAATGATATATGAACCAAAATTCTCTCGCTGTAATCGAAAATTTTCTCCTTTTTTTGATCAAGTTTCCTTTTTTCTGTGAAGCCAGGAAAACTTGCATCCTTCATATCATTCAGAGGATGGTAACTTGAATCTATGATACTGAGCACCTGCAAAATAAAAAACCGTTCTTCCATTAGCAAACTGGGGCTTAACTATTGTATTTTGCTACACAAGACAGACCATTGGGAATGCACCTTAATTGCTCCTTCGGTATGTATTGAGAAAAATAATCTTCTTTCAGGCTTCTGAAAAGAGAAAACTGTAAGTGGCAAAACCAAACATTATGGAGAAATGGTACATAAGAGGCTTTCAAATGAATGATAAGAGGTTAAACAAGTTGGTATGGGGCCATTAGAGCATACAATAGGCTCTAATATTTTCCAAAATAGCACCTTTGGACATAATCAATGGAGCCATTAAGATATTGAAGTTCCATTCTGACCCTAATAGCTAGACAAAAGTAACATTAGTAAATGGAAGAAGTTGAATGGTCAAAAGGATCTATTATAACAAGTAATGCAGATGTCATCACAAATATTTGGGAGATCATGCTTAAATAATAAATTAATAACACTTTTGATTGATAAGTTAAAATCTATTTTCTATAATCTTTTTCCTTTTCTGATTTTATTGTTAATATATATCTGAAAACAAGACCAATGCTCTATAGATCATTGATCCGATGAGCTATGCACCTTTGATGCTTTCGAAAGGTGTGGTCATGGTATACCTATTAATGTTCTTTGTTTTCTTTCTTAACGCCAGAAAATAGACCCACTATTTCAATGCAAGTGCAGCAAGTCTAGAGAAAATGTTTATTGGTGAGTAGGTAAGATCAAGTGGCATGTGTGTAATAGATGAAATCTTTATCGTTTTAGTGGTTCACAGAATCAAGCTTGACCCGATAAAGAAGATTGAAGAGTAGTACATAGTACAAGTTGTCACAGAAAAATCATTCTTCATTTAAAAAAGCCAAGGAGTTGTTAATTATGAAGAGGAAGCACCTGTATTGGGCACCGTGTGTGCTCACTACATTGATTTGATGTTGAAGGGTTATGGAGAGAAACAAATGATGAAGACTATGGTTGAGCACGCCCGAAAGGTGACGAATTATATATACAACCACAATGGGGTGTTGAGTCTGATGAGAGAGCACACTACTAAAGAGCTACTACAGCAAGGGATCACTCAATTAGTCACCAACTTCAAAGACATTAAGAGTATTCTTGCATAGAAGGCAGGGCTGAAGAGGATGTTTACATCTAATATGTGGCATAAGTACTCATCTAGTCGCACCGCTGAAGCAAAGAGGGTATAGGACATTATCTGCAATAACCAATTTTGGGACCAGGTGTGTCAAATAGTGGAAATACTTAAGCCCGGTGTGAAGGTCCTGAGGATGGTTGATGGGAACAAAAAAGCCACTATGGGCTATGTGTAAGAGGGGAAGAGTACAAAACTAGGATTCGATGATTTAGGGTTTGAGAAAGAGGGAAATAGAGGAGAAGAGAGAAGACTTGTTTGGTGAAGATCTCTCATCCTCTCCTTTTTATATTATTATAGAGCATTGGTAAGAACTTAAATACCCTTATTAACATCTAGACAAAAGTATGCTAATAAGTAACCTAAGAGCCCATGGGCTTAATGAATTGATGACTTAGGCCCATCAAAACACTCCCCCTCAAGTGGGACATATATGTCTAACATGCCAAGCTTGTCAAAGAGATAGTGATGTCGATTAGATGCAACCGCCTTTGTGAGAATATCAACCAACTGATTATTTGTCTTGACAAATGGAAGATTGATATTCCTAAAGCCACATTTTTCCGAACGGAACATATGTCCACTTCGATATTCTTAATTCTATCATACTGGACTGAATCGTGAGCAATACTAATAGTTGCATTATTACCACAAAATAGTCTCATCTATAAATCAAGCTTTGTCATATGAATCTTGATCCATAACAACTCACATGCTTTATGTGTCATTGCCTTGTATTCTGCCTCTGCACTGGGCAATGCAACAATTGCCCATTTCTTACTCCTCCATGCAACTAAGTTCCCACCTAAAAATGTACAATACCCTGAGATGGATCTTTTATTTGTAAATGATCCCGGCCAGTCAACATCTGTATAACCTTCATCTTGTAAATGTCTATTATTTTAAAAAAGTAGCCACTTACTAAGAGATGATTTTAGATATCTCATTACTCTTTCAGCTGCCTCAAGATATGTCGTCCTCGGTTTATTCATGAACTGATTGATTGCACTAATAGAGAAAGATATGATAGGATGATTCAACGACGAGTAAATCAACTTTTTAACTAGTCTTTGGAACATAACAACATCATCCAATGGCTTTCCCCCTCATTATCAAGTTTGAGATTAGCCTCCATAGGTGTATCAACAGGCTAAACACTCAACTTCCCTACGTCTTGTAACAAATCTTACACATATTTTCTTTGGAATATGAAGATCCCTCTCTTAGATCTAGCAAACTCAATTCGGAGAAAGTACCTCAATGCTCCTTTATCTTTAATTATCAAACTCCTTTGCAATAAACTCTTTCAGTCTTTGAAATTCTTGAGAACTATCACCTGTTACTACAATATCGTTAACATAAACGATCAGGGCTATAGTAGTGTCCTGAATTTTTTAAATCAAGCTCTAGGAGACTGTTTTAAGCTGTTGATTGCCTTTTTAGTTTACAAACTTTATCTTGAGCTCAAAATCCTGGAGGAAGATCCATATACAGTTCTTGGAAGTCACATGGAGGAACACAATCTTCACGTCCAAATTTACAGATCTTTAAAAAATTTGTCGAATTGGGAGAGGAACACTATTCATTGTACTATTCACAAACACTGTTTACGGGCACTGTTCATGTTATTATTCACCAGCATTCCATTTAAAAGAAAAATAATGCAGGCATTGTCTTCTTGCTTTAATACCAAGTAGAAAACTAGGGTTTGGTGAATTAGGATTTGAGGAAGAGAGATGGAAAAGAAAAATAATGCAGGCATTCTCCATCTTTCTTTATTGTATTATTATAAAACATTAGTAAAGATATAATTACCGTTATTAATGTGTAGACAAAAATATGCTAATAGGAGGCAATATAAGAGACTTGACTTAAGCCCATTACAACAAGGCAGACAAATTTGGCTATCCGGGCTGCTTCCTCGAAATCTTATAAGGGCTACTGTGGAATTATTTACATGTAGATTCTTCAAAACACCATTATTTTTCAAAATAACACATAAAAGCATTTTGTATATCCAAATCTAATTAAACATGATAGGTTTAGATTCCCATCAAAGATTCCATGGACCTTTTCCCCTCAAATGATGCAAATCTGTTTCTTTCAAAAAATCATTTGAGGGAAGAAAACATCAATCTATATGCTTCAAAAAATCCCAGAATATTATCTCAAATCCACAAACAAATATCCTTACCACATCCACATTCAAAAACACTAAAGGACTATCATACAACTATTGACATCAATCGTACGACATTGGCAACTTCGCCCTCCTTTTTTATTCTTTTTTTTTTCCTCTTTTGTCTTCTTTCTTCTTTGGCAGGAGAAAATTAATAATCCCACTTTGATACCAAGTAGAAAGAAGAGGAGGAATAAAAAGAGAGAAATAGGAAAAGAAGAAAAAATAGAGATGGAAAGAATGTGATAATGATTCACAGTCCTCTCTTCTCCTTTTATATTATTACTAAAGTGGATAATTACAAAACTGCCCTAATGGGGTTTACACATAATAGACACAGTATAATTAACATGAAATATCTAAACTACTCTTGTCAATACATATCATGTTTACATAAGTTAGCCATGGTATTCTAATCATATCTGACACACTTATCATGTACCACTCTATTTATTTCCTGAACCCACAATATTTGAGTCATAACGTAATTCAAAGCAGTATTGAGCTTGTATCATGTATGTCATTTCTTTATGGCTGTAAAGTTATGTATTTTATTAAATGCAAGATTTTCATATTTAGAATGTATTCCCTATACTTGGCTAAGTGACTACGGCTTGTGTTTTCATATTTGTTTATAGCATGCTTGCCTTTTTTATCTTATAAGATAGTTAACATTCAAATATATATGGTTATAGATATCAAACTTCATTTACTTTTTTTATGCATATAATTCCATTAAAAGAAGATTTCTTCAAGGTATACAAATTTTCCTTTACATATCGAGACGTTTCTTAGTGTATCTTATTTTTTTCCGGCGTACCTAAGCATTTCTCCAATACGTATTCTAAAATCGCCTTACAGATACTCATACTAATACTTTGAAAGAACCATGCTTGAGAATGGTCTCACCGTGCTATCAGGAATTATATTACAAATGAATATTTGAATGATATGGTCGTTAGAGGGCATCTATAAAAACCAGCCTACACCATGCATCAATATGCAGATGTAACAAATCAACTATTTGATTTCTTGTGGAACTGTTAAGTTACTTGCTACCTTTTAATTAAGGATAAAGACTATAATTCTCATTCTCACTAAGAAAAGAACAGGAGCAGTTTGTGCAAAATCCAGCGTACACCATGCATCAATATGCAGATGTAACAAATCAACTATTTGATTTCTTGTGGAACTGTTAAGTTATTTGCTCCCTTTTAATTAAGGATAAAGACTATAATTCTCATGCTCACTAAAAAAAGAACAGGAGCAGTTTGTGCAAAATCCATATATGCAAAGCTGAATCAAATGAAAGGTAAGGGTACCTTAAAATCGACCATCTACTCCCAAACCACCAATCAAACTATTACCATGTAACGACTAATGAATGAAAAACTAAACAGTGTACCTCAGATGTTGAAGGTAAATATACAGGTATGTACTCCTTTACATCATCAAGAGTGTATGAACCCAAAACGCGCTCTCCAGGCACCTTAGGGATCCAAATAAAGATAGATTAGTAACCAATAATCATTATAATCATATAGCTTTTTACACTAAAAATAAGTAAGCATACCTCAACAACGAGACGATGAGGGTAGCAGGGTTCATCCCAAGCATAAGGGCACGAGGTGTAGGAATGCACAATTGTTTCAAAAGTTTCACATTTTTGTTGGTAAATCCGTAGCCTCTACAAGGTGGCAAAGAGTAACATTAACCGACGGCTTTAGTTGATTACATATTTGACACTAAATGAATACAAGTATATGTTGGGTTCACCAATACAATAAATCTACAACAAATAAAACCATAAAAAATAGCTCTACATTAGTAAAAGTAAAACCGTTCACACCACCTTGTCAATTCAAAATTCAAAATGTCCATTAACTAATAATATTGATAATATAATTAACTCCATCTCAATCTTTTTTCTCATTGGAAATTTTATTTCAATCTTTATTTTGGTCATCCTCATTTCTTTCATTTTCCTATTTTCTTGTTTTGTGTATCTTCCACATAATTTACTAGATCTATTTTAATTCTTATATCAAATTTATCAGACATGGCTAAAAGGCATGTCATTTAGAGTGCTTACTGAGGTGATTTTCATGTAAAAAGCACCATTGATTTATAAATCCTTATTATAACATTTTTGTAGCTCCTTTCACAATTGGATGTGTTTACATGTAATGCTCCCCAAATGATATCATAGTATTTGATAGGATTTAAGATTCAAATCATAAACCTTAAGATTGATGCTAAAATTGTTGGAGTCCTCTCAAAAGGGATTCAGGCCTAAGATTCGAATTGTTTGCCTTAAGATTCAATTTATATCGCAAGATTCAAATCGTAGATCATAAAAATTTAGTAACAAAGGTCTTGTGGAGAACTAATATTATCGCCGCCCTTCTGGTCGGGACATGGATGAAAACATCATCTCTCCGCACAATTCCATGTGGATCTAATTGTAACTATAGAGCCTCTATGCAGTGGTTAACTATTATTTGAGTTTACATTTGTATTTTTTTAATGATTATTGGATTATAACAATGTATAAATGTTAAATTGATATCATACATAATTGTTAGAGCGTATCTCCACCATTCACGATCCCTCCCATTCTCTCTTCTTCTTTTTCCTTCTTTAATTCATCAAACTAGATTTTATACTTAGTAGCAAAGCAAGATCAAGCATCAAAGGACCAAAGAAGACAAAAGCGGATGAACGTCAAAAGTCTGCAAGGATGACCTAAGCAATCTGTATGGACAACACTCTTAACCCTTTCTGATACTGAATCTGGTGAGAGCTTTCTTATTTTATTTTTGGGGTTTTGTGGTGATTTTTCCTAATTATTTAGAGAACTTTCAGAACTTTTAGATTTTCTTTCACCCATTTGAATGATTCCAGGAAAAAAATCAGTTTTCAATCAATGGAGTGCTCGTGACCTACGAGGCCTTCTTTGGCAAAGTAATTGTTCCTTTTAATTTGTTTGATATTTTTGGAGAATTAGAAAGGGGTTTTATGAAATTTCATGGAGATTCGAAGACACTCTATGGTGTATTCTACTATATATATGTACTGCCCCCTTTGTTTTTTGAATTTTTGAGTTGTGCAATCCCTATGTGATGAAGGGATTATTCATTAAGGTCTAGAGTAGTGGTAGCAGGTCTGTTTGGTTTAAATAGCCCTATATTTCCACGGTATGAGGTGGTGTAAGGTGTGGAATGCTGTTTTTTGTGTAAAAAACAGCATTATATTGGTCTAGGGGGCATTTTGAATTGCTTGTTTGTGTAAACTAGCCAAGCTTTTGGAGAGAAGGAAGTTGTATATGTTGTTTTTAGGGTTGAAGGTACCTTCCATGTCAACATCCAACAATGCAGATGTCACCTCACCAGCTTTGAGAACATCTATTGCAACTAGAAGTCATGGTAATAAAAATCGCCGAAACAGATACGAAACAGGCGATACGTATTGGTATCGGTAGCCCCCTGTACCATATTTATACTGATACAAAACGTTTACTAGTTATGTATGATTTAATTCAATGTTGAATTGTAATATTGTTTGCTACTTTCTGAGTCGTTTCCCATGACTTTATATTTGGTAAATTTGGTTCTTATAACTCATTTGATTTTTTTCTTTTTGTTTTCCTAAGCAAAAGAAAAATTATACATATCGCCTGAAACATATCGCCTGAAACTGATACCGAAACCGATATGTATAGGTTTTGGTCATGATTTGAAATATCCTCGATATTTTCGATATATCCCCGATATCGCCCTGATTCAAAATATTGGTATCAGTCGCCGTATCAATAAGTCCAAAATAGGATACCTAATGTTGTATCAGTTGGATATAGCGGAAAAAAATAGGATACGCTAAAAAAAGCTTGGATACGTAAAGAAAAACTTGAATACCTTACATAAAACCTCTTTTAATACAAATATAAACAAAAAACAAACTAAATGAAGACCTACAACTACATTTATAACCATACAAATGAAAGTTCTACTAAGTTTTCCCATCCAGAAGAAACATATAGAATTTTGAGGTATCTCAAATCCTTACTTGGTAGGGGGCCTCTTATTTAGGAAGAATGGCCATATGAGAGTGGAAGCATACAACGATGCGGACTTGGAAGAGATGATCAAAAATATACATAGGGGAATTTACTTTTGTAGGAGACAACCTTGTCACATGGATAAGAAAGAAACAATCAGTTGTTCCTCGTTCGAGTGTAGAAGTAGAATTTAGATTAAAGGCACATGGTGTGTGTGAACTATTGTGCACGAAAATCCTTGTTCGAGAGCTTGATTTTCCTGTTAAGGAATCAATGAGCCTAAACTATCATTATAAGACATTAAGACTGCGATTAGTATTTCTCATAATCAAGTCTAGCATAATAGCACAAAACCTAGAAGTAGATCGTCATTTTATTTGAGAAATAACTGAAACCAGTGAAGTCCACTCATACATGGAGGCAAATGACCAATTAGCAGATGTTCTTACTAAGGAGGTCATTAGTAGTTGCCTAGTCGGTTGCATGACATGTTAGGCAAGATGAGCATGCTAGATATTTAGGATCCATCTTGAGGGGGAGTGTTAGGATATTTTGGGAGTACTATGTTTATTTGGTCTTCATATTATTGTGTCCTTATCTAAGGGGTATTTATGTCATCCCACATTTATATATAATAAATGACAAGGAAAGGGAAAATGATTTTTCACAATTCACAATCCTTCTTTTTCTTTCTTAATTCATCAAACCAGCTTTTCTATTATCTACACTTTATTTTTGTTACTTATTTTCTTTTTCCAAATTTTTAATGTTATGGTAGGGCAGGACCATGGTTTAAAATATCGATACGTATCGACCGATACAGGCCGATATGTATCCTATTTGGAACTACCCGATACACTGGTACACTGGAAAAAAAAAACTCCACTATATCCGGCAAATACAAGCCTGATACGGGGATTTTTCAGTTAATTTTTTTTCTCCTTCCATTTACACTAGGATCCACAATACAAACCCGATACGATTTTAATTTGATTTTACTTTCATTTACTTTAGATATTAATATGTAAATAAGGTTATCACCTTGGTTATAATGCCCCAACCCAGCCCTATTTATCAGGAGCCACTGATTATGATGCCCCAGCCCAACCCTACTTATCAGGAGCCACTGGTTAAGATGCTCAGTCTCAGTCTTCGACTGACAATTATGGACAAATCACGACTCAGCAGCAGACATATGTACAAATGTATCTGGGCATGTACCGCACGATGATGACTTGGACACAGTGGTGTCATCATGTCTGGACCACTTATAATGTATCACTCTACTCAATTCCTGATCCCACAATGATAGAATATGAGCCGACACGAAGCTCAATGTGGTATTGAGCTTCTATCATGTATGTAATTTGATTTGTGAATACAAGGGTCTATGTATTTTCATATTTTTGATTTATGAATGCAAGTGAGCTTCTATCACTTGGTTAAGTAACTATGGTTTGTATTTTCATACATATTTATCAGCGCGCACGCCTTTTTTAACTTATAAATTTGTTAACTCTCATATGTATGATTATAAATGTAGTTGGAGGCCTTCATTTAGTTTATTTTTAGCTTATATTTGCATTAAAAGAGGTTTTATGCAAGGTATCCAAGTTTTTCCTTGTGTATCCTGAATTTTTCCGTCGTATCCAACCGATACACCGATAAATATCCTATTTTGGACTTACTGATACGGCGACCGATACCGATATTTTGAAACATGGGCAGGGTAGGGCTGGGCTGGCCTCTAATAAGAATCTATCCAAACTGTTTTGTCTGTATACAAAATTGCTAGCCAATAAGGATACAATTTCTGGAATAAATGACATGCACACACATATTCATTGTCATGCACAAGAGTCATCCTCAATGCATTACAGATTTGCATATATGAGCATGCACATGTATAACATATATACCATCTAAGACGATGTACTGCTACATGCAGAAAACAGTAGGTGTGTATGGCTCCTGCAACTGTATATATGACAAGACCATAGCAAAACAATCTGTTTACCTCCTTTGAGAAATTGTCAATTCTGTATGGCATAAACCCCGTATTATCGTCAGACAAAAGAATCAAATGAGTCCCTGAATTTCCGTGGGCGCTGCCAACAATCCTTTCATCTCTAATGGAAACATCAGCATTCTGCACTTCAACCCGTACCATATTTGATGTACCAGAAACATAATTGCGCATTTTCACCTGAGTATCACCTAGATGATCAGGTAGGAAGCTCCCTGACCATAGCCATCCTGGCTTGTTAAATCGAATGGAGACCAGTAATTCCCTGCAACATATTACGCGAATGAATATGTTAAAAAAGGAAATGAAAACAGAAAATCATTAATAGAACACGTATCTCCAAGTAAAGGCACAAAAGAAAGAATGTAAACAAGCATATTATATCTCCCCTCTGCTGCATATAAAATTCCATAGTTCACTACAAGCTCTTTTAATCCTCAACGTTCTCCATATCAAGCATGCTCAGGTAAACACCAGTAAGCTTATCCTTACAAAATCGGTTTACCCCTCAACTGGAATTATCAAGTGCAATGTGGATTGTACTTCTCGGCTCTCAATTTAATCCAGGGATGAGTGGTGAAAATTGGGTTATTCAAAACACTAAGATTAGATGATTATGGAATATGCTTTATTCCGCCAACTTGCTCAAAATAACAATTGGCGAGTTAAAGAGTCATTGTTGATGATTGCAAAGGGCTTAACATACATAATGTTTGGATTGAAAGTGATTCGTGAACCTCACTCGACAGTATGACTTTGGATACCCCATAATCATGGTTGACCTGGTATTGGTGGGTATCCCTCTATAAAAGTTTGAGAGGCCTCTCATCCCGTATCAGCCATACCTTTCAAGAGAACAATCTTGCTTCAGATTCATTAGCTAATTATGCTTGCGAACCCTTTTTGGTCACCTTTTTCTTGAAGCTAGGCAACTCTCTAGGAACATCACTATTACAAATCTCCCGAGAAATACCTAATTTCTCCTGAGAATTACCAAGAAAAACATCTAAAATTTAAAACTTCGTTTTTATGGCGATGTTTTAAAAATCTCACGGTAAAATATTTCTTTTTATCACGTTAATATCGCGAGATTTAGCCGATATTTTTAAAATATCGCGAGAAATACCCAATATTGTTGTATTATTTTTGTAATTTTAATTATATTTTTAATCATTGCCAATATTTAGGCGAGAAATACCAGAGAAAAACTCCATATTTGAAAAATCTCCCAAAAAAAACTTCACCTTATACAAACCCGAGAACGAGATTTGTAACACTAGGGAACACCAAAGGTTACATTGCCGTGAATAAGATTAACTATTAAACCTGAATATATATAGATTGTTTGCCTTATGATCCTAATTGTAAAGAAGTATAGTGTTGTATGCGATCAACTTCTGTAGTGTTGACTAAGAGTAAACTTCTATAATGTCTGAAGCGAAATGCATTTGTATTTTAAAAATAGTAGACTTCGTGGTAAACTTTGACCGAAACAGAAAAAGAGTGTTGGGAAAATACAGTACTAAGATGGAAGTTAACCGAAGTGTACAGAAAAAGTACATAAAATGAAGGGCTTTTAAGTTTTAATTTAAAAAGGTAATTCTAGTTCCATTTGCTTTAAACTTGCTTTCTTCGTAAAGAAAGACGTGTCCCTAGCATTAACATATTATAATTATAATTAGCTTTAAGAGAGTGTTGCTAGCATTAACTAAGGCTGTCAAAAAAGCCCATATAGAAGGGTACCCGGCCCGGCCCGGCCCTCCAAAGCCCTCCAAAGCCCGGCCCTACCCCAGCCCTTGGGCTGGGCAGGGCCAAAAAATTGGAAGCCCTTGTTCTCTAGGGCCGGGCTAGGGCTCCCCCTGTCCGGCCCTTCCCGGCCCGGCCCGGCCCTACTTTATCTTAAGATAAATATTTTTTAATAATTTTACTAATATGCTCCCTTTAACCTTTCATTAACGTTATGAAAGTAGGGCTATGTTTGTAATTGCGCCAACTAAAGACCTTATAAAAACCAACCTAACACAGACCAAACCCTAACTTGTATTCACATTCTAAGACTTTGCCTCTTCATTCTTCAACTTCAATCGCACAGGCCACATACCACTTCGGCTCTTTATCGATTATCTCTCTCTCTCTCATATCTTACTCTCTACTTTCAGTTTTATATTTAAACATATTTTCAATTTTGTTCTATATAGTTTTATTATTCTACTTGTTTACCTATACTATGTTTTGGTTTATTATGCATGACTGTCACTGATAAGGAAATTTTTTTTTTAACTCTGTCATTACTCTTTTTGTTGCAATGTTGATCCCAAACCCGAATAAAAGAGGAGGGTATCCATTTCCATGTAAGGTTGACAGTCGGTGTAGTAAAAAAAATTTTATTATCTTCTATGAAAAAAAAAAAATTCCGCTCTTTCTTCTGGCCCTTTGGCCGGCCCGGCTTGGCCCCGACCCTTGAGGGGCCGGGCTAGGGCCCAATCAACCCAGGCCCTTGAAGGGCTAGGGCCGGGCTAGGGCTCTACTCTTATAAGGAAGGGTAGGGCTAGGGTTGACCCCGGCCCTACCCCAACCCGGCCCTTTGACACCCCTAGCATTAACCTTATTATAAATTATAATTTTACTATTAGAGTGTGATTAGCATTAACCTTATTATAATTTATAATTTTATTATTCTAATAATTTTGCTATTAATATTTTATGCCCATAAGTGCTTTTTAGTAATATTAAAAAAATTAAATAATTTCCTAATAGGATTTCATAAATTAAAAATTATTTAACTACTTCACATATTGATTTAGTTCTGTAAAAACATTCAGCTCATCAATTGTAGATTGAACTAGGTTTCAAAACTAAATTGAATTTCAATTATTTATCAACTTTAATGTGCATTCATAAGTTTTTCAGGGTTTTAAAACAAATGACATGAATAATCATTAAAAAATAGAGAGAATAAAATGGCGTTACATTACATATCCCATTCACTTGACAAAAAGGATAAAATATAGATTAAAAAAATTGACAATATAGAGAAATATCAAGAAGAAATTACATCTCAGATATGGTTCAAAATATCGGTATCGGGTGTCGTATCAGTAAATCCAAAATAGGATACGTATCAGACCATATTGGATGGATATGATGGAAAAAATCAGGATGCGGTAAGAAACGATTGGATACGCATTCAAAAACTTGAATACCATGTATAAATTTCTTTTAATGCAAATATAAGCTAAAAACAAATTAAATGAAGGTCTCCAACTATGTTTATAACCATGTATACGAGAGTTAACAATTTTATCATTTAACAAAGACATGCATGTGATAAAAATGTATGAAAATACAAATCATAGTCACTAAGCCAAGTATAAGAAAAAAAAAATAGATTTTAAAACCTTAAAATACGAATGTATTGAATTACAACCATAAGTTTTTAATGTAAATCTTTTTATGTTGAAATGTTACACTGTAGTTGACTTATTGACCCTATTGATGAAAATATTTTTTAAGACTAAAATATGAGATTTGTTTTGCCACTTTTGGATTTTGGTAATTTTGGATATAATAGAATTTATAAAATTTTAATATTTGAGAAATATCCCATCATTTGAAAGTTGAAATTCTAAAAGGTGCTAAAAAGAGGATTTTATTCTTGAAATCGAAAATTAACTTTTTATTTTTCAGGAATTTGGATCCAGGATAATTTTTATTGAATTCAAATGGAGGGATAACCTTATTTACATATTAATATCTTAAGTAAATGAAAGTAAAATCAAGTTAAAATCATTTACTTAATTAATATTTTATGTATATATGTTATGTGTATTAGGTTTGTGTTGTGGATCCTAGTGTAAATGGAAGGAGAAAAAAAATTAATTGAAAAATCTCAGTATTGGGCCCTTATTGAGCGTATCGGGCCTGTATCGACCGGATATGTGAAATATAGGGGGATTTTTTTTTCAGCGTACCAGTGTATCAGGTATAGCTCTAAATAGGATATGTATTGACCTGTATCGGTTGATACATATCGAAATTTTAAACCATGAGCTCAGACAAGCAAACAATGCATGTCACTTAGCAGGATTCTCCTATTTGAGTATTACATGCTTGCATCGGTAATATAATGAATTATAAATGTCTATTTATGCTTAAGTATTGAATCTCTAAAGTTTCATCTTAAATTTCCAATATTTTCTTAATGTTTCCGAATATACACTTACAATGAGAGTCCAAAGGAGGACTTTCGTCATATTTTTAAAATTAAACACCATCAACAAAGGAGTTTCAGATTTTTCTTTGTTTTCTCAACCTTGTATGATTTCGCCTTGGATTTGGGTCATATTTACGTGTCTTCCCTCACTCCCTTGTCTTGTTAATCCAGCCCTCCAATGAGGGTACCCAGCCCTGTGTCACGACCATTCGTCCAGCACTATTTGCATGGCCTTGATGGTGGTATTTTTTTTGTCCTTTTCCTCTTTTTGTAGAGGTGGTTTCGTCCACAAATTCTCAGTGGGAATTTTATAATAATCCAGTATTGATTGTACCCGCATGTATGATGTATCCTTTTAGAAATCTATAAATGGCTTAGCATCCACCTTGTAGAGGAGGTGGTAGATCACTTGAAAGGGATTGACTTGGCTCCATTTTTGTTCACCTGCTCCCATAGGGTGTGTGTGTGTTCTTGTGATGTGTTATTGTCCTGAAACTTTTCTTTATAAGATTAGTATTTGTGAATGGGAGAGTGGATGCTCTCCAGGCCAAGATCGAGGATCTCACTAACAAGTTGAACGTGCTTACCACAGAGTGGTCGGTTCGCCCAATAATAATTGTGCCAAGACCTACTATCAGGTAAAGCTGCTAGAGTCGTGCTCATATAGTGGTGAGAGAGACATGAAGGAGCTTGAGAACTTCTTATTCGAAATTGAACAATACTTTCGAGCCGTGGCACAGGATTCAAAGGAAACCAACATCTCGACACAATGAATGTACCTGTTGGGTAATGCCAAGTTGTAGTGGCATATTCGGTACGAGGACAATCAGAAAGGGCGAGGTACCATTAATTCATAGGATGATCTGAAGGAGTTAAAGACCAAATTCTTGCCCGAGAATCTTGAGTAAAGTAATTTTTGGTCCTCATGATAGATATAAAGGACATGTCCAAGAAAGACACGTGTTCCACTTCGTGGAGGGATTAAAAGCTTGGGCACATACTGAATTGCAAAGGCATCGCGTTCAATATCTAGCTTCAGCATAGGCACCAAAAGAGCGCCTGACCAATTACATGGTGAACCTAACAAGAAGGGAAACATCTGTAAACCTTCTTAACCATCTAATGGGAAAAAAACTAGCAATGGAAAGTCAAGGTTGGGCAAAGAAACTTCAACTTCAAAGGTTCAAAGCTGATACAATGCTTTATGTGTGGTAGATTGCATCGAGTAGATATATGGCCACCAAAGCAAGCTCTCAATGCCCAATAAGCAACCGTAGCCAACTTGGAGTATACAACCAAGAGCAATGAGGAAGAACAACCTAGGATGGGATCCATCAAGTTGTTTAATGTTCTTAAGACTCAGGGTGATGGGAAGGAACCACTTTCAAAGGGGTAGATGTTCGTAGAGTTTTTATCAATGGGAAGGCCACCCAGGCCATGGCAGATGCGAGGGAAACCCATAACTTCGTTGGGTAGGAAAAGCTATGCGACTCAAGTTGATCGACCATGAAATAGAACTTGTTCTTAGAGCTAAGCCACCTACTAAAGCTCTTATCATATGGCCCATCCGGAGGAAACAACTTAGTGAGCTATTGGAGTCGGTTTTCATTCGCCCCTCCAAGGCACATCTAGAGTGCCAATCCTTTTTCACTACGAATATGATGGAAGTTTGAGGCTTTACATGTATTACTAAGCATTGAATAAGGTGACAAAGCGGAACTACCCCATATAATTCATAGTTGATTTGCTCTACTAAATTGGGACAACCAAGTCGTAAGCTGGATTTCCAATTAGGCTACTATTCAAAGGCCGATGAGCCAAAGATGACTTGAGTCATGAGAACAACTCATATGGGTTAATGGTAATGTTATTCAGCCTTACCAATGCACCTGCTACCTTTTCGACACTTATAAGTGAATATTCCACGAGTTTCATGACAAGTTCGTGGTGGTCTATGGGACGACATTGTTATGTACAGCTCGACCCTAGAGGATCACGTCGAGCACTTGCGCAAGGACTTGACCTAGTTAAAGAAAAACAACCTAAATCTTCGATGGATTGAAGTTTGTCGTGGCCTAACATCCAATTATTGTACTACCGAACTTGACAAGGTTATTTGAAGTACAAACTATTGTGACAAAATATGCTATTGGTGGGTATTTGTGAAAGAAGAGCATATGGATGCCTTCGAGAGCCAAAGAGTCGCTACACATCTCAAGAGAAAGAGTTGCTTGCAGTGGTGCATTGTTTTCGGGTTTACTTACTTGGATCGAAATTTATGATGAAGATAGACAATGTAGTCGTGTCTGACTTCATCACACAAAAGAAGCTAACATCCAAGCAAGCTCATTGGCATTCAAGCCAGGTCGATACCATAATGTTGCGGATACTTTGACTCGCAGAGAAAAGCTTTTAGCCTTAAGGAAAGTGATGCATAGAAGTGTGTAATAACAGTCAAACTTTTATGATAAGATGAGTGAAGGGCTGAAAACTGACCCTCAGGCTAAGGTGATCTGGCTATTGGTTGAGAGTGGCAAGATTCGTTGCTTTTGGAACAAGGATAGACTTCTCTACACCAAAGAAAGTCACATCTTCGTCCCACGAACATTGGACTTAAGGAAGGAATTGATGAGAGAGTGTCACATTTGGGTAGGCCATCAAGGATATCGTCGACTCGTCGACATTTGCCTTGCTTGAGTAGGGCTACTAATGGCCAGGTATGCAAGACTATGTTGTAGAGTATATGAAGAAATGTCTCATTTCCAAATTCCAATAGGATAATGTGGAAAGGAATAAGCCTTACATGTTTCTAGAAGACCATAAAAGTCTTTGTGGACTTCATCTAAGCTTTGCCAAAAGTGGGGGAGTTTTGAGTCAACCTTGGTTGTGATCTATAGATTTTCGAAGTATGCTACATTCATACTCGCACCCACACACTGTTCAGTTGAGGATACAACTTATTTATTCATGAAGAACGTTGTGAAGAATTGGGGTGTGCCTCGGAAAATTGTGAGTGACCGATACTCAAGATTCATCGGGCAATTTTGGTCAGAACTGTTCAAGCTTTTTGGGACAAAGCTCAAATTCTCTACGAGTAGCCATCCTTAAGCTGACGACCAGACCGGGCGTTTTAACGCTTTATTTAAAGAATATCTTCAACACTTTGTCAATGCCAATAAGCAAAATTCGGTAAACTTGCTCGATGTTGCATAATTTTGGTTCAACTTAGAACAAAGCTCTTCGTCAAACAAGAGCACATTCGAGATTGTAACAGGACCACCACTAATGCCTTATATTGTAGTTGTCAATTACGAAGGTACTAGTCCTAGTGCTCACAACTTTGCTGAGTAGAACAAGAATGCGGAATTGCCCGAGCATATCTCGTGAAATCCGCTAACAGAATGAAGTAATTTGCGGATCAAAAGCGAAAACAAGACAAGTTTAAGGTGGGAGACTTGGTGCTGATCAAGTTAAATCCACAAAACTAGAAGTTTTTTCTTAAAGTTAATAGCATGGTTCAAAATATCAGTATCAGGTGCCCATCAGTAAGTCCAAAATAGGATAAATATCGTCATATAAGACCGTACTAGATGGATACGACGGAAAAATTCAAGATACGCTAAAAACGCTTGAATATGCAAGGAAAAACTTGGATATCATACATAAAACCTCTTTTAATGCAAATATTAGCTAAAAGCAAACTGAATGAAGGTGCCTCCAACTACATTTATAACCATACATATATATGAGAGTTACAAAATTTATAAAGTTAAAACTGGTGATCATTGTGATAAATAGATATGAAAACACAAACAATAGTCACTTAGTCAAGTATAGGTAATATAATCTAGATATTAAAACTTTACATTCAATGAATTTAATAAGAATTAAATTCCAACCATAAATTATAAGCTTGAATGTAAGTCTTCTTATGCTACACTTTTACTCAGTTAGTTGACTTTTTGACCGTTTAGATGAAAATATTTTTGAAGACTAAAATATAAGACTTCTTTTGATGGACTTTTGGGTTTTAGTAATGTTTTGATATAGTAGAATTTATGGAATTTTAAGATTTGAGAAATACTTTACCATTTGATAGTTGAAATCTTGACCTAATCCCTAGAGAGCGCTACAAAGCGGATTTTCTTATTAAACTAGAAAGTTGACTTTTTATTCTTCTGAAATTTGGATTTGATAATTTTTACTGAATTCAAAAGGGATTTAGCTTTACTTACATATAAATATCTTAAGTAAATGATATTGAAAATCATTTTCTTATATGATATTTTTATGTAAATAAGTTGTGTATCAAGTCCATGTTGTGGCTTCTAATGTAAATGGAAGGTGAAATTGGTTTGTGACATGTTTAACAGTACTATATCAATAGCATATTGGTGCATATCGGTACCAATCCGGCCGATACGCACGATACGGTGGTCGATTCTAGTTTTTTTTTCCACAGTATCATTATACCGGTTAGCCTAAAACTCGGTATGTATTGGTCCGTATCGGCCGGTACATATCGATATTTAAAACCATGGTAACAATCTCAGTTCGCAAGTACATCTCAGCCACCCCTCCATTTCCCTTCATAGGCGTTTGATTCCGCATTTATTTGTTTCTAGTGTGCTTTATTTTTTTCAATGTGAAACTTGCGAATTTGCAAAACATTACCAAACTTCATATCCCTATAGTGTAATAAATGCAATTCACCATTTTTTTCTCGTGCATTCTGATGTGTGAGGATCATCCCTTGTTACTTCAATGTGTGGTTTTAAGTATTTTGTAACTTTTGTGGATGATTTTTCTCGTACTACATGGGTGTATATGTTTAAAATTAAGGGTGAAGTTGGCACTGTTTTTCCTTCTTTTCATACAATGATTGTCACTCATTTTAACGCCTTAATTAAAGTCCTTCGTTCTGATAATGGGGGGAAAATATGACTACTAGTTTGGCTACATTTTTTTATTCTCATGGTATCATTCATCCGACCTTGTGCTAGTACACCTCAATAAAATGGTGTGGTTGAGCGAAAATACAGACATCTATTGGAAGTCACTCACTCGCTTATGCTTGTAATGACGCTTATGCTTGTAATGAATGTGGCTAAGCTTTTCTAGCCTAACGCCGTTTTGACTGTTGCTTTCTTAATCAATCAGATGCCTTCCTGAATTTTGGAGTTCCAATCTCCTGTTTCCCTGCTATCCCCTTCCACTCTTTTGTTTCCAGTGGCCCCACAAATTTTTGGATGTATTTGCTTTGTATATATTGCTCGTTCTACTCGCACAAAGCTTGATCCTAAGACTCTTCGATGTATCTTTATTGGGTATGATCCTCATCAGAAGGGGTATAAATGCTATCATCCTCCTTCTCGTCGGTCCTTCATATCTATGGATGTCACATTTTTTGAGTCTATTCCGTATTTTCTGCCAATGAGACATCTCTTCAGGGGACGAGCATCAGTGAAGACATATCTTCTTCTCTTTCTATTCCTATTTTCTCCTCTGGCAGTGATTGTAGATAGGGAGTATGAACCTGTGGTCAAAGAATTGCAGGTATACAAGAAAAGGCAAAAAGAACCTCATGAGCCCCATCAAGAGACCTCTTCTGATCTAAGTAACATTGTTGTTCATTCTAGTTTTGCCATTATTGAGTCTAAAATTCTTATTGCCCTTAGGAAAGGTACTATAACATGTACTCAACATCCTATCTCTAATGTTGTATCTTACCATGTCTTGTCTTCTTCGTATCGCTCGTTTGTCTTGGCTTTGTCTTCTGTGTCTATCCCACAGTTTAGCAAATACACTCTCTCAACCAGAATGGAAATACGCTATGGAAGAAGAGATGTTTGCACTCAAAAAAAAATAGTACCTGAGATATGGTCAACCTACCAAGAGGGAAGAGGCCGGTTGGATGTAGGTGGGTGTTTACAGTAAAACACCGCTCAAATGGCTCAGTTGAGAGATACAAAGCTTGCTTGGTTGCAAAAGGGTATGCTCAGACGAACGACATAGACTGTCAGGAGACATTTGCTCCAGTTGCAAAAATGAACTCAGTGAGAGTCCTCATTTCTCTTGCAGTCAATAAGAATTGGCCTTTGTTTCATCTTTGATGTGAAGAACGCAATTCTTCACGGTGATTTAGAGGAAGAGGTGTATATAGTACCTCCTCTTGATTTTAAATGCCCCTCAGATGAAGCGAAGGTGTGTAAGCTAAAGAAGGCTTTGTATGGACTGAAGAAATCCCCCAGATCATGGTTTGAGCGTTTTTACAATGCTATGGTGAAGAATGGTTACAAGCAAAGTCAAGCAGACTACACATTGTTTCTCAAGCAGTCGTGCCAGAAAATGACTGTCTTGATTGTTTATGTGGATGACATTGTTGTAACAAGTGATGATTTGGATGAGATAGAATCTCTGAAGGGCAAGTTAGAGCAAAGGAATTTAAGATCAAAGATCTGAGTCTTCTAAAGTATTCTCTTGGAATTGAAGTTACCAGATCTAAGGACATATTTATCTCTCGGCGCAAGTATGTACTTGACCTATCGGAGGAGACAGACATGATGAGTTCTAAGCCATGTGATACACCTATAGACCCAAATCATAAACTCAGTGAAGCTAGTGGGGAACATCTGTCAGATGCTAAAAGGTATCAAAGACTTGTTGGTAAACTTATTTATCTATCCCTTACCAGGCCAGACATTGCTTATGTTCAGTGTAGTCAACCAATTCATGTATTCACCAATTATTGGGCACCTAGAGGCAGTGAATCGAATCCTCTACTACTTAAAGTTGTCTCCTAGGAAGGGTTTGTTGTATACCTATAATGGGAACTTAAGGGTTGAAGCCTACACTGACGCAGATTGGGTTGGCTCGGTTTTTGATAGACGCTCCACTTCCGAGTATTGCACCATTGATGGAGGTAATCTTGTCACATGGAGAAGTAAGAAGCAGAATGTAGTTGCCAGATCCAGTACAAACGGACAAAAACTTGTTAGTATAACTAATCAGAACAAAACTCGCTTAACTCGGTCGAGTCAAGGCGACTCGACTAAGTAAAGTGAATCGAATCGATCCGTGAATTTATTACTTTATTTCTTTGTATTTCCCTGTTCAATTTGAAGAATGAAGATGAGGCTCATTCACTGTTCAGTTTGAAGAAAAGGAGAAGAAGAAAGAGGTGTGCTTACAGGCGATACAAATCAACTTAGTGGCTCCTCCAAATAGTATTATCATTTAAGAAAGAAGATAGCGATAAGAGGAGTTGAGTCGGAGCCATAGACTAACAAAATTAGAGTTGCAGAAAAGATAGATGCTTTAGAAACCATGAACACTGTCGAACTCGAAGCTATACCATCCTTTGTTGGTGATTGAAACTTGAAAGTAAAGGTAAAGGTTAAGGTACAGATGAAGTAATTTATTGGTGATTGAAATTTGAAAATAAAGATAATGTTTTCTTTTTGTACTAAGTAGAATTAGTACTCAGACCAAAGAAATAAAAATATTAGAATATTTTGTCTCTTTGCCTTGGTACAGTAAAAACAGTAATGGTAATGTCAGAGAAAAAAAATAAAGTGTTCTTCTTTCTTATTTGAAATTACGAATGTAGACCAATAAGCCCAAAGGGATGACTGTGTACATGTAACCCATACAATTCATTATTTAAGTTTTTTAAAATAATTTTTATAATGTATTTTAAATTTTAAAATACATTTTATACTATTACATATAATATTATATTAAGTGTAGTTTTATCATTAATTTATACTATATAAATAATATTAAAAATATACTATATATTTCGAGTTTTAAATTTCAAGTTCTATAGAGTTTTGGCCGAGTTTTAAAGTTGACTCGAGTCAACAAGGTCTCGAGTCGAACCAAGTTTTCATGTTTTAAAACACTGGTTTAAATCCTTATTCTTATACTTGGATTATTATTTTTGAACATCTAAAAAATTACATAAATTAATTAATTATCAAAGAAAATAGGGTTAACGTAAGGATCTAATAGATCACCCTTGGAACGCTAACATATAATAAATTCAACAATAAATGAGAAGTATATAACTATTAAAATGTAAATTTTTACGTATTTTCAACCCTAAAAAGCAAGATAAAATCTAATTTTTGGATGCCTATATATAAATATGGCCACAAATCCATAGGTCTATGATCTAAAAGTATATTATCATGCATTTAAATAGTGAAAAACTCTTTCGATTCGATCTCTAAGGAGTTTGAATCCTTTTACATCAATGAATTGTGTCTGCTTGTGGCATGAATATGTTGTTTGCTGTTGGGTTCAACGAACAAGAAGAGTGGATTTCTGAACCCAAAAGAGAACTTTTAAGGACTGAGGTTCGATGCTTTTGAAATGCTCGATATGTAGATACCGTACGATACACTTCGATACTCTTGTAATAAATTTATTACATGGAAGTATCATATCGGTAAGGCCAAAAACCGATACCTATCACGTGAAACATATCGATTCGCCCACTATTTTGAACCATGGTGAAACACACCTAAAACATCTCCTAGGAAAAAGCTCTCACCATTCGATGATCATAAACATTCGATCAATCCCATCCACAATAATGTTTAGGACCAAAATCAACATGATCAATGACTATAGTTTGTAGACTTCCAAAATAATACATCCTTTTGGAGGGTAAAAATAAAAATGGAACAACTCAACATATATATATATATATCACATGGTTTTACTTATAAATTATGATCATCTTACCAAATTGATGTTTGGCTCACTGTTACAGATCTCCCAAGAAATACCCAATTTCTCCTGAGAAAAACATCTAAAGTTTAAAACTCTGTATTTATCGCAATATTTTAAATTTTTCGCAAGAAATATAATTTTCTCTTTTTATTCCGTATATATGGCGAGATTTAATAGAGATTTTAAAAATATTATGAGAAATACACAATGTTGTCGGTTTTATGACTCTATAACTTGGTGATATTTATTACTCTTTTTCGTAATTTCAATATATTTTTTTTTAATCATTGCCGAGATTTAAGTGAGAAATACCCAAAAAAAATCAGATTTGAAAAACTTTGGCGAATAAAAACCCGAGAATGAAATTTGTAACATTGCCTTATGGCATCAGACAATAAGTTTTGCACCACCCAGGCATATTGGTTTATGCTTATGCCATATTTAGGCCAAAATTAAACTTTGTTCCTATCAAGAACTTCCCATTGACAAAGCCCACTAGTCCTCTTGACATACTAATCTCAAGGTACTAAACTACGAGCACAAATATCAAATTCCCCAAGTTCCATAATAAAGAAAAAGGATAAATCAAAATATAAGCAAATATTGGAAATGGAAAAATATTTTATATTATGAAATTTTTTGTAATTCCTCAAATTTTTAACTCCACTATGTTGTTCATTTAGTTGCATTGCCAGTCCCAAGCTCGAATAAAGGAGTGCTCATGTCAAGTTGGCAGTCGACATTGAGTGAAAGCCCAGGGAGTCCCAAATTTTTATATCTAAAATGCTTAATTGACTTAGACTCTACACAGTTACACTTAAAAAAAATATATGAAAAGATAAAAATTGAGTGAAAGGCCTGAGTTGTTTGTTTAAATTGATAGGAAGTTTAATGACAAGTTGGTCAACAAAACAACAGTTGATAAGTTAGGTTGAGATCACATATTCAATTATTAGTTCACATTACACAGCAAAGACAAATTATGACTAATCTTTAGTAAGATGGATTATTCAGAATTGGGTGGAACTATGTGAAATTGAGAACGTGGAGAGTCGAAAATTTAAACTTGTTAATAAATTTTGGATTATCTTGCATGTATTGTGATTTTGAAGATATTTCTTTGGAGGTATATTGATGATCATAGAGAAAAATGTTGGTCTTTTGAAAGAAAGAAACGGGCAAATTTTAACATATCCATCTTGCACTCAAGAGAAGGTTTTCGCCTCAATAAGAACTAACATGATATTTTGGTGCTCACATTTCAGACTTTTAAAGGGGAAGTTGTATTGATATCTTTCCCCATGCAGATGCACCATTACAGTCTAATTGAGTATTGTCCTTGTTTGATGTAAAGACTAATGTATCAATACAATTTTTTTTCTCTGAGCTGGCAGTACTTGTACAACCAAGTTCTTCAACAGTATTATTATCCCTCGTTGTCAATAAGATTCAATCTTACGTATAAAGATAAACTCTTGGGGCATGTTTCGACAATAGGAATTGGGGGGTCGGAATTGGAATTGGGAGATATGAATACCAATTCCGATGTTTGGACGCCCCAAATTAATAGGAATTACAATCTCCATGGAATTGAAAATATGTCCAATTCCTATGTTTCATTAGGTAGATATTACAATTCCATTTAGTAGGAATTGGGATCTTCAAACCCCCGACTTCGACTTTTTATTTCTTTTCATCTTCTTCTCAAACCTAACCCTATTTCATCCATACACCAATGATGACGACAGCATCGGCGGCGGAGATGGCAACAGCATCGGCGTTGACATCTCTCTCTCTCTCTCTCTGTGCACGAGACCAGACAAAGTACATGGTTGTCAAGGTCAAAGCTCTGCAGCCAACACTAAAGAGCAAAGCCACCACAACACTGAAAATGTCTCTGGTACGTTCCTGGAGTGAGCTGAAACCAAAGAATCCGAAAGGAGGTTTGGCGTAGGAAATGAAAAGGGTTTCCTTTAATGCGAATGGTTGTCGAGGTCAAAGCTCCATAGCCAACACTAAAAAGCAAAGCCACCACAGCGCTGAGAATGTCTCTGGTACGTTCCTGGAGTGAGCTGAAACCAAAGAATCCAAAAGGAGATTTGGTGTAGGAAATGAAAAGGGTTTCCTTTAATGTGATAAACTTTTTGCAATTCCACTGTTTAGCCTCTTGGTTAGTTTCTGGGGTAGGTATTGTGTTGTGCAGAGCTGCTCTAACCAATGAATTCCATCTCATGGAAATCCAACTGTTTTTATAGCCTATAACATTCCCCATACTGAGGGGCACAATTTCTTGGAACCTGAATAAAAACATAAACACAAGCATCTTATATCAGAACTCAATTATAAATTTAGTACACAATTTTTCTTTTAATCTTCATTTTATTATTCTATATAACATTTAGAAGTTACCCAAGAACATGGATGTCGCAGGAGTTATTGCGTGCATCAGGCCAATCCTCCATGTTCAAATCCTTCGGTGGTGCAACACCTCCCATGTTCCATGAAAACAACGACGAGATCAGAGGGGTTTTGCTCTGAGAAATTAGGGTGTTTGGGGAGATCAAGAGGCATAAAGAAGATGGAGTACTAAATGAAAAGGATTTTGCAGGGGTGGAAGTGAACGCCTGGTCATGCATTGCCTCCAATGACGAGAAGCACCGACGAGAAAGAGAGAGGGAGGAGAAGGATTCGGTGAACTGAAGCCATCGGATATTTTTTTTAAATGTGGAATGCAGATGATATTTTCAGCCATTCTCATGGTGTCAGCCAAACAGTAGAATTCCAATACATAGGAATTCTAATTCAGTGATATTATACTTCCAAAGAATTGCAATATCCATGATATTGCAATTCCTACAATCCAAACATACCCTCAAGGAATTAATATATCAAAAGTAATGTAATTTATATACATATATGGGAATTACCAAATCAATATTGCTAAGGTTTTCATGTGGTATCTAAATTGTTTAATATCACAAAAAAAAAAAAAAAATATATATATATATATATATATATAGAAAATTTAATAATTGAATAAAAATGATAAAGAAAATGTACCATAACTGATATATTTATGAGTGACACTAAAAGCCCATGCAAATCAGTGATCAAATAAATTATTTTTAAGAAATCTAACTTTATATACGCCTATCTATCCTAAGTGTAGCATATGAATTTTACAGAAATTAAGAATCCCCATGAGAATCCCCATGAGAATCGTAATAGTTTCCACACTGTATCCATGTATATATCCAGGTGTACCTATTATATATCTATTAAATTGGAGTTACCAATACACACTTGGAAGCTGATACTTTAGTCCTTAATTGTCACCGGTGATTAAAAAATAAAAAATAAGAAAAAAGTAGTTCAAACTTCTAAGTTAAATATTTGAATCAAAAGAAAAGATTTAGGACTAAACAAAATAAATCTGGGTTGATAAAGGGTAGCGATCGGTGCTAATTGTTACACATTTATACACCTCAAACTTAACTTGTTAACTCCTTAGAGCAATCTTATAAATTATTTTACGGTGCTTGGGTGTTTTTATTGATTTCATGTTCATGCGAGGAAATCAGAGTATTGCGACCGATCATAACAGACTATGCAATCAATCACAGGTCACACAGGTCAAAACTCTGCGACCGATGGTGAATCCTACGATCGATCGCAAATGCAACAGAAGTATTCTGGAAATCATCCCTGATTACGATTAATCGCAGTTGGCGTTTTTGGCCTCGAAATTTGTTTACGGAAAGGAAGAGTTGGTGTCCTATTGGGATTCCTAAAACCCTAATTCGAAATAAAACCCCCTTTCTATAAATAGGAAGGCCATTAGCCATAAAAAGGATGGAGAATTTTGGATTTTAGGAGAAGAAGAAGCCCTAGAGATCAAGAAAGCTTGGAGGATGAGTTATTCGTGTTTGTCTATGAAGACGATGTTCTCCTCCCTCGCGATGAACTAACTCTCTATTCTAGGGTTTAGATGAAACCCTAGCCAAGTAATTGTATCGTTCTTTTGTTTTTATTTAGATTTCGAAAGTTTGTAAAGATTGATTGCATAATGAGAGGGTTGTTTTATCAACCGGATTTATTGATTATATTCAATCTCAATAGAGTTTTATCCTTGTCTTAGGTGTTATGAATTTGAGATTGAAATCACTTGTGTTAATTTTCTGTGATTGTTAATATAAGTTTTATGCAATGGTTTTTATTGTTCAAGAGATTAAATCCTAAGATATTTTATGCTAAGGGAAGATAGGTGATTTCACAACCCTAGTTTAATGTATATCACTCATTCTAACTGAAGATAAGATATGCCTAGAATTTGATCTCTTGTACCTTTCTTGGTCTGTTGAGAGGGGACGTGTCGTCACTCTTAATATTAACTTTTACTCTTCGAGAGATCTAAATAAATTCATTGTGGGATCAGTAATGAAGCTAGTGGTAGATTCAAACGCCCTAAATCTTCTCTCCGTAATATTTCAAAAACCTTTAGTTGAAAATTAATTAGAAGTCATCATTCAATTCTTGTTTTAATTTAATTAGATTTACATCAACTTTTCTCACATATTAATTTAGAATTAATCTTAATAAAAAGGCAACGAAACCAGCGCAGTCCTCAGAGGTTCGACACCCTTACTAGTAACTATTCTACGGATTTAGTACCACAAGATATAATTAAATTGCGTAAGGACCAAGTAGGCAAAGACCTTGTTTTATCAGTCCAATGAAGATGAGAATGTTGTCCAATGTCCAAGTGGAAAATGAAATCCGTTCCCTTTTGCTTGTAACATAAGTCCTTGCTGCATGCATTGCTAATGACGTATCTGCATAAATCATTAATTAAAGTAATTCACTAAAAGAAAAAGAAAGAAAATAATACTCCTGTGAATACGAATGCAGTATTTCATGAAAACAAGGTGTGTGCCTCATCGCAGCAACGCCAAAGATACTACCTGGGTTGGAAAGTAATGGCTCTTGTCCTCCCAGAAAATGGTCCAGGAACTGGACTAGATGTCACAGATATTATGAATGCCCCGTTTGTCAATGGTTGAGGAACAACCACAGTGGTTGACCCAGTTGCTGGAACAAGAAAAAAGGGGCTAGACCACAAAGGACTTGGGATATCTTCAGTAAGACATTGAGGCAGGCACCTACTAACTCTAACCATAACTTCACTTGTAGAGGAACTGGGATGAGGAGAATACATGCATGCCTTAACCTTTCTCGAGCCATTTTCAGAAAGATCAGAACCTCTCTCAATCAAACTCATTTGGTTGCTAGTAACCTGTTGGTTCTTTAAACTGTTTAAAGAAACTTCTTGAGCATCTAAACCATGGTTATCAGAATGCTTCAGAAAATTTGCAGATGAATCTGTGGAAATGAAACTCTTTGACATAAACCTCTGGGAATGTAGGTAAATATTCTCCCTCAATGAGATGGTGTGTCTTTTGGATGTTCTTGTATTATCAATATTCGGGGGTGTAGCATATGAATCCTGCTTAGATAATACAAGGCTGAGACTGTCTTTTCTAGGTAGATGTTCATGCTCAATCAAATAACAAGAAGGAACAGTGCATCCATTTCCTTTCACTTTATTGTCAGAATCTGCAACAGTAAGTGGGAAACCAGTGCAATTATATAGCAAAAAAGGAACAGAAATACAGAGTTCCCGAGCACCACTGAATGCCTCCATCGCCTTTTCCACAGTAACATATATAGGACCTAGAACAATATAAACAAATACTAATGGTAAACATATCCATAAACCAGTGGGGCCGAGCAAAGAATAACCGATGAAGATTAAGTATTGTGGAAACAAATGAACTACCGTTAGATAAATCAGGATAGAAGGTCATGGTTTCAGATGAACAGAACTTGGTTCCGCTGAACTTGGCCGTTGAAGTGAATGTTTCTGCACGTGGTACTTTTAAAATGCCCGGTTTGAATCCATTTATAAGGAACACTATTCCCAGGTCATGAGTAGAATCGATGTGAAAAACTGAAGCAGTTTCCACCTGAAGAGATAAGTGTATGCAGTAAGCACATGTTCCTAAACATTCAAATTTGTATAACAATTAAAAGTGGCACAATTATCTGTATTGAATTAATGGTATATCCCTAGTTGCAAAGTCGGGATTCAAAAACTAATCAGCTGTATAAAAATTCAGAATAAATCAACAAAATTCGGGAAAATTTGGAAAAATGTCTGTAAAGGATGAATAAATAATGAATAAGATTTTTAGTTATGAAAACTTACAAGAAATGTATTTCAAATACTAGATATTTATTTGAAAATTTTTCAAAAAGTCGTAAACAATTCGTAATTTAATTCGCAAAAATTGCAAATTTACAAAAAAAAAGTCGTAATTTTTTTTAAATTGGTGAATACTTTATGCATCAAATGTTCAATGAAAAAGTCAGGACTTATTCACGACTTTTTTTAATAAATCAATAGAACTTTGTTATTATGGGTATATCAGGTTCACATAAATTCATTGCACACCTCTGAAAGGAATACAGTACGAGTAATCCCAGCACTTTCTATTTTCAAAGATATCGCCCTTGGTAGGTAGTTTTTCACTAAGAAAGGAGTCATCAATGTCACTCTGTGAATAAATCGCTTCTTTAATTTATCCTGAATATGCGATCCTTGACCACCATTTTCAATTGTTTGCCTCACGGTCTCTTTGATATGGAGAGTTGAACCCTTATTTCCCCCATTAGATGAAGGCATACCAATATATTGAACCGATATGCAGCAGCGGAATGGATCACTGCTGGGATGAGATGGGTAGCAAACAAAGGATCTCAAAAACCCAAGCCTACTTTCCTGTGACAGAATATTTGAGAGCTGATATGCTTCACTCCACAGGTAAGTATTACCAAGCGGACGCCACCTCATGCGACCAGCTTCAGCCAAATGTAGAGGCAGCGGAAACTCCTGACCAGGATTTATTGGATCTAGGACCTGAAATAGCAACATGACTAGGAAAATCATGGTACAGTGCTGTTAAATAAACCAGTAACAGCTTTTGAGTTTGGGCTAGGAGAACTCTCTTCGCCTAAACCTGTACATTGAGCTCATTCCATACTTTAGGACAAATCATTATTGTTACTCATCAGAACCAACAAAAACAAATAAGAAAAGAAAGAAATAAAAGAAAAAAGAAATACCTTTGGAGAAACACCAAATGGAATGTCAAACCGTAACTCCAGTGGCATTGTAGTTGCATTCAAGAGTATGACCTGTCAAGTCATAAACTGTGAAGGCCATAGTAGAGTAGTAAAAAACATAACAGATAACCATGAAGTTGTACATACCGTGGAGTATAACCGTATTAATTTGCTGTACCGTTGAATCGAAACATCAAACACCACAGGAGCAACAAAGCCACTATTTGGATCTGTTATACTATTCTCATCAATCTTTCTATTGTACTTTGAAGAATCCTCGTTTTTGTTTACTTCTAATTTATCGGATCCCTTGGAAAAAACTACCTCAAAGTAGTTAAGACCAACAAGGTCCATTGAGATAGGTGTGGAAGGCAAAGATGTACCATCAAGTTGAATAGAAATCATATGATGAGCTGCCCCACTTGATTTCTTCTCACTGAGTTTGTCCGATGAACGAGCTGGCCTATAACGAAAAATTTGTTCCTCTGGAGATTCATCAATGTAAATGGGAACAGAAGAACCTGGTTCCACAACATTTCTTTCTTTTGTGGGCAGGATATCAAGACCATCTGAATTAGCATGTCCACGATATACATGGAACAATAGAGGCAAGGAAGTCTCATTTTGAAGTATATAGGGGGCATATCTTCCCGCATTTACATTGTCACTGGTTTGACATTCCAAGAATTTCTGACTTTCAGGAAGATCATTCACCCCAATAAGACCCCATGCATCTTTAATAATCTCATTTACCCTGAAAACAACCTTCAAAAACTAAAGAAATCAGTAAACTGGGACAATAAAGGCATGAAGATTGATAAGCTCATGCAGTACATGACAAATGATCAAAGATGAGCCTCTTCAAGCAGCTCTGGTGGTCCAGAATTGCCAGTGAGAAGGTAAATTGAGACAAATGTCTCAAAACTATGCATCCATAATGAGTATTAGATGAATGATCCGATAAAAAAGAAGATGGTTGTGGAAGCAATAAAATGATAGATTATAATATACCTCTATTAGGGCTTCTGTAAAATTTAAATTTAGCTGTGCTGTTGAGTTCAGATGGATATCTGTAATGATGGAGGTGTTCAGAAGAGATCTCTTCTCATGTTTTCTCATCATACTTAGCTGAAAATTCCATGGCTCTATAAAAGGCTCCCAAAAGACCTAAAATCATTGTGCACAATCATTAGGGGATCAATCATTTGAGATAAAGGAATGCATTGATGATTCACACTAATGTACCTTGTGAATGTTATTGTAGTTCACAAGAAGGTCACTAGCAACTGAGGCCTCCATATTGTTTTGAACAATTTTAGCATGCAGAATGAAATCCCTTATAAGGATCTCCAGGAGAGGTCCATTACAGCTCCACTACATGAACAGGAAGACAAAATTAGCATAACGAAAAGCATAACCCACAATAAATCATTCAGGAACGAGAGGGGATAATATATAAAGTGAAACATTGAATGGTCGGCTATAAGTTTGGACTTGCATGAAGATTTGTATGATTAAATAAGAGTGCAAATAATAGATTATAATAAGAGTACAAATAATACGCCACATGAACAGAAGTTCAAGATTCAATTTAATTAAATCTTTCAAAATCATGACTTAGCAAGGCAGGTCATTATAAGCCACATGTAATGCGAGAGAAGTCATCAATAAAGGAAGCAAAGCAACAAAACCACAAATAGCATTAGCTGGGCAGGTCCCACAGAAAACTCCATCTTTGGGTGCCAATCTTCATGATATCATCTTTGATAACCTGTAAGGTGGTCTATCATAGGAGCACTTATCAATCAAGCTAAATCTGAATAGAAAAGAGATCTCAACCCATGGTTTAAAATTTCGGTACGTATTGCCCATATTGGCAAATACGTATCATGTTTGGAGTTATCCAGTACACTGGCACGCAGGAAAAATAAACCGTATCAGGCCGATACGCGGGATCATAGTTGTTAAAGGCGTCGCCTCAGGCGGTTGCCTAGGCGACCAGGTGCTCTACTAGACTCAAGAGACTGGCCACCTCAGGCAATCATTATTATAAATCTTTTACCATGTAATATGTTAGGGTTTGTATATCCAACAAAAAAAAAGGTTTATAAATAGAAGAAGAAAGGAAAGCTGTCAAATATATTTTCCTCATGCTAACCTATCCTCTCTCTCACTCAATGGGAGGACAATTGGCCTTTCTCTCTCTCTCTCTCTTTTCCTCTGTTTATGGGTTGACCATATGCTCCTCATCTGCTTTTGCACAGTTGTTACAAGTGTCGCCTAGGCAACCTAGCATACAAGTGGGCTCAGGCGATCTAATAATTTTTTTAAAAAAATCTTTAAATGCCTCAAATTTCTTATATGACCCCCAAAACTCTCATAAACCCATATTTAAATAAGTCTTTATTATTTAAATAAGTACAAACCCCATAATTATATATTTTAAAATTATATATTTTTTATTACATTTCTTGAGTATAATCGAGCAAAATGAAGAAATAAGAGTAAGCTTATAATTTATGGTTGTAATTCAATACATTCTTATTTAAGGTTTTCAAATCTAGATTGTATTTACTATATTTGGTTGGGACAATAGTTTATATTTCCATTCCTATTTATCAGCACTCATGCCTTTCTATAACTTATAAAATTCTTAACTCTCGTATGTATGGTTATAAATTTAATTGGAGTTCTTCATTTAGTTTATTCTTAGCTTATATTTGCATTAAAAAAAAAGTATGCAAGATATCCAATTCTTCCTTACGATATATCACCAATATCGTGCAATATCGACCAAAACATATTTTTTCCTTTTTTTTTTTTTTTTTTTTTAAATATAAAAGTCTTTGGCCTTTGGATTTGAGAGTGAAGCTCATTGCTTCACCCTATCTTATCTAGATAAAATATCATTTATCATTTTCTTATGATATTTATATGTAAATAAGGTTATACCCCTCATTTGAATTCAATAAAAATTATCCTAGATCCAAATTCTTTAAAAATAAAAAGTCAACTTTTCAGTTCAAGAATAAAATCTTCTTTTTAGTCCCTTTTTGAGAATTTCAAATTGTAAGGTATTTTCAAAATCTTAAAATTTCATAAATTCTACCATATCAAAACATTACTAGTGAAAAAAGTCTCATTTTTAGTCTTCAAAAATATTTTCATCTACAAGGTCAAAAAGTCAACTAACATTCAGCAAAAAAATACTTTACATTCAAGCTTTACAAAAAAATTAAGCATATTATAGGTGGATTTTAAAATACTCCAAATTTAAGTTCCAAAAAAAATCACAAGGATATATTTTTTTGGTATGAGCCGTATAAATATGAGTATGGGGGTATAGCCTCATCTGATAATGTCAATCACAATTCTTCTCCCAGGAACAGTATGCACAGCCAGATGGCCAATATCCATATGGGTATGTTTGTGTATGAGTCGCATCCATATGGCTATAGAGATGTACACCCTCATTTGCCACTGCCGGTGGTAGTCAAGCTTTTGCGTAACTCCTTTTGCTTTTGATTGTAGTTCTTGTAGTAGGTTGAATCATTATTATATATTGTGCGATAACCGGCCCGAGTTGATCTCCTCCCCACATTAATACTTACGCACTAATGAGAAGCCGAGATCTCAGAGTCGCCACCAATTGAGATATACAGGTGTAATAAAACCCTCAGTTCAAGAACCGAGATCGGGCTCAGGTGATCTTTTTATGAGTAAAGGAAGGTGTTAGGCACCCCTACTCATCCGTCGAATGACAGTTACTTTTTAATATTTCTCCATTAATTTAATTTAAGAAATTATTTTCTTTTTTTTTTTGTTCTTTTATTTCGAGATTGGAAATCCACCCCTCCTCGACCGATTCAAGGTGATTTCGCTCTACTTGCTTTTCTCTTTAATTTGAGATTTGAAATTCACCCCTCCTCAACCGAATTAGGGTGATTTTTCTCCACTTGCTTTTCTTTTTAATTCGAGATTGGAAATTCACCCATCCTCGACCTAATTGAGGTGATTTCTCTCTACTAATGCAATAAACCCCATGTCCCCAAATCAGCAAGTGCCAATCTCTCTCCTCGACCGATTCGAGGCCCCCGCCTACGTTTAGTGATAAAGGGGAAGAACTAACTTATTTTGAAATAATAAAAATACTAAAATAAAAGAGAAATCAAAGATCTCGTCTTTCAACTCTTTCCTTCACCCGGATTTCCTCTTCCTCACGACCGTTTGGAGGGAAATCAATGGACTACTAAGGGAAAACGAGTGAAGAAAAGCCTTGGATGGGTAGAACTAGAATTTCGAAGAGGGAATATGCCTTACCTTTTCCTTTGATTATGTTCCTCCAAGTACTCAAATGAAACCTTCGACCAGATCCGAACTCCCTACCCGTTTTCCTCCAAGGTTGATGAACAATACACTAGATCGACGAACCCTTCGAGGATTTGGGGAAGAGTTCGATCTTCTACACTTTTCCAAAGTAGGTGTAAAATCTACTATGGGTTTGAGGTCTGGATTTTTCTAGGGCTTCGAGGGCTCACTCTCTAGGTCTAAGGATGGGATCTCCAAGGCTAGGAATTTCCAAGTTGGGGGGTTCAAAGTTGATTTCCAAGTTTTAGAGATTCTAAAGCATTCCCAAGCCTAAGGTTTTTCTGAATGATTCCCAAGATGTAGAGATCCCAAGTCTAGGGTGTTTTGGTGTGTCTGGAGAATGGGATGTGGAGGCCTTTTTATAATAGTGAGATGAAAGGGTTTTCTTGTTTTTTTCCGATGTGGGACTAAATTTCTCCCATAAAACTCACATAGTTTTTTAAATAATGAATTTCTCCACTCTTTTGGGCTTGGTTTAGCTTGGGCTTGGATTGGGCTTTAACTTTGGCTTAACCTCAGGTTATTTCGGAATTCGGATCTTCTTCATTGAGTCTATCTTTCGATACTTGGAGCCAAAAAGAGCCTTTGGCTATGCAAAATTGGGTGTCTACATATATGTTTGTATTGTTATTAATTTTATGAATTATAAATTTATAATTAATTGAAAAATGAATGAAACATTTTATATAAGTTAGTTATGATTTAGGAATATGAATCAATCATTCATTGTGTCGTCAACGCACATCTTTTCCCCCTTTTCATTGCATCTCTTATGTACATTGTTGTTTTTTTAAATGTTATTCTCAAAGGCATATTAACATCTATTTTAATATTTCTGAAATTCCACAGCAAAATTCCAACTTTTGCCCCACTTTTTTGCTATTTTTTCCAAAAATCACCAATAAACAATATATCTTGCGATATATCTTTTTTCCATGGCTAGACATGTCGAGCGAAATCGACTTTTAGAACCTTGAGAGATTCAAGTAGCTCCCAAAGTGAATGGTTTTTACATCAACACAGTTCCTAATGTCTCCTACGAAATACTTTCGTTTCCGATACGAAACCTACCTGCGAGTTGCGACGTTACATTTATAACACTTCTCAACACATTTCCGAATGTTTGGTACATTTTCTCCATTTGTACTTTAGTGTTAGTTTCTTATAAATCACTATTTTGGTTGACATATATGAAAATGTTGATTGGACAATCGCATTTTGATACCCAAATGTGTGAAACTCTTGGTTCTCTCTATATTTCAATTTGAAGCCCATATTTTAGTTTTTATGATGAAAACCAACAACTCCTTTGTGTTTATAATTTTAATATCTTTCTTTACTAATATAAAGAGGATTCCCCAAGTTCAAAACGTTGATTGAATCTTTTGTAATTCCCAAACTACCCTTCACTCTTATCTCATCTTCTTCTCATTATCCCGTGTTCAAAACATTGATTGAATCTTTTGTAATTCCAATACTACGTTTTGCATAATGAGCCCTTGAAAACGTAGATGAAACTTTGCAAAATTCAAAAACTACCCTTTGCATAATGAGCCCTTAAAACATAAATGAAATGTTGTGAAATTCCCAAACCACCTCACTATATAAGACAAACACTTAATTAAATGTTTGATTAGTTCTCATATTACCCCTCACTCATCTATCCATTAGGCTTGAAATTCTCTACGGTCATTACCGGACTTCTTGAAGTCTGGTTACACCACTAAGGTCACCATGTGTCCCTTTTAACACTCTTTTAACAATGGTTAAGATTCACCCACCCCTAAGGTTCACCCACTTATCATTGGATTTTAGAAAAAAAAAATTACCCTAGGAATTAGTGAATTTTAACTAGGGTTTAAAAAAAATTAATATTCTTTTTTTCTAAAAACCAAGGATCGGTGGATGAACTCTAAGGTTGGATGAATCTTAACCACAGTTAAGGGGTGTCAAAAGAGACACATGGCAACCTCAAGGGCGTAACGGACCACCAATGGAGGTTAAAATTCACTGACCCTAGGGTTCACCCATTTATTCTTGGTTTTTAGAAAAAATAATTTCTTTTAAATCTTGATTAAAATTCACTAATTCTTAGGATTCAATTTTTTTTTTTTCATATGTATTTTTAAAAACCAAGGATAAGTGGGTGAACCCTAGGGATGGGTGAATCTTGATCACATTTAAGTAGTGTTAAAAGGGACACATGGACCTCAGTGGCGTAACTGGACCCCTCGCTCTCTTAGCAAAATGCTCTGAAAGAAGAACATCTTGCCAAGGCCCCGCCACTTTCTTTCCTATACCCAAAATGTCTCTAAAGATTTTTGGTTCTTAAAATGTCCAAACATCATATTTCAATAGGCAACATGTCTCTCACAATTTTTTTATCCAAAATGTCCCTCAAGTTTATATGCCCAAAATATTCTTTAATTTTTTTTTTCAAAATGCCCTCACTAGGGTCCCTCTTCCCAGTCTCTCTCCCCTTCCTCTGTCTCATGTGCATTGCACGAGCTGCCCACTAGTTATACATAATGTATTTATTATAAAGGAATCGAAAATGTAATGGGTAACCAATTACATTTATAATTGTCAACAATTTGTGACGCGAGAATCCAATGAGATAATTACAATTATTTTCGCTAAAAATAGGTTTTGGGGATCGTAAAGGTCCCATCTGAAACCGATACGTGTATCGGTTTAGGGCGTTTTTAATTTTCTTTTTAATATTTTGAAGAAATCCCAAAAATCCAAAAAAAGTAAAAATAAAATAAGTCTCTGTATAAGTAACAACATTCTAAAACCAATATCAAGTAGAAAATGCAGAAATAATGAAATATAGCAGGGCAGTAGATGTCTAGACGAGTCGAAAGTAGAAACATATTGCTAAAGCCACATATAATTACAGGTTGGCTCGTCGTTATCATCTCTATTTGACTGAATATAAGGGTGGTGGAATAGATTATCATAGTGATGGGCTTGGGCATAGTTATGTGAGAAGAAGCCGCTGAAAAAATTGATGATTTAAACCCATAATAAAGTTTATAATCACTAAAAATCACAAGGATTTTAGGTTTTAGGGCCTAGAATGGGTATAGAACAAGAAGGAAATGAAGAGGAGTTTTTAGGGGTGTACGGTAACCCTTTTTATCTCAAAACGTTGATCGTACATGTTGTAGGACTCAGGCGATACGTAACGATTTCGGGCGGGTCTTGTTATTTCTTAACAAAACATGTACATGTCAAGGTATCAGGTCCTACCGAAACTGATACGTATTGGTTTCGGCATTTTTTAAAACTACGTTATGAACAATACATGCATGAATATTTTATGAAATTTAAAAATAAAATCTAAATGAAAATAAAATTGCAAGCCACATCGTAATTGCATGGGGATAAAAGTCCTATGATTCATGTGACATGCTCATCTTATTTTCGTTTTGGGAAGTATTACTTTGTGATCATAAGTTCATGACCATAGATCATTTGTTATGTGTAATTTTGACTTCCAAGTATTCATCCAGGCACAGTAGC
The DNA here is from genome assembly GCA_015143295.1 of Tetracentron sinense. Lineage (NCBI taxonomy): Eukaryota > Viridiplantae > Streptophyta > Magnoliopsida > Trochodendrales > Trochodendraceae > Tetracentron > Tetracentron sinense. Next base: position 1,032,246 of record CM026567.1, on the reverse strand, counting down.
TTATGCCACTTGCTATTTATCTCATTTTTACTGTTCACAAATGGCTGATTTTTGTTATACAATGATTTTGAGTTTTTATTGATACATTTTTATCATTTCCTAAAATATCAATGCATGTTTCGATTGATTACATTATGTTAAATGGTTTCCAAAATATTTGCAATTCGCAATATTTCCAGTTTTCTACAAATTGCCACGAAATGTTTTCACATCCTAATTAACCAAATTTTATACTAAAACCAAAGATCAAAACCTTAAACCAAAAGTTTTGGGCAGAACATCGCTACTACTTAGAGTACGAGGTTTGTTGGCCTCCTGGTAGAGATAGGGATAAGACTTCAAGCTAAATCGAAACCTTATGTAATTTTAATTCATTACTTGATAGTTTATGAGTGTTATAATATAATCATGGTTACAAGTATTGATACGTATTGGCCGTAATGGCCCAATATATATAATTTTTTAGGGAACTGATACATTAGCACAACCTAGATTTATTCCAGGGCATCAAAAGGGTATCGAGCACATCGGACCGATTCGCCCAATACCCCTAATACCCTTTCGAAACACTTCCATACATTACATTTTCAACCCTTTTTTAAAATCAATTGTATCGGACAATATTGTTTCTAAATAATAAAAACCATTTCTCATAAGAAGTTAATGGTTTTTCATCGCTTTTTTACATACATCTGATGCCCAATCCCACTCATCTGGAGCTTATGCCAATAATGCTGAATCCCAAGCATCGAGTGAAAGTAATGGATAGATTCCTCAATTCTTAGGTTTGCACCTAACCATGTTAGTGTATGCATTAGATGTCAGTCAACAACAAATGTAAGTAAAGACGTACCAGACTACATATCACATTTACATGAGTTGCCAACAATATTGTAATCATGTATGGTACGCTGATCATGTACCACTCCATTTAATTCCTGAGCCCATGGTGTTCGAGCCAACACATAATTCAATGTAGTATTAAGGTTGTATCCTGTATGTTGTTTACTTTATAGTTGTAAAGTCAATACTTTCTTATGTACTTCATTAAATGTAAGGTTTTCATATTTAGATTATATTGTCTATACTTGGCGATGTGACTGTAGTTTGTGTTTTCATACCTTTTTATCAGCATGTACGTCTCTCATATGTATCACAGTCATTGCAGTGTTGCCAGTAGATGCATTTGCCTACTACCCCAGACAGTAATATCTTATCGATATGCCATGTAGATTCCAATAATTCTCTTGTATATGCTAAGTCTTCCCACAATAATCACACTTCGGTTTGTCCTTGTCATCCTGTTGGGTCTTTTTCTCCTCTTTTAAGCACTAAAGGATGCAACAAAAGCAGAATGATCACTGGTAAGAGTAGGCTGCATAGCCTTCTTATGGCTTCTCTCACTTTGTACCAAATAGTACACTTGTTCCGAAGTAGGAAGCTCATCTCTCCCAAAATTTGAACCCTGGTTAACTCAAACTTAAGAGTTTAGTTCAGCTAGGAAGTAAAATATCATGATCTACTATCTTTATCAGTGTCCCACTGTATGACTTGATAATGATCCAACTCTTTCTAATTCCCTAGAGAGTGGAGTAATAAGTAACTAAGTTTTTCTCCCCCTATCTAAGAGTAGCAATTTCTTGCCTCAACTGGTATACTCTGACAATGTTCTGATAACTTTATCCCAAATCTCTGTTGTTGTCTAGTGAAAAAAAAAAAACCTCTACTAACCGAAGATTGCATGGACTTGGGTAGCCATGACATCACTACAATGTTTTTTTGTTTACATTTGTCATATGACACATCATCCAAAAGAGGTTTCTTCACCCTACCATTCAAGTAACAAAGTTTCTCTCTTACTCCAATCTTCGTGGATGGGACCCATTCCAACAAATGTATTATCAAACATTATAGTCTGCACACTAGGATTATCACCAAATTTTCTTGCAATAAACGTCAAACTTAGATTCCTAGATACCCTAGAAATTGCATCGAACCCCTTCAGTTGACATGGGTTATAATATTCCTTAAATAAATTATGAATCTCCACAAATTCTCTAAATCTCAAATTTATGAGATTTAAAATCCAAAAATATACCAAGAAAGTAAAAACAGCCCTAAAGGAGGTGAGAAAACATCACCCCGACTCCAATTTTTTACGGAACTTTCCCAAACAAATTTCAGAAATTCCAAAATATTCAAACTCATCAAACAATACCAATTTTCCTCCGGAAATATAGCTCAAATAGATTGCACCAATTAGATTTTCAAAAAATAAATTTTTTTCTCGCAAAACACCTCGGGTGAGAAAAAACCCTCTAAACATTTCCAAAATATCCAGAAACACACTCAAAATCCAGAATCACATAACCTTTAATCTGACCAACTATTCACGGACACCCCATTGAAAAAATTAATAAATAATTTCAGGCTTTGTCTTCTTACTCTGATACCAAGTAGAAAGAGAAACCCTAGATGAAACGAGAAAGAAGAAGAGATATAAGATTAGGGGCTGATTTTCCCTTTATTTATACTACTTGCAAAAAAAGATTACAATAATGCCATTAATGACTTGATGTATTTACACCATAATGGTGTATCTGAACACACACCAATGCCCCTACAACCTGTTCTGGATCTCTCCTCTAAATCTCTTGAAAAAATCTCCGGCATGATCCCACCCAGATATGAAAGGCCCAACATATTACTTATGGTCACGTGATTCACTATATCAGACACATTTGTCGACCCAAATTTGTTTAGCCCCCACCCACTATCTTGAAAATTCAGATATTGTGACAGCTCCATGATGCATCGTTGGCTGGCTCTAAACTAACCTCCCATCAAAAACACGAAGCTAACAGCTCCCTATTTTTCTGCTTAGTTTTGAAACATTCAGATACAGTTGGCTTTTTAACTTGTTAATCTAGATTTACCTTAACAAGGTCAAGGATATGGCCCATGCAATATGTTAATTATAGTAAGAAAGAAGCAAACGGGAGAAGAGATAGAAAGATACATAGAGAAAAAGAAATAAAACTATGTAGGCACACAAACTATTTTGCACAAAAGCTAACTGAAAAAACCACAGGAATCTAAATGAACATCCGCAAATATAAATTTAAATGAATAAACGATACCCAAACTACAGAGATTATAACTTAAGTTGTTCCAGAAGGCAGCATACCCTTCCATCAGTTAGCAGCAAAGAAGCCTTTCTTATATGCACTTCAAAAACCATATTACCGAATGAAAATAGAGAAGGCCCTGCTGCAGGAATCTTGAACTCAATACCATGCCAGAAATAGAATATTTGATGTGAAAACCAAACATCTACACTTTTGACTCGAACCTGAGCAGTAGTATGCACAAGCTCCTGCTGCTTATCACATATTTCAGCCTCCATATTAACTTGAAATAACTGGAAAAAAGGCCAAGAGCAGACTCTCTTGTCCTCATAAGTTTCTAGCATTCCTTTTGCCTTTTCCACAATGAACTTGAATTTCACAAATCTGCCACTAAAAACTATTTTGCTATCTCTACTGTGCAAAGTGACTGCAATCCATTTGGAGTGTTTTGCTTCGAACATTGTTCTTTCTCCAAGCATTTCAGAAGAGAAGTCCAGAGGCATCTCCTGTCGAACTTCAGCTCCACCAGATTCATCAAATGCTTCTTCCTTAATCCAGAAAGGGAAATGAAATGTTATGCCAATATTGTCTGACTTCACAATCAGATCAACAGAATCCTGAACTATGTTTCCAGGTGGAGATGAATTTGACAAACTTAGAGATTGAGGACAATTTTGCACAAGTGTTACAGTGACATTTCTCATCAGTTCCGTTACACCTGAAGATGAATTGTCTGTTGATGCAACCATAATTGAAGTTTTGGCCAACTTCTCAGAATAGGAACCGAGAAGGTCAACAACTTCACTCCAGGCCGATAAATGTAGCCAAATGTTAAGAGAATGAAGACCAACAAGAAGCTCATTTACACCTTGGTCTGATTTTGAAAAATGAAAGTCAAGACCAGAAGAAATTGAACTGCCAGAGATGCAACGAACTAACATAACAGAAGTACGAAATGAATACAGTGCTAGACAAGAGCAGTAGATATCCAAGCATAAGGGTATCTCGTTTCTTAATGATGCAGAGCATTTAAGTTGCATATCGACTTTAGCAACCAGTTCCGAGGACATAACATGTCTTGTCCTAGAGCGATATAATTTTATCGACAGTGAATTGACACAACATTTCACTTCTGTAAAGGTCACGCTTGAGAAATCAGGCAAAACTACTTTTCTTTCTTTTAAACTCCTCTTTAACTGCAGAAACTGCAATGCATCAGATGTGAAACATTCAGATTGTCTACCAACGAAGGACAGCTGATTTATGATATTCAAAACTGCTTCAACTCCAGAAAAAAAGTAATCATCTGCCAACAAAAAATGAGAAAGTAAGGATACAAAAATTTATAAGAGAAAAGAAAAACATGTATTAACCCTTTGACCTTTATTAAAGTTTCTAATAAAGACAGCCAAAAGCATTGAATTTAGAGTGACATTGGAAAGTAAACACCATGCTACCTTCAACAACAAGTTGACAGTTGCAAACCCTCATCATGACGCATGTGGAGGCAGCAGAGTTTCCATAAAAAGGCTTACTCTCAAAAGGTATTCTAATCCATAAATCTGCGTCCAGTGGTCCAATTAAGGAGACATTTTGATGACTGGTATCTTGACCAAGCTTTAAAGAAACAAGTCCCTCATCCTTGTGCAACATGAGTGATAGATATAGATCACGTGCAAATACATTTAGAAGAAAAACTCTATCTGCAACTTCATCTGCAGTGACCAAACACTCAAGAGGAATATCCTTTACTGCATCTTCCGAATTGCTCATTGGGATGAAACTACAGTATAGTTGTTGAAGTTCAAATTGTAGAGAATGATGGTCATCACTTTCCAGGGGTAAAACCAATGTGGAGTCAAGTATCTCAAACTTGTATAAGTTATCATAGCTGTTTTCTGTACCCACGTCCTTGCAATTTTCTGTAACGCATGGCTCATTTGCATTTGAACACCAATCCGGCAAAGAAAAGTAACCAATTAACATGGCCAGAAATTCAGATGGTAAAATGCAGCACACGTGCTGAATACTGATGCTTATTTGAATTTGGGGACCCAATGGTCCAGCATGTCCTTTCTTCACGCGAAAATTCAAAATAGGAGAAAGATTGTGTAATGAGGGACCCCATAGAAACTCGTGGAATTTCTGGGTAGACCAAGATGAAGACAGAAGTAACCCCTCAATTGAACATAATATGTCCCAACAGTCCTTCTCATGGATAAAAACCGAGGATTTAGAGATAGGAAGCATAACAGTTCCTAGAATGCAAGAAGAATCATGAAAGTGTACTCTGATTCCCTTGAGATTTAAATCAATAAAAAAAAGATTCCTGCCATTGTAACTACCAGAGACAGCAAATGCATCAAGACCAAATGAAGATTTTAATTTGGGGACATTGAACATTCTAGATCCCTTACTCATACTGAATTTTGGGCTTCTAACAGCTTTTCTATCCCTTACATGGAAAGTTCTCCTCCATCCTGGAATGCCATAAATCAGTGAACTCTCAAGGCAACTGAGAGAACCTGAATTGAATATTGTTACAAATGGAAAATGATCCAAAGGAATGCTTGCTGATGTAGTGGATCCAGTTTCATAGAAGTTCGAAAATCCAAACTTTTGGAGCCCAAAACTAGGCATCGGCATTGGATGTTTAGCTTCCCCAAAGGGGCCAGAAGGGTTTTTGCCAGCACAAGAAGTACCATATCCAGATGTTTTATCATAAAATTCCAGCAGCAATCCGAAAATATTGGGATAGCAGTGAAGATCAACATCATACAAACAAATTGTGTAGTTATGACAAACTGTGTCTACACTTCTTTGAGTTTGAAAATGTAAAACAAAGCTCCCTCGATCTGATGAACTTCTCTCACCACAATTATCACTTACTTTGCTAACTCCAACACCCATGTCATGCTGATGCCCGGAATTGGCAGCAAATGTATTCCTGGACAAGCACAGCGTATGGCAAGCACTCTCACCTCTCAATGTAGAGGTGTCAATCTTTAGCGTCTTCATACAGATCCAGTACTCCTCCGTAAGTTCGTGAAGAGCATACCTGTAATTTGGATCCAGATGCAACATTAACTTAATTTTCCACAGGCTGATTCATAGATGAGGGATTAAGGAATCCCAGTGTCAGAAGGACTAGAATAGAAACTCCCATGGACAAGGTTTGGTAGGAAAAGAACAAAGGGGAGAACCACATTCCAGTTGAATATGAAATGTCCGAAACAACCACGAACAAATATTTAGAAAGATAAAAATGGGGACATCTTTGGTCAAAAAGTGATTGTAAAGAATGCTAAACCTATAAATGACTTGTATGTCTGACATGCGTTTCACATACACATTTACATGTTTATTGAGGGAAATTTTATTAAAATTTCTGTTTCTTTGTACTATTCAATTAAAGATATATAATGCACTTAAATTTATGGATAGGTGTGTACATAGTTTTAAACCGGCAGTAAGTGATATATCTAAATATACACCGTTGAGTAACTATATCTAGTCAGGCGTTATTGGATTATATGTCTGACAGTCGGGTCCATGTCAAACAGAGACCTCCTTACCATGCATGTGTTCTTTGGTGCAACATTGAGCCCATATGTCAATCATGGTATTTTAAGAATGCATGGAAGGTGCATTATCAAATGAATATCAATTATTAGAAGCTATGTTGCGCAGATTATTTAAAAATACAAGTGTCCCATGTCAAAGCATGTGGACACAGACATGGACACTGCTGTTGAAAGTTGTGACTATCATTAGAAGAATCTATGCATTTTGGATACAGATAAACACGGACAGGGACACAACTGATACCCAAAAACTTTCAGTATTATTATACAAAAAAGCATAAAACTATATATAATTTAACAAATATTTCAGTACATTCTTTCTAACTCTCATCATCAAAAAGATAAGCTTCCAAATGCAAGTTCTCTACTAAACCAACTATATGGTGCTCTTGGGCTCCCTCTCAAGGCAAATGCCTCTTAAATTGTGACTATTCAGTTCGATCGGGACATGCTGGATTTGGTGGCATGATTAGAGAGACCACAATGGGATTCCTCTGATTGCTTTTGTTGTTGGGGTTCAAGATTAGGATGATCTAAGAATGGAGATCAAGGCTGTCGGCATAGGCTTTGACTTAGCTAAAGAGCACAGCATTACTAGTCTTTCCATTGCCTCCAATTTTATTAGAGCTTCCAAATGTCATTCAAACACATAGAGTACTCCATGGAACCTAAGGAACTTGGTTCGTTCTATCAGATAAAAGATGGCTGAACTAAATATTTTTTGTGGTATAGCATATTTGGCACGAAAGTAATGGCGCAGCTGATTTTTTAGCTAATTATTGTTCTTTTGTAGTCATTCCTTTTCATTTTCCTCCAGCCTTGATCACAACAGTAGATAAGAACAAAGCTGGATGTACTTACATTAGATTGTAACCTCTTTATTTATTTATATATCTGGTAGGAGTCCACCTAACCCCATCTTACACTCAAAAATATTAGAGAGAGAATCAGGTAGGTAAAGAGGGGAAGAACCATGATCTATGTATTTTCAACAAAATAAATAAAACAAAGATATAATATGAGGAATTACCGGTCCCTATAATGTAAGGATTACAAATATGTTCATTTAAATTAGTCTTCATTAAGATTAGCATTAAAAATATATGTTCATTGTTTCATTAATTCATTTGCTTTAATTCATGTCTTATTTATATTGTTTGATGAATTTTAATTTACATTACTTAGTTTGTTTGCAATAATTTTGCTTTCATATTTAAATTGTTTAATTGTTTTCTTTTTAATCTTATAGTATTATTCATATAACCTTTAAAGTATAATAACTTTTAAAATATCCTCGAATCTTATGCATATGCAAACACACATGCACATACACAATATCTATCGATATATATATATATATATATATAGAGAGAGAGAGAGAGTAAGGTTCTAATCGGCGACGCTTATTAGAGGCTGTGGTTAGTGCTGGCGATCATAGCCCTTGGAGTAAAATTAAACGATCCAAATCACTGCCCACTTAAAGATCGACTTTAAACAATTTCGGTACCCTTGAAATAGAGAAACGTCTTCTCTTGTTCCAGAAAAAAACGTATTTGATAACCTCTTCTTTCCCCCTTCGTCCCCCTTTCCTTGCAACTCATCAATTTCAAGTTTTCCACCAACAACTCCTTCCCCGTGCCCATCGTCCTTCCCGTTGAGAACTTACCTTCTATTTTATAAATTTGAAGAGAACCTAACAAACTCATACAATGATAAAAATTTCACAACAAAACAAACTAAAGAGGGAATCGTTGCCTTTATACTCACATATTGCTCCCATTTAAATCAAGTTTTAACAAAAGCTCATGCAAAGGTATATTACTCAGATCTCAGAATGATGCCCTTATTGACAGAATAGATTTACGAAAGAAAATAGAAGAATAGGATCCAATTCTTAAAAAAAAATGGACCCCCAAATACCCAGCCATAACTCTTTAGGGAGAACTTTGAGTTGCAAAAACCCCAATATGATCATCTTTCACTGATAAACCCTATACTCCATGCTTATATTTTACTTACACCCAACCCTTAGATCGCATGTTTCTGTAGAGCGTTACATCTCAACATTCTCTTGGTCAATCAAACAGCAAAAGAAAATAAAAAGAGAGAGATGATGTTGAACATATCTTGCAAGAGAAATGGGGATATCCTAGTGCGGTTTTAGAGAGATGCGTCGGGTGTACCAAAATTGTTTAGAATCAGTCTAACAATTTGAGCGGTTCAATTATACAGAAACGGCTACAATCACCAGCGCTTACTACAACCTGTAATAAGCACCGCTGTTTAGAACCTTACTCTCTCTCTCTCTCTCTCTCTCTCTCTCTCTATATATATATATATATATATACACACACGCACTATGTGGTGAGTGTGTGAGCAAACACGTGGATGAGGGTGAACAGTGCACACACAAATAATGAACATTACACATTTCCATATTACTTACTGAATTTTTAACTCCCCTAGTGCAAGGATGAGGGTCAAAATATTTTCTCCACCATTTGCAAGGCTGACATCACAAATAACCGACGCCAAACTAGCAGTGACAGAGAACTGAAAAATGTTAGAAACGGTTCGTCTATTTGACATGATATCAGCTACATCAAGCCTCCCCTTGGTCACTAATTCTGATGAATGTGGAGTATCCAGACATGCAATCAATCCCACAACTGCGCCATATACTAATGGAGAGAAATGCACATGAAGTGATGGCACGATAAAATGAACCTGAAACAGAAAAAACTAGGCAGTCAATAAGATCTCTTCATTTAGATATGCATATATGGACCTACTAACACAGATAGCACAAAAGCAATTTGTAACTATAATATTATTGCAAATGTGCCACTCAGACCATGGTTTCAAAATCAGCACTACTCAAATGTTTAAAGTCATTTAGCAATCAATCATTTTATGCAATAAATAAGAAAAGGAGCATAATTGTTGTTTACTCGTTAAATAAGAAAAAGAAAATATTGAAAAGATAAAACAAAACAAAAATCTAGAGGTAAACAAGTAAACCTGGTGCATTTAAAACTACATGCATGCCATTGGTTGGAGTCCCCTAACCATAGATATAGAACTCTAGCGGGTAATTTTACACCACTTAACTTGTCTTACTTATTGCACTTTTAATAACAGGGGACAGTTTGATTTGGTGCTAATATCACTTTTGTGGTCTTGATTCCTAAAACAGAAGCTCAAGAACTGAAAAATCATCGTCCTATAGGTCTGGAAGGTAGTGTATAAAATTCTATCATAGGTTTTAGGCTATCGACGTAAGTAGTTATGGAATCTGTCATTTCCCCTTATCATGGGGCATTTGTGGGTGGGCAAAAAATTCAAGATGAAATTTTAATAGCCAATGAACGCGTGGACGATAGACAATGCCGGGGCTCACCAGGGATCTGTGTAAGTTGTTATGGAAAAAGCTTATAATCATGTTAATTGGGATTTCCATGATTAATTGTTGGGCCGTATGGGATTTTTTGTGAGATGGCGGAAGGGGATGAGAGTTGGGTCTCCTTGGTTTTCTTCTCGATTTTCGTCAATGGGACCCTGTTGGATACTTCTGTAGTCTGTAGCTCGAGAGGCATCAAACAAGCCCCCCCCCCCTCCCTTCCCATTCCTGTTCATCATTATAACCGTCAAGGATTTCAAGAGCGAAAGGGCTGATTATTGAGGGTTTTGATTAGGGGTGTGTTCGGTTGAGGGGTAAATAGGTGGGAGAAAAGAAAGTGAAGTAAGGTAAAGTAAAAGAATTGTATAATTTCACTTGTGTGTTTGGTTTGAGGGAAAAGTATAAATTTTTCCAAAAGTACCCTTTGCTCTCTTAAGGAATGTAATCATACAAAAGGGTAGATTTGGAATTCTAGCATAATTCTAGCACTTTGGTGGAATAAGATTTGGGTGAAAGTGAGAGAAAATGATACACTATTGAGAAAGTTGAGGTTTCACTTCACCTCAAAATCCTTCAAACCGCACAGGGTGAAAAGTGGGAGTTTCTCCCACTTTCCCTCACATTCCCCTCAACCGAACACACCCTAGGGTCAAAGGGAATCTGAGTGTCTCACCTACAGTTTGCAAGCGATAGTTTGATTTTGTGTGATGAATCTTTTAGGCAATGGTTAATTTATGATGCCTTTTCAAATGCATAGAAACAGTGTAGGGATACAGGATAATATGATATTATGAAGATTGGCAAGGTTTCCAAATTGCATCCGTTGCCTATGGGCTGCAAATTCTATTCCTACGTCATAGCCAGGAATACCTCTTGCAGCTTCATACGAACTTAAATCAGTATGGGACCTAGTAGTACTGTAGTAGACAGGCATAATAAACAATCAGCAGGGTGGAAGTCATTGAATCTTTTGAAAGGGGCAAGGATGAATCTACTCAAAAGCACTCACTCAAGAATCCTTACATTTTTCGCACTCACACAAGACTCCTTATTAAAATAGTTTTCATGTTTTGGATCTTGACAAGTTGGAAAAGAATCAAATAGATTCTTGTGGTATGAGAGAATGAAGTCAAAGCAATACCATTTGGTGCTTTGGGAGTCAATTTGTTGGCCAATGCGAGAGAGTGGATTGAGCTTGGTGATCGACAATAAAACTCTATTGGGGAAACGATTGTACCAGTTTAGGGAGGAGAGAGAATTTGTAGAGAAGGGGTGTAGTGCAAGATATGGAGAGAAATCCCCTTTGGAGTTGAGGGAGGCATGGATCAAAAAATCAATACATACCGGTGGGATACGTATTGGTTTTTGATACTATCGATTCATCTGCATGAATATTTATATATTTTCTAGTGTATCAATAGGGTATCGAGGTGTATGAACATATCGGATCAATACACCTCGATACATCACCTATTCAATAAGATTTTAAAAAAATAATGTGTAAAGCACGATATTGTTGTGTATCATAACAATAAGGGACTATAAGACCGATATTGTTATGATACGCAACAGTATCAGTCAATACTGTCGAAACACATATAAAACCGAAAGCCACTTCCATTTGGGTGTTGGAAAACACCCTAGAACCCTTGTGAGATCAATTTTCTTCGCTGGTTGTTGTGTAAGCCTAAAACAACAACTCCCTTGTTGATTTTAGGTTTTAAAAAAAATCTGGGTTTTGATTCAGATACAAAGGGTTTTTCCAAAATTCTGAATGTGTCCTCAATTTCCATGTTTTTCCATAATTCCATTTTAGTTGTTTAAATTGATGACAATAGGTTGTAATCAACATAAAATAAATAGATATATTGAATACACGCAAATTACATAAATTGCAAGCCTTTATTTTATGAGAAATCAACATTTTTCATCACTTTTTTTTATCTGAAAACCCTACAATCATCATTATTTCGAAAAATACTTTGAACCTAGAGTTCAAAAAATGAAATTGATTATTTCTATGGATGATCTACAAGATCCATGAACAAATCCTAATGTTTAAAAAGTACATATTTTTTATAAAAAAACAATTGCATAAACAAAATTTAATTTCTTTTACACAAGTATAGTGCATTAAAACGACTATATACAACTTAATTGTGTACTCAAAAATGGTATATATTCTGCAAAAGGTTCTTTTAAAATATTTTGTTTTTTCTAAGTTTAGATTTACATATATTGATAGAAAAATTTGTAAACATTTTAATTGGCTACTCTATTGTGCAGAAATTAGAGAAAGATTTGTCTAAAGTTGCTTTGAATCTCATTTAAGTAAAGACGGTATACAATTATGTTATATGTTGATATTCATTATTAGGGGCTATTATATTTTTATAAAGACGCGTCGATATGCAAGAAAAACTTGGATAGCTTACATAAACTTTTTTTAATACAAATATAAGCTTAAAAAAATTAAATGAAGTTCCAAAACTACATTTATAATCATATATATGGGAATTAAGAATTTTACAAGTTAAAAAATGTGAGCATGCTAATAAACAGGTATCAAAACACAAGCCATAGTTACTTAGTCAAGTATAAGCAATACAATCTAAATATTAAAACTTACATTCAATTAAATACATAAGTGTTGACTTTACAACCACAAAGTAAAGACATAGATTATAAAACCTCAATACCACAATGATCATGTTGATTATCTATAGAATTAACCTATTTTATTTTTTGCACCTTAAATTGAAGTTATTTTTCAAAATATTGAAGATTTTAGATTTTTTTTTTCCACAAAAAGTGTTACAAAGTCATCAATTTCTTTTTTAAAAAAGGTTTTGATCAAGGAAATTTGCATGAAATCAATAAATCTACTCATTCTGGGTTTGATTTACAACCTATTTGTATGAATTTAAACAACTAAAATGGAAAAAATAAGAAAATTTTGCATACCTTCAAAATATTGGGGAAACTGTTTTAATCCAAAATCAAACACCATGATCTTTATTTTTTAACCTAAAATCGAAACAGAGTTGTTGTTTTAAGCATACAAATTATTAGCAGAAAAATAGTTTGGATATAATGAGTTCTATGAATGTTTTGAAACACTCAAATGAGGATGGTTCTCGGTTTTATCGTGTTTGGACCAATAATATTACAGTATCAATCGACACTTAAAGAAAAAAAAGTGTAATGTAGTGTATCGGTGGGTATCAAGAGTATCAGATACCCACCAATACATGGACTTCTATACATTCCCCATGCCAGCAGATCAATCCCCTTAAATCCCGATACATATGAGGACGATACACCCAATACGGACCAATATTTAAAACCAGGCATACATGTCTGATACTTGATTATGTAGCCTACCTTCATGTTGGACCTTCACCTGGTTTGCAAAAAGTTTTTCATACATCTGAGGGGGTTATTCATCTTAGATTCTTATGTTCCCAACACCGGGTCTTTTGTCACGGCTTGTTTGAGGTCTTCGAATGCTATTTGGCACTCCCCTTATCTCCTTAAAGCCAAACACACGCTCGGTCCTTCTTTAAGAGATCCGTAAGTGGAACGGTGGTAGAACCACGCGAGCTGGTTAGATGCGTGGGACACAGAGCTCATAGTACCTGCTAGTGCAGCTATGTAGTGGAAGGGAAGGACCATAAATCGACATGAGCTGTTGTGGCTACATGTCCCTCCCCAAGACCACAATACTGGCTTTCTCCAAGCAATTCTTGACACTCATTCTCGTGACATTTAGATACTTTCAAGTTTGAATTCAATAAAAATTATCCTGAATCCAAATTCCTAAAAAATAAAAAGTCAACAGCGCCTTTTAAGGACTGGTCAAATTTTCAACCTTCAAATGGTAAAGTATTTCTCACATATTAAAATTTCATAAATTATACTATATTAAAACATTACCAAAACCCAAAAGTCTGACAAAAAGAGTCATATTTTAGCCTTCAAAAATATTTTCATCTACATGGTCAAAAAATCAACTAATAGTGTAACAATTCAGCATTAAAAGACTTACATTCAAGACTTAATTCAATGCATTCTTATTTAACTCATTGAATCTAAAGTTTTAATATTTAGATTGTATTTCTTATACTTGACTAAGTGACTATGGTTTGTATTTTCATACTAGTTTATCAATATGCACGTTTTTTATTACTTATAAAATTCTTAACTCTCGTATATAAGGTTATAAACATAGTTTGAGACCTTCATTTAGTTTATGTTTAGTTTAAATTATCAGCACACACGCTTTTTTTAATTTATAAATTCATAATTCTCATATATATTGTTATAAATGTAGTTTGGGACATTCATTTAGTTTGGTTTTAGGTTATATTTGCATTAAAAATATATTATATACAAGGTATCCAAGATTTTCCTTGTGTACCTAAACGTTTCTTATCATATCCTGAATTTTTTCACTCGTATCCACTGATACGATTAGATATGTATCCTATTTTGACTTACCGATATTTTGAACCATGGATCCAATGCTGAAGCAGAGTATAGAGCACTGACCCATTGTGCATTTGAGTAATTGTGGATCAAGATTCTTATGATAAGGCTAGATTCTTTTATTTAGACAGAGATGAGATTATATAGTGCTAATAAATCAAAAATTACCATAACATATGATTCGTATTGGAGAATTGGTTCAACACACGCAGATACGCCAAAAATAATTTAAGCATGATTCAAATTATCGACATCGGTATGAGTATCGGTAATGCGATTATATGATTCGTATTGGAGAATTGGTTCAACACACGCAAATACGCCAAAAAAAATTTAATATACGCAAGGAAAAACTTATATACTTGCATAAAACTTCTTTTAATGCAAATATAAGCAAAAAAACAAAATAATAAAGTCCCTCAACTATATTTATTATCATAAATATGAGAGTTAAGAATTTAATAATTTAAACAAAACCGAGCATGCTGATAAACGGGTATGAAAACTCAAACCATAGCATGGGCAATACAATCTAAAAATGAATCTCTTACATTCAATGAATATATAAGAAAATGTTGATTTTACAACCATAAAGTAAATCACATATACATATACTAGCGGGTGGCACGTGCAAAGCACGTGAGAGCGAGGGTAAGGAGTAACCACAGTTAATAGGAGTTAAAAGGGACACGTGTTAACCCGCGGGTGCGATTGAACTCGCTAGTGGCACGTGCGATGCACGTGAGTGTGAAGGGAAGGAGTTAACCACAGTTAATTGGAGTTAAAAGGGACACGTGTTAACCCACGGGTGCGATTGAACTCTCCCCGCATTCAATAACGATTGGCTGTGATTCTAAATAGATAGATGAGCAAGGGGTAGTTTGAGAATTAAAGTAAAACATTAAATCAAATGCAAGAGGTAGTTTGGGAATTAAAGTAAAACACTAAATCAATGTTTTGTTTTTATATAAGGGTAGTTTGGGAATTTCGGAAAATTCATCTACGCAAGGCTCTCGCATTATAATAGTTAAGATTATAAAAGCTCAATAGCACAATGAGCTACATGCCGGCTCAAATTCTAAGTTGAACCCTAGATTGAAGGTATTTTTCAAAATATTAAAGATTTTGGAGTTTTTGAATTTTTCAAAAACAAATAATGAAAATCCTTGATTCCTCGTAAAAATGATTTTTAATTCATGGATTCGCATGAAATCAATAAATCATACTCATTTTGGGTTGATTACAACCTATTTTCATTAATTAAAACAACTAAAATGGGAAGGAAAAAATGGGAAATTTTGCATACCTTCAAAATTTTGTTGTGAACTCTTTCAATCCGAAAACAAATGCTTAGGAGCCGTTTGGATACACTATCATTTTTCTATTTATATTTTCTATTTTTTTAATTGGAAACAACTTTCAGTTTTCAAATTTTGTTAGCAAGAAACAAGTTTGAACCGCAACTTGTTTTAAACATGGTTAGAAATATCCTCGATATTTCTGATATATCCCCGATATCGCAACATATCCCTGATATATCCCCAATATTTCCAATATATGTTTTAAAAGTTAGAGACATGGAATTAAAAAATCGATGACAGATCACCAATCTCGACCCCCAAGGAATCAAAACTTGACATTATCGGTGACAGATCGCCTATAGCTATCAATATCGCAGGTGTGCGAGACATCTATATGACACGTAAGTTTTTTTAACATGATATCGCACAATATCTAGGATATATCGCTGATATCGTGCAATATCAACCGACATATGTTTTTTTATTAATAAAAGGTTTTGACTTCTCATTGCCTCACTGTATCTTATTTACATAAAATATCATTTCAGTAAATAGTTTTCTTTTAATTTTCTTTTATTTACTTAAGATATTTATATGTAAATAAGGTTATACCCCCATTTGAATTCAATTAAAATTATCCTAAATCCAAATTCCTGAACAATAAAAAGTCAAGTTTTCAGTTCAAGAACAAAATCCGTTTTTAGCACGCCTTTTTGAGAATTTCAAATGCAAAGGTATTTCTTAAATCTTAAAATTTTATAAATTTTACCATATCAAAACATTACTAAAACCCAAAAGTCAAGTGAAAAAAGTCTCATATTTTAATCTTTAAAAATATTTTCATCTATTAGATCTAAAAGACAACTAACAGTTCAACAGAAAAAGACATACATTTAAGCTTTACAAAAAATTATTATGCATATATAGGTAACCTGCATTTAAAATACTCCCAATTTTAAATTCCAAAAGAATCATATGAATATATTTATAGGTATGAGTCGTATGTATATGAGTCTACATGAGAGTGTACAACATTATGTGACAATGGCTCCGTGTAACTCTTTCTGGTTCTTATTGTAGTTCTTTTGGTGGGTTGAATTATTATGTATGTTTCTATTGTTATGAATCTTATGAATTTTAAATTTATGATTGATTGAGAAATGAATTAAACATTTTATGAAAGTTATGATTTAGAAATTGGAGGTAATTTTGGTGACAATATTGGTGATATATCGCCGATATTTGTCGGTGTCGGTCATTGTCATCACATCTATACACTCTAAGAAGTTTTTTACATGGTATCGGGAGTTATCGCCGATATATTGGCGATATCGACGATATATGATCGATAACTCACCGATATCAATCAAAATAATGATTCCCATCCAAAATAGTGATTCGATCACAGGAAATCAACTTTTTCTTCTTTTTTTTTTTTGCAGATTTCCAAGCATCCATCCAAAAAAAAAAAAGAATTGAGACTTGAATCTCTTTGATTTAGAAGGAAAAAAAATGGTTGAAACTTGAGTAGAGGAGAAAGAAGAAAGAAGAAGAGGGTACCGAGGCCATTGCCATCGCCGTTTCCAATAGTCATCGCCGTTGCCAGTAGCCAAGCCAAGGTTCCTCTCCCCTCTTCCTCCTTTCCAAGCTCTGTATGCTCTGGGTTTGTTTTTTTTTTTTTTTTTTTGGGGTGGGGGGGTTTTTGATCTTCTAAAGGATCGAATGAGGCTTCCTTTAGCCTTTAAGCGTTTTAAACTCTAACGTGGGAATGCTAATTTCACTCTATGTTTATAGCATTCCCTTTGTTTTAACCTTTACTAGTTTAAACTCTAACAAGGGTAATGCTAATTTCACTCTCTATTATACCCTTAAGTAATTAAACCCTAACAAGGGTAATGCTAATTTCACTGTCTATTATACCTTAAGATATTTCATAACCTCACAAAGCCCCCTTTAAGGCTTTAACTAGCCTTGAACTATGGTTAAAAAAATTTACCCTTGTGATTAATATTTTTCTAAAAACTAAGGTTAAATGTTTTAAGCCTTTAATCATAAGGGTTAGTGAATCTTAACCAAAGTTAAAGGGGTGTCCCCTCTTTCCTCCCTTTAACAGTGGTTAAGACTCACTAAACTTTAAAGCATCTAATTTGGTTTTTAAAAATTAGGCTTAAAGCATCTAACTGTGGTTAAGATTCACTAACCCTTAGATTCTTTAACCCTGAGGGTTAGTGAACCCTAACCACAATTAAAGGGAGTTAAAAAATATGTTACATTTAAAAAAAATAAAAGTTAGATGTTTTAATCCTAAGGGTTAGTTAATCTTAACCATAGTTAAAGCGAGTTAGAAAGGGACACCTTAATTCTTTTTTAAAAAAATCAAGTTTAGATGCTTTATTCTAAGGGTTAGTGAACCTTAATCACGGATTCACGGTAAAAAGAAATTAAGAGACACGTTAAATTATTTATTTTTTATTTTTCTAAAAACCAAGGTTAGATATTTTAACCCTAAGGGTGAGTGAATCTTAACCATAGTTAAAGAGGTTAAAAAGGGACACGTTCATTTTTTCTAATTTTTTTATTCTAAAAACCAAGGTTAGATGCTTAAGATTCACTAACGCATCTAACCTTGGTTTTAGAAATTTTTTTAAAAATTAACGTGTTCCCTTTTAACTCCCTTTAACTATAGTTAAGATTTAACAACCCTTAAGGTTAAAGCATTTAACCTTGGTTTTTAGAAAAAAAAACAAAAACTTAATCATACGGGTTAAAACTTATTAACCATGGTTTAAGAACAATTAAAGGGACTGTGAAGTTATGATAGAAAAAAAATAGATATATTTGTATTATTATGAATCTTATAAATTATGAATTTATGATTAATTGAGAATATCATAACTTATTTGTAAAATTATGAATCCTAAAACTTATTTTTACATTATGAATTTTTGATAAATTATCGTCACTCGTCAACGCACAGCTTTGCTCTCATCTCATTGCATCTCTTGTGTATATTGTTGTTTTTTTAAATGTTTTTATTCTAAAAGGTATATTAACATCTATTTTAATATTTCCTGAAGTTTCACTGCAAAATTTTCTGTTTTGCTCCATTTTTTGGTATTTTTTTTCCAAAACTCACCGATAAACGATATATCTCCGATATATCTTTTTTTCGTAGCTCAACATGTCGAGCGATATCGACATTTAGAACCTTGAAAATACATTGTTTTATAAATGTGTTGAGAGTATCGCTATAGTATCCAATACTCACCTGTACGTTTCGATACCATAGACAGTAAAATATTCCTCCTACCCACATACCAAAAAGGTGAAATTCCAGTACAAACCAAACTAGTATGCCCGGTACGTCTCAAAATTTTAAACCATGCAAATATACTCCCAAAATTTTAGACTATTAGTCTTCCATTTGTCAAGACAAGGATCAGTTGGCAGATATACTCACAAAGGCAATAGCATCTAATAGGCACTTCTACATTATAGGCAAACTGGGCATCCCAGATATTTATGCTCTGCTTGAGAGAGTGTTATGATGGGCATAAATCATAGGGCCTATAGCCTATTATGTTATTGGTTTGTGTGTACATGTCTTGGTATTTTTGTCCACACAGTTTCATTAATAAAATAAGAAAAGTGTATCCATATTGGATTCTAAGTCTCTTTCTCTTTCAAGAGAACTTGCGTATCTCCTCTCTTGTTCTTCCTCCTCTTCTACACATCTAGGGCTTTATCTTTGAGGATTTCTACTCGTATAAATGCATGATGTACAAATATGGGGAAGAGAGAAGGTGGGATGTCACGGGTTCCTTAAAAAGAATTGAAGGAGGTGCTATTAAATGTTGGCCAGGTAATGACCCTAAAGGAGGGGTGAATAGGGTCTATGGCATATTTAAAATTTTAATGAACTATAGGTTCAAGATGCGGAATAAATTAAATAAGCAGCAAGTAAAACAATAGAAATATTGTAAGAAAAGGAGAAGAGAGAAAAGGAGAGTGCAAATTCAGAATTTGTTCACGAGGTTCAGCAATCCAGCCTACTCTCCGCCTCAAGTTTCTAGCAAGAGGATTCACTACGATTCCTTAATCGCACAGACTCCTTCACTGGTGGAGTCCAAACCGTTACAATCTCTCTTACAGGTCAAGATGTTACCTTTACAAGCTCTCCTTTAGGTCGAGCTGAAACCTTTCAAGAGCACCACCCTCTATTGATAAAACTAAAGCAACAACTTCAGTGCAAGAATCCAAGATTCTTGACTAACTCTCAGAAAATGAGTTTGGATTTGAAATCCGTAATAAATAGCTCCTTAATTGAGCTGGATAAGAGTGAAGTGCAAAATCTAATGAAATCTCTCAAAAGAAATTGGAGTTGAATGAGCTTGATGGAGATTTGGGGATTTCTATACATGTGAGTAAGTGAGAAATCAAAAGCAATAAATGAGTAATCAATAGAAGTTATTACAGTGATCAAGAGTTGTTTTTAGTTCATAAATGAACTCCTTTTATAGCATTTGATCCAATAAGGCCGTTGATGAAGCATTTAATGCCTTTTAGTCCATTGGAAACTAGCCATTATAACGAGTTTTCTATTTCAGACTAGAATTCGTCGACGAAGTGGGGTTCCCACTTGAATTCGTCGCCAAATATAGAAGATAGAATGTAATGAAAAAATAACTGTCATGACTTCATCGCCAAATTCAAATGATTCTGAGAATTCATCGACGAATCCAAAACAAAATTTCTGAATTCTGTCTAGGATTAGACTAAAGTGATGAGATTGATTTCCAAAGTCAGTTAGCTATGTTTTAACATGATTTTATGAGCTCTTAGGGCCTTAGAAAGATTTCCAAAAAATGTCCTAGGCTCCTGTGGTCATTCTATGATCTTTGAGCTTTTCAACTTACCAAACTTTTGAGGGCTTCTTACGTAAGTCCTAGGTACTCTCAAACAAACAAAAAATTACATTTGAAGCTACTTGAGAGTTGATCTTGGCTTGTCTTGGGTCTTGTGATTTGCCTTTGTTTTCAATGGACCCGACTTGGACTATGGTCTTATCTTGAATCTCCATCTTGTATACATTGAGTTGAACTTCCTCTTCGGTAAACTTTCATCATTTTTCATGATTGGAGTGCTATCAAATTCTGTATTCTGAAATGTTCAAATACTTAAACAGGATAATTAGTACCAAAACTTTCATTTCATTATTATGTTATTATCAAAATTATTAGGGGTACCCATGGTTGTAACCCTGAGGCTAACATTAAATTGGTCAATTGATTAATTTGGAGGAACGCTTCCATCTAGGCTTGTGGAAAGAGCTAAGCTAGAGGATTGTGAAAGGCATCAATTGAAAGCTCGAAAGGATATTCAGTGATATTGGCTGGTTTTTTATTTACAATCCTCCTATTGATCAAGTGTAGATTTTGTTTTTTTTTTTTGTCGGTAAGCAAGCAAGCAATAATATATAAAGAGGAAATAAGAGAGTGCAGGGATGCAAATAGGGCTCAATTCACGAGAACATGGACCAAAGCGAAAACAAAAGCTGAAACAAAGACCACCAAACTATCCCAAGCTGACCCCTGCAATACACCAAATTAAGCAAGTAGCAAGTCTAGTCTCTCCCTATCCTGCCTTACTGAACCCCACTCCAATGCCAAAGATCTCGCTCTGTCGCATAAGTGAGAGGAAGAGATTGAAGAGTTCTCGAAAACTCTCCTATTCCTTTCTCTCCAGAGAGACCAAGTGATGATACTCGGTAAGATCTTCCACAACGACAACCACGATCCTTCCCCACTTACCAAATCCCAGCAAAATAAGGAGTTTTGAAAGGACAAGGGAAAGACCCAAGATACACCCATGCGGGAAAGAAAGAAACTCCCTGGTGATTTTAAGTGTTGATTTTGTGACGGGAGTCAGGATATGCTTTTCCCCTACATTTGTACTACTTTTAATCATATATAGGCCAAATTGCAAGTTACTAATAAAAATATCTCAACCCCTAGATAGATCACCTATGCATGAGCATACGGATACACATAGTAGCCAGGCTTGTGTGCATTCATTTCGCCTAGATACCTCTAGATTAATATTTCACAACCATAGTATATATTGGGAAACAATATACAACAATATCTGGAGTTTAACAAAGCAATTACGAAAAATATAACAGAACATAATGCCAAGCAATATAGGGAGTCAACAAAAGTAAAGAAAATCTTATGAGTTTGAAATCCTTTTTAATGTTAAATAAAAAACTAACCACCCATGCAAGCTTCTGGGTCCTAAGAATACAAAACCAAAAATGAGATGACGAGTTAGGCAATTATGATGATGCAGTAGATATACAAAGCTTATCTAGATTATCACTATACATTTCCATAGAGTGAATTACCTCCAACTGTTTCAACATTGGTTCATCTGGGATGAAACAAGATTCCAAAGTAACAGAAGCACCAAATCTCTCACAAACCGAGATTATTTGAGAACAATCAGGCCCCATGATCTTCACCTGCAGGATATCAGTTTCAACATTATGCACTGCAATAGTGGAAACAAAATATCACACAATATTACTAAGAAATCTTACCTCAAAATCGTTTAACACAATCTCAAAGTGATCATAAAGATCTTGAAGTTGGACACCCAGTGACATATCATTGGTGGAAGTAGAACTTAATAAGTTCGTCAGCAAATAGTCCTGTTGATATTCACAATCTGAAGCAAGAGAAGCTGACTCAAGCCTAGACTTGAAAAGAAAAGATCCAAATTCCAAAACCTGCCAGATATAGTAGTTCAGATGTAACTTTATTAGAGAAACAGAAGCAGACAAACATGATGAGGAGCCCTAACAGCAAACATGAAAGCATAGGTATATTGAAGCCCCAGCATTCATCATTAGATTAGATTAAGCACGAGTATTTATCGTTGTGTAGATAGATAGTAGAGATGATAACTAGAGAACATAGAGAGTAAAATGGGTCCAGCATGGCATTGGCTGTAATTTGTTACACCATCATCGGCATGACATTCACTGTCAAACGTTTAAGCTTTCAACTAAGTGCTAACTGCTAAGAAGCATAAGGGATAACAATCACTGTCCAGACTTAGGCTAAACATGGGAAAATATGACAGTTAGACATTTATTAACCTAAAGTTATCTCAGCTTGACAGATTAAACATATCAGACAAAAGTGGACTAGGAAAGAATATAATAACATCCACATATTACGAACTAACAGAGACAATTGGTCTGCAAGACTCTGGACATGGATCACTATATCGACAATGCATATTCAATAACTGAACGTGTTCATTTATTTTTTTGATAATGGGTAAGAAGATATCAACTCTCAACATGACTTTTAAATAGGAATTCCCAAATCCCAAGTAGGTACATGGGAATTTTTCCCATTAATGTATGTTGCTTCAGTTATAGTACTAAGCCTAGATGGATATATCTTGTCCCAACAAAACAAAGCACTTTTCATTTGATGAGACTCTCCCAAGTTGGGTGGATAATATTTTGGTAAATTAAAATTATTTAATAAATTTTATTACAGCAAAGATATTTTATAATCATTATAGAAATAATTAATTATTAATTATTAATCAAACAATATATAGGTAAATGGTCTTCCTCATTTATTATGGTAATGAATGGGGCTCTATAATTATGGCTATGGGTTGTATGGATATGACACTCCCAGGGATAGTCTTGGTTACGGGCAAGGCCATAAATCTTTTTACAGAATTGCAGGTGTAGCTCAACACCTACACTACCAACAACAGCTTCATCAACCTCCTCATTAAGACAAGAATGATAATTTCGAGCCAAATCAGAGCTACATGTGATTATGAGTCATTACTCATGAAATAAGACTTTTTTAATGTTGTATGATGACACTCTTACCTCTATTTTCTAGGTTTTTGTATGCTTTTTTCTTTTAAGACCATGGTTTATAGAAATGGCAAGTATCGGCCCAATATGTATCAGTTTTAGAGGATACCAATATGTTGGCATAGGGTACTTACAAAAATCCAGAGTATCAGTAGAGTATCGGTCTGTATTGGGTGTATTGAACCGAAATGCACCGATACTCTATTAAACCAAAGCTTTCGACATTTGGGCGTTGCAAAACACTCCTCGAACTCATTCTTTCAAATATTTTTCTTCTCTAATCAAATTTTAGGCTTAAACCAACAACTTCATTGTCGATTTGAGGTTCAACATCGAAGGTCTAAACATTTGATTTTGGATTGAAATGGTTTTCCCCAATTTTCGAAGGTATGCAAAAAAAAAAATCTATTTTAGTTATTTAGATTCATGAAAATAGGTTGTAATCAACCCAAAATGAGTAAATTTATTGATTTTATGCAAAATCCATACATCAAAATCCATTATTTTTTATAAATCAATGATTTTCAATACTTTGTTTGCAAAATCCAAATATCTTCAATATTTCAAAAAATACCTTCGACACTCAGGTTTGCAACCAATGGGAGAGTGTATGATCTAGATGCCAGTCAACAACAATCATAAATACAAATGTATCAAACGACATCAATGTAGTTAAGTCGTTCGCCTAGGATTTTATAAGGTGAGTCACTTGGGAGGGTTCAACGGCGGGCAAGGATAGTTGGGCAATCGCCTAGGCGCTAGGATCTAGGTGGTCGTCTAGGCGTGGCTAGACCAAATTGATTTGCTTTAAGTTATTAATTGTGTTAGTTTAATTAATTAGATTTTAATTAATGCCCGAAGGAAGGAGGAAGAGGAGAAGAAGAAGAAGAAGAGCGTCAACAGGTATCTCCTATCTGGCGTCACTCTCTCTCATCGGCGTCACTCTCTCTCATTGCCGGTGTCTCTCTCTCTCTCATCGTCAGCATTACTCTTTGCTCCAAAATGCAAAAATCTTAACTTTTTTAGAAAAATTTTCCTGAAATTGCAGGTGATTTGGAGATTCAAATTGTTTGATCTCAACTCTCTGTTAATTCTTTCTTCTATCATTTTTTCTCTTCAATTTTCATCTTCCTTTGCATTCTTATGATGATTCATTGGCTTCCTCTCTACCTCACTTGTTTTATGGTATATGCTGCATCTTGTGACCCGTTTTCGTCTGACCCAATAATGAAAGCAGCTACTTCTCTATCTCAATACCCATAGCTACTTTTGTCTGGTACTATTGTTCTTCTTGTTGCCTCTGATATAACAATTTAATGAGCTTCTCCATGCTCTGAGCTTGGGCTCATCGATCATTTTTTTTTTCAGATTCAGAAGCGAAACACATAGATTAACTTCAAAATTCCTGCAAGAGAAGTTGGGAGATGTCTATCAGACTCTTTATTAATTATTTAAATGTGTCTCAGACTCTTTATTTATTATTTATCACTTGTATCAGACTCTGCACAAGTAACAATGTTCAAATGCATTAATATTACATATTACATAAAAAGAGAAAATATGAAATATGAAATTGCATAATATGTGCGATTTTCCTTTCTTTTCTAATATTGATTTCTTTATGTTTCAAAGATGGAAACCAATCCAAAGACTTAGAATGGAGATATGGTTATTTAAAAGACCCAAAAGACACGAAGGCAATCACTTGCAATTTTTTTCATAAAACTCACAAAGCTGAAGTCCATTGGATGAAGATACATTTAGCTCAATATGGCGAAAATGTAGCCAAATGCAAGAATGTTCTAGATGTTGTAAGAGATGAAATTCGAGCTTTTCTATCTCAAACTTCAACGAGTAAGACTAAGGAAAGTGCAATGGCTTCAAATACTGTAGAGCAAATAGAAGTTTGTTTAGAAGATGATACAGAAGAGCTAGAAGCGGTAAATTTGAACTGAAGTGGAGGGATGAGGCCTCCTAAAAGGAAGGAGCCAATGGATAAATTTGTAGCATCAAATCTAGAGAACGCTTACAAGAAAAAGAAAGGAAAGCAAGCAACACTTGAGGGTTTGCAGAAGAAAAATAAACGAGAGATTTCCTGCCAATATGATGCACATTGGTTTTATCATACAAGACTACCATTCAATACTACAAGATTAAAGAGCTTCAAAACAATGATTGAAGCACTTGGACAATTTGGACCGGGAATGAAGACACTAAGTTATCATGAGTTAAGGGTGTCATTGCCTAAGAAGGAATTGACACACACTAATGATATGTTGCAGCCTTTTAAAGAATCATGGAAAAGATATGAATGCACAATAATGTCTGCTGGTTGGACAGACAAGAAGAGTAGGACATTGATAAATTTTTTAATGAACAGTCAGTCCTTCTAGCACGGTGTTTTAGGAATCTATAGATGCCTCATCATACAACTTGAAGAACATTCCCTAGGATAGGAGATGAAGAAAGAGAGAAAGAGATAGATAAGATTAGGGGAAAAATTAGATTCGAGAGTCTCTCTCTAATCTCTTTGTATTTATAATAGCCCTGATAGAAGAGTTACAAGTATACCCCTAAGGGGTGATTCGGTGTAACACACCTACATAATAGATCATATCTCAACATTCCCCCTCAAGTTGAGCATAGATATTCAACATGCCCAGCTTGTTAAGAACACTTTCTCAGATGGTCTTACTAATCACCTTTATAAGTACATCAACTAGTTGATTTCCTGATATAACAAACAACAAGCAGAAATTTCCTTAAGCAACTTGTTCTCTTATAAAGTGTCGGTCAATCTCCATATGTTTAGTCCGATCATGCTGAATGGGACTCTGAGCTATATTGATGGCTAAATTTGTTATCACAAAATAACGTCATAGGAACATCCACATTCATCCCAGATCTCACAATAAAATCTTTAGCCATAATAATTCTGCTACCCCATGAGCCATTGCCCTATATTCTGCTTCAGCACTTGACTTAGCTACTAAACTTTGCTTCTTGTTTCTCCAAGTGATTAGGCTACCACAAGGAACGTACAATACGCAGTGGTAGACCTCCTATCATCTGTACTTCCAGCCCAATCTGCAACAGTGTGAGCTTCTAGTCAGAAATGACCATGTTAGCAAATAGAAGGCCCTTCCCTGGAGTAGTCTTCAATTATCTTAAAATTCACTCCACTGCCTCATAATGAGCAATCTGAGGTTCATGCATGAATTGACTCACTACACTAACTGCATATGCGATGTCAGGTCTAGTGAGAGAGAGATAAATGAGACGACCAACTCTTTGTCTTCTAGTAATAGGCCTTCACCCGAGCTTAACTTATTATTTTGCTCAATAGAGGTGTCTGCTGGCCTAGAACCCAACTTGCCTGTATCCTTAAGTAAATCTAAGGTATACTTCCGCTACGATATGAAGATGCCCTCTTTGATAGAGCTACCTCAATACCCAGAAAGTAATTCAAGTTTCCTAAGTCTTTGATCTCAAATTCCGTAGCTAGGAATTGCTCCAGGTCTTGGATTTCTACAGGGTCATTTCCAATCACCACAATATCGTCAATATAAATAATTAATGTAGTAATTAATTTTCATTTTCTCCTGACAAAAAGAGTGCGATCCGCATGGCTCTATGAATAACTCATCCTCTTCACAGCTTGACTGAACCTCTCAACCCAAGCTCTGGGGTGATTGTTTTAATCCATAGATAGATTTCTTCAGTTTGCAAACTCTTCCTTCACTATTAGGAAGCTTGAATCCTGGAGGAGGAGACATATACACTTCTTCTCGTAGATCTCCATGGAGGAACGCATTCTTTACATCTAGCTGATGTAGGGGCCATGAGTGGTTCGCAACTAAGGACAAAAGCACTCGTATGGAGTTCATTTTTGGAACTAGCGCAAATGTTTCCTTGTAGTCTATTTCGTATGTCTGTGTATACCAATTAGCTACCAATCTTGCCTTGTACCTCTCAATCGATTCATCTACTTTATGTTTGATGGTAAACACCCCTCCTTTTCATGTCTGGTATAAACCTGTAAGTCTTTTTTAGAAGTAGTCTCTGTAGGAGCAACAGAATGGATACCATCAAGGACCAACACCGAAAATGGAACTAAAGGCAAACTCTCTTCCAACAATTTAGTATGCACCCCTTGAAGAAAGGTAGAGGAATGAGGAAAAAAGGGAACACTCTTAAAAAAGGTGCATCCATGGTAACAAACCATTTTTCCAACACAAGATCAAAGCATCGCTATCTCTTTTGTGTAGAGGAATACCCCAAGAGGACAGCATGAATGGATTTGGGATCCAATTTAGTTCAATGAGGACCCAAAATGTGAATGAAGCATACACAACCAAAGACACGAGGGGAAATAGTAAAGAAAGGCTTGTCCGGACAGAGTAGTTGATAAGGGGGACTTTAACTAAAGGACCCGAGATGGCATGTAATTAATCAAGTATGCGAAAGAATGCACTGCTTCGGCTCAAAGCTTCTTCGGGACATTCATTCCTATCAATAAGCTTCGAGCTACTTCCAAAAGGTATCGGTTTTTTTGTTCAGCAACCCCGTTTTGTTGAGGGGTATAAGGGCATGTGCTTTGATGGATCATCCCATGCTCTGCCAAGTATTGTCCTAAATTGCTCTCAAGGTATTCTCTCGCGTTATCGGAGCGAATAACTTTAATTTGCTTCTCAAATTAAGTCAAGACCATCTTGTGAAACTTCTTGATGAGGTCCGGGACTTCAGCTTGGGACTTCATCAAGTAAATCCAAGTATGACGGGAGAAATCATCCACAAAAGAGATAAAATATCGATAACAATGCACAGACAAAGTGGGGGCAGGACCCCATACATCAAAATGAATTAGCAGTAAAGGAGACACTTTTATTCATACTAATAAAGAAAGTAGATCTACAATGTTTGGAGAGTTCACATACTTCACACTGTAGACTATGACCAGGAACACATTTAAACATGTCTGGAAAGAATAACTTTAAGGACTAAAAAGACAAATGACCAAGATGACTGTGCCACAATCTAATTTGGGCATCATTATTACTACTACTAGGACTACTACTAATTTGTAATGTTGAAGGGGAGCCATCTACGTCCCAGAGGTAAAGCCCATCTATTTCATGATCATTCTCAATCGTTTTCCTCGTCACCAAATCCTTAAACACACAATGAGTAGGAAAAAATGTCACACAACAATTAAGACTTTTGGTCAGACTGTTAATTGATAATAAATGGGTAGATAAATTTGGGAACATGAAAAACAAATGAGATAGGGCATTAGCAATGTTGACATCACCCTTTCCAGAGATAGAGGAAAGAGATTCGTGAGTCACCCTAACTTTATCTCTCCCAAACAAGAGACTATAGGAGGAAAATACATTGGATAGACTAGTCATATGATCTGACCCATCTGAATCAATGATCCAGGTCGGGCTGGACTGGGACTACGAATCAAAATTAGCATATGCAAGATTACCTGTCTTGGCAAAGCAAGTAGAGGCTGAAGAACCTTCCATCTGGCTCAAGAGGCATCGAAGACGATCAATATCTGCATTAGAGAAGCTCTCGGAAGAAGATGATCCGATCAGAGAAGCTGAAGTGATGGAGGTACCCAAAGTAGGAGGCATGAACGCTGCAGAGTTGCCTCGAGGGGTGCCCATTTACTAACCGGGACAAGAGAACTTTGCGGGACAACCAATGAGATCACAGCAAGTTTCCCGGGTGTGTCTAATCTTCCCGCAATGCTCACACTTCAACCTATCTTTGTCATTAGGAGGCCAATTCTTCTGAGGGTATTTCCCACCTCGAGGAGCACTAGAAGATGCGGCAAGAGCGAGATGATCGTTGGTCGAAGTGGCTACCATCACCTAATTTCTTCTTTCCTCACTTTGGACCAATGTTACCTGGTTTGCCGGTTCGCTCGGTTCGAATTCGGGTTCGTAATTCGCAATTCGCCACTCTAGAGTGAACCCGGTTCGCTAGGGGTAGGATGAGTCGGTTCGCTTCTCAGTTCGCTTAGGTTTTTAGTTTAGTTCGCTAGCTTGGTTCGCTTATATAATATTAATATATTATACAAATAATTGTGTAAATAAATATATTATATCTAATTTTTTTTAAAAAGACATTAAAAATACATTTAAAATTTTTAAAAAATGGTTTTATAGCCGGTTCGTGAACCCAGAAAACAAATTCGCCAAATTCAAAGTATAAGTTCGCTGAACTTAAAGAACAAATTCGTTAAATCCAAACAAAAAGTTTGCTAAATCCAAACAAAAAGTTCGTGGAATCCAAAAAACAAATTCGCTGAACCAAGCTATTGAGTTCGCTGATTTTCACGAACTGAACCACGAACTGGTTCGCTTCGAACCAGTTCGCGGTTTGAACTAGTGGGTAGCGAACTAGGTAACCCTGCTTTGGACTAAGGAATAGAAGTGGTCCAAAAAAGGAAGTTCATCCTTCCTTTAAATCTGGACTCAAGTGACTTCAAAGTCCAGATTTAAACCCGCCAGGAAGTCAAAAATTCGGTTATGTTTCACTTGTTTACTATGTTGATCGCTGTCTTTATCAGTGTTCCACTTGATGACCTGAAGTGATCCAACTCTTCTCAAAGACCCTGAAGAGTGGAGTAATAGGTGGATAGGCTGCACTCCTCCTGACGAAGAGTAGCTATCACTTACCTCAACTGATATACCCTTGCGATGTTTTGACGTTGGGAATAGGTTTGAGTCGCCTTATCCCAAATCTCCTTCGTTGTCTGAAGGAACAAGAAGCCTCTAATAACTGATGGTTGCATTGAATGCAACAGCCACGACAAAACCATAAGGTTCTCTTGCTCCCACTTGTCAAATGCCTCTGCCTCTATAGCCGGTTCTTTCACTCGACCTGTCAAGTACCATAACTTCCCTCTCCCGCTGAGATACATCTTAGCGGATTGAGACAACTCAAGAAAGTTGGTGCCATCCAACTTTATAGCTGTGATTAACACCCTTGGGTTGTCACCATAGCCACTAGTGACGGGCAGAGTAACCTTACTACTCGATACCCTCAATGTAGCATCGAATATCCCTTTGGACCCATCATCATTGACTATATTCGGTGCTTCTCGATTCCAATCAATTCATAAAGAACTAAAAAACCATTGATCCACACAAACCAGCCCCAACAACCTATGTCAGGATTCACCAAAGGCGACAAATTCAAAGGATGAAGGCTTCTTCACACTAGAAGCATCAAGATTCAATTTCTTGATGGTAACCAACCATCAAACAACCCCCAAACAGTGATAAGGAGGTTAGCAAAGTAACAAGGAGCAAAAAACCAAGGATACGATCACCACAGCACATATCCACGTGAAAAAAGTGGGTAAGAGGAGTACATAAATCCTCATAAAACTCTCAAATCTCATCCAAATCGTGTGAGACCACTTCCAAAAGATGGGGAAGCAAATTTCGACCCAACCCCTCTTGGATTTGTGGTGCAAAAACCCCCAACCAAATCGCACAATGCGATTTACAGAAAATCTGATTTTTTAGAATATTCTTGAAAAATTCTGAAAAATAAATTTATGGATGCCAAAATATTCTAGAAAAATAACCAAAATTCTCTACGTAGAGAGACCTTTCATGCGGCAGCATCACCCATCATATGGGGTTGTACGGATGCTGACGTCAGCATTATGCGTGAAGAATAAAACAAAAACAAAAAAACCTTACTTCTGTTTTCCGGATAAAACCAAACTTTCCTTATATCTTTCATTTTCTAAACCTTGCTTTGATACCAACTTGAAGAACAAACCCTAGGATAGGAGATGAAGAAAGAGAGAAAGAGAGAAGATTAGGGGAAAAATTAGATTCGAGTTGTATTTATAATAACCCTGATAGAAAAGTTACGAAATACCCCTGAAGGGTGATTCGGTGTAACATGCCTACATAATAGATCATATCTCAACAATACATAAAGACAGTGCAGAAGCTTTTTGAGTTGTTGGATTTCTATGTGGGGAAGGTTGGTGAACAGAATATAATTCAAGTTGTTACATAATTGTTGGAAGATTGTTGACGGAGAAACAACCTCATTTATTTTGGACACCATGTGCGGCGCACTGTATAATTGTATTGACCTAATGCTTAAGGATAGGGGGAGCTTACTATAGTGAAAGGGTTGTTAAAGAAAGCAATCAATTTGAGTGGATTCATATACAACCAAGGATTTGTATTGAATTTGATGAGGAAACATACTAGTAATAATGAGATTCTTTGGCCAGCTATCACAAGTTTAGGAACAACTTTTTCTGCCTTACAAAGTGTAGAGACCCAAAACTTCTATGTATTGAAACTCGTGCAAATTGAATGAAAATCTTAGTATTTGTTAAAAAGAATGCATTTGATGTTTATTGTGAGTATATATGCTATGTAACCAAATAGTTAAGTGTTAGAATGAAGAAAAAGACAAGCCAAAATAAGGGAGACAGGTCAATCCCCCTCAAGCTCGATCGACCCTTAGTGCAAAAAAAAATGTATGGGGTTTTTGAGCAAAGAGTGAACAAACGGACAGTCGACCGCGCCATGCCACAGGTCAACCGCCCATACACGTCGATTGACCGCCAACTAAAGATTTGCACAGAAACTTTCTAATTTCTGGAAAATCCGAGAATTGGAATATGTTTAGGATTCTAGGGTATATAAATAAACCACTAACTCATGGGTTTTAGACTTTTAGGGTTTCAAAGATTCTAAGGGCCTTAAAAATCTCAAAGAGAGTTCAACCTAGAGTTTTGCATAGGGTGTTGGCTAAAGAAGAACAAAAGCTTGCAGATCAAGATCCAAAATCATTCGAAAGAGATTAATCGTAGGGAAGCGATTGTGAAAGGTTCGATATATTCTTCTGTTAAATAATATTATGATAATGATAAGTATTGATTAAGATTTAATTAAACATATCTTAATAATTTGTTGAACATTAAGTGAATGGTATGATTTTGCATGATTAAAAGGATATGAAATTCAAGATTTGGAATGGATTATGGGATATGTGTTATGATATTATTGTTTTCTGATTTTAAATTGAAGATGACAATGGAAACTCATATATGATGATGGTATTGATTTAGGGTTTAATGCACATGTGATTGAATATAGAAAAAGGGATATATGATGGATTATGATCAAATTAATGATTATGGATTGATGATTTATGTTATGTTATGTTATGATATTAAGAACATTGTTAAACATGATTAGAATGTAATACCCTACATGAATGATAAGTATTATAGTATGATGCTCACATGCTAAATTATGATTATCTATGCATATATGATGACTGAATTTCTTATAGGCAAATACTTCGGATGATACCAATAACCTAGAATTCTCTTACCATCGTAGCATGGGACGCTTTAGTGGAGTTTCGATAGTGAGATATCAGAATCTAAGGAATACCTAGATGAAAGTTAGTAATGACAATCACATGTTCACGGCATGGTAAGTTGTTAAGTCTACACAAGTCTGCACATGATCATGCATGGATACGAACTGACATGATTCTGGTACGAACTTGTATGGAATTGATAGAAATCTGGTATGAACTGACATGTTACTATTATAATTTGGCATGCATCTGCAGGGGTATCACAAGACTGCACAAGTAATGCGTTTGAACATGCTATGGAATGATGATATGACATGCTCACATGCTTTCTGCACTCTGATCATGTAAATTATGATATGTATGATATGATTAAAAATTGTATTATATATTGTTAACTACACTTTCTTTATAAACACTGAGCATTTTCGTTGCTCAGCCGAATTGTTATTATCGACAAGTTTAGGATTTGATATCTGGGCGCCGGAACCTTGGGTTGAGGAAGAATACATCGAGAAGCCCGAAGGTGATTATAGAGATGGAGAGATTGACTTAGATCGATACCCTTACTATTGATCTATTAGTATTTTATTTGCTTTAAAGAGGTTGTAATAAGATAATTTTAAGATGGATGTTGCTGGGGTTTGAAGTTTAAGAGTTGAGATCACAATAGATGATCGGGTTTATTTTGTTAAACTGTGGGTTATTCTTAAATTGATGTTTGATACCGACAAAGGAGTATCATAAGTTGGTCATATATTGATGGTTTATTATTAATGTTGAAAAGAAATTTCCAACTCATATTTTTGTATACCTTGTTTGATGTTAAGTTAAGTTAGATATGCAGTGTCACAGGTCCAAAGTCTCATTTGACCAAAATTGAATTTTGAAACGCAACACAAAGCATCTAAAAAAAGAAATATGCTTTTAAAAAGGTATTCACTAGTGATGAGAGGATTAAATCGAAGTGGCCGTGTGATGTAAAAGGAAAAAGAGCCAAGGAGACTATTTTGTGTACTTTTTGGAAAGGCGTTGTATATGCAATGAAGACCA
Source organism: Tetracentron sinense (assembly GCA_015143295.1). Lineage (NCBI taxonomy): Eukaryota > Viridiplantae > Streptophyta > Magnoliopsida > Trochodendrales > Trochodendraceae > Tetracentron > Tetracentron sinense. The sequence goes on along the minus strand of CM026567.1, from coordinate 998,002 downwards.
CAGCTCCACTAGTGCGAGTCTTGAGATTGGTTGATGGGGAGCAAAGACCCCTTATGGGGTAAATTTATGAAGCTATGGATAGAGCAAAGGAAGCCATTAAAGAAGCAATGGGTGGCCAATGAAATGAGCGGCAATATGTCTTAAATTTGTCTCTTTGATAGTACATCAACATAATTTTTCAAGTCTTTTATAGTTTTATTAATAAGTTTAATATAAATGCTAATAATGAATACAGGTACAAGACAATTTGGAATATCATTGACAAAAGATGGAATATACAACTCCATCAACCTCACCATGCGGCTGGATATTTTAATTCCGAGTTTTATTACAGTAATCCAGATATTGATTCTTGTGAATAGATTATGAAACGATTGTACAATGTCATTAAGAGGTTAGTTCCAGATTTGGAATTACAAGATAAGATAACCACGGAGCTAGGAATGTATAGTAATGTTGAAGGCCTTTCTGGCTGGCAATCCGACTGAATAATACAGTAACACCAGGTTATTAATTATTAGTCAATTACTAGTTTAACTTTTATTTATTAAGTTTATAATTAATTTGATGTTTTGATATTGTTTTCTTAATTCTTATCAAATCATGTAGCCAATGGTGGAGAGCTTATGGGAGTTTAAACCCTCATGTATAAAGATTAGCCCAACGAATTATTGGCTTGACTAAAAGTTCAAGTGGTTCTGAACAGAATTTGAGTGTATTTGAGCATGTGACTATATTTATATACATGTCTATACTTTTTATTATATTCAAAAGTTACTTATTTTGTAAATTTTATATTAATGGTATAAAATTTTCAATTTTACAAATATACACAAAAAGGGGAACAGATTAGAGCAAAAAAAGGTTGAATTATATAGTCTATGTTCGTTATAATCAAAAGTTGGTAGAGCGGTTCAAGATAAGAGATTCGTTAGATTTTATCTATCACATTGTAGGATATTGATTAATGTAATGAGTGGCTCATTGTATGCATTCAAGGACTAGTGCATGAAGATGATGATTTAACATGAAACCAAGTTGCAGAGGCTTCTGGTGCAAATGAACAATGCTCTCGACATATTAGGTCCAACCAAGGTTGTTAAATCTTAATTGAATCGTAAAATTATTTTAGGACCGATTCGATTCAAATGGGAATTCAAATCGTAAATCGTAAGATTCAATTCAATTTTTTTTTAATTGTTAAAAAAAAATTCTTAATGAATTAGAATAATTCATTTTCTAAAATATTTTATTCATATTTATTGATAAAAGTAAGTACCGAACATTTCATTGCATACACTATCCAAAACGTGAATGAATTCCATAAAGCGAAACATAAGCCCCAATATCATCAAAGATAAATCAACAAAAGTAAACTCGCATAATCATGTTGTATGAGATCAAGTAACAAAAGACTTGTTTGCCTTCCAATAAAAAGAACCAAAAAACTAGAACAATCAAAAAGACTAATAAAATAAACTATCAAGTGCTCCAAGAGTCCAACTCACCAAACTTCATCCTCGTTCTTTTTCCTCCTTTCTTCTCTATTATTTCTCCTTTTTTGTCTCGTTTCACAATAGTAGTGAGAAACACCAATAGGGATTTTGGCATGTCCGTAATAGGGGTTTTCTCGTTGTCTCTCTATTCTTAAAATATATAAAGTACCTTTGAAAATTGAAAGAATAAAAAATATTTTTTAAGTATCGATTCGTAACAAGAGTTTCATGCTCGAATCGCATGAATTGTATGATTTCAATCGCAAATTGCAATCTAAATCACAAATCGAATGGGTTTTAACCAATTACGATTTTTACTTGCAATTTGAACCGTTTTACTTGGGATTCAATTCAAATCGTAAGATTTGAATCGCAGATCACAATGATTTAACAACCATGGGTCCAGCTCACACTTGCAAAGAGGAGGTCCTATCAGAAGCTCACGAAGAATGGTTGAAGAACCACTACTTGAGTCATATGAGACATATGAAGAACGATACATTGATGCAGATAATGATGACTCAGATGGGGGTGACGATAACTTAGGGAATGAGGCTTTGTTAAATTCCCTTCTTGATGATGATGATGAGATATGAATGATTGTAATAGACTTTGTATTTTATTTTTTGTCGAATGAGGGTGTGGAGTTTTGGATGTTACATTGTTAATTTAATTTTTGATATAGGTGGTGTTTTAAACTTTATTTTATGTTTTTGTAGAATGTGAGTATGGAGTATTGGTCTTTTGGATGTTATATATAATTAAATATATATATAATATATATATATATATATATTAATTTTATCACTTAGGCATCGCTTCGGCGTCGCCTAGCCAGGGCTAATCGCCTAGATGCCGACTACACTAAACCAAATTTACATGAGTTAGTCACAATACTGCAATCATATCCGGCACACGTATCATGTACCACTCTATTCATTTTTTAAGCCCTCAGTGTTCGAGCCGGTATGTAGCTCAATGTAAAATAACTCATTATGCTTGTATTATGTACGTGAATTACTTTATGATCGCAAAAGTACTTCTTACGTATTTTATTGAATATAAGTTTTTGTATTCCCTATACTTGTATACTAAGTGAGTATGGTTCGTGTTTTGATACCCGTTTATCAGCTTGCTCGCTTTTTTTAACTTATGAAACTTTTAACTCTCATATCTATGTTTATAAATGTAATTAAGAGACTTTATTTAGTTTCTTAACTAATATTTGCATTAAAAGAAGTTTTATGCAAGGTATCCATGTTTTTCTTTGCATATCCAAGCGTTTCTTTTTTTTTTCCAGCGTGTCGGCGCGTATCAGACTAATAATCCGATACATATTAGACTGATACTCCAATACGTATCTTAAAATTGTTTTACCGAGACTCATGCCGATGCCGATAATTTGAACAATGTTTAGGACTCGAATTATTTTTTCATTGATGTTTTGTCTAGACATGAAGATCCCGTCAAACAGCCAGTTTGCACTATCCATTTTTGTATGCATCGATGTAAGGATTGCAGAGGAATCAACGTTACACTCTTGATCTTGCTTAGTTCCTTTAGCCTTGCAATGCCTGCTTCTGCATCTGATATTCAAGTTCACTGTCCCTGAAGCTCCAACCAGACAACTCTGGTTCTTAAGAGGTACGCGATCCGTTTCAAATAGGATTTTCAGGTGGCTTACAACCCCTAGGTTTGAGTTTGAGAGTAAGAACTATCCGCTGGTATTGATGATTACCTTATTTCTTCTTTTTGTCTTCTTATTAATGTTTTTCTTCAATTTATTGATGGGCATTCAGGAAATGAATACCCAAGCCAGTTGTATCAACATTCTAACCATAGATTCAACTGCCTAGATAGGGAGAGGCAACTCAATGAACTTTTTTAAAATTATAAAGGCTAACGTATTGATGAATCTGTTAGAACTGGGTGAAGGGGAAAAGGGACGACTGTTTAATTTATGATCTGGATTTTTTTGTTACAGGTTAGCCCTTAATTTCAAATTTCAAGTCCTAATTAGGTTCTAATTAAATAATGTACACGCAGCTTCGTACATTAATTTCAAATTTGAAACCCCCATTTTGTTCTATTTTTTTCTCCAAAATTTGTTATGTCGCCAATTGGGTTTCTCTTTTTGAAATATTTGGTCTATTCCTTTTGGTTACTCCGTTACTGCCTTACTGGATTATTCTATTATAAATTTGAACTTAATACCCCTTGTTCATTATCTATTCATGGACATCTTTCCCAACCCTAGAATAAAAATCATCCATCATTTTTCTTGTTCTATTTGTATGCTATACTTTTGCAATTCAAGAATGGCATATGTATTTCTTATTTGGAGAAAACGACTATGGTCATTGCTTCGATAAAACAAGTCCTGGACATGTCTTGCACATGCAGGTTGCCCCAACCCTGACAAGGAAGGACTAGTCCCTTCGGATGCACGCAAATCACGTGCATCGAGTAAGCCCAGGAGTTGAACTCGAGACCTTGGAGATCTCTCCCAAGACCCGAACCAACTGATTGAGTACAACCATGACACAACTAATTTAATTTTATTATGCAAGAAGAAGAAAATAATGTCTTAGTTCTCAACCAAAATTGAAAAGAAAATAGTCTAGTGCCAAATGGCCCTATCTTGGTGAAAGGACTAAGTCTAGAAATAGTCCAATAAAGCAACTTCAACAAGATCAGCATCTGAGCAGTATCAGACAATAAAATTACCATATTAAACCATTCAGAATCCTCATTTCTCCAAGGAATATTTATGATGAAATGGCTGAAACTAACATCCCATATCACTTTCGTTCGACTTGAGAAAATGTATCTACAAAACAAATATAGTAGGTCAGATATAATCAAACAAATATATCATTAAACTCACTAATATTTGCGACGGAAGTAATCAAACCCTATGACATTTAAAATGGCAACAAGAAAACTCACTCAGCTTTTGATAACAATCGAGCTTTAATATTTTCAAACCCATTTAGTGACAAAAGAACCTGTAGTTTGTCAGAAATTGTCAATTCACAAAAATATACACAAAATACTCATGATGATCTTGAAAAGCAGGTAATGACCATGCGCAACCAATGAAACCGATGGTTTAGCAAATAGTCATGCAAGTAGTTGCGTTTACAAGACCAAGGAAGATCAAAAAGAAAGCGTAATGCACTGCAGTCACAACCTCCTGGCATACTAGGAAGGATTCCACATAGGTCCAGCAAAACCATTATGGTTTTGTCCGGAGACATTTCAAGGTGTTTTGGAGCCTACAATACCTACCTATGCATGATTATAAATAAAGTAATGTGGAACACTGCAGGGAACTGAGCAACATGAAACTTATAGAAGCATACTAGATAATCACAAGTTATGGCGGTATATAAAGTATGTGCAAAACCCAAAAGAGTGTAATTTTAACAGCTTGGTACGTAACTCTTAACGCCTCCCGTCATTGGACATGAGCGCACCAACATCTTTCTGTTGTTAATCCTAATACTGTACCTACTTGTGTTCTCACTGTTGATGATTACAAACTACCCATTTCTAGAATTCATAATGTTTGGCTTTCTTCCTATCTCTTTCCCTAGCTCTTTTCTATCAAAATATGTCTTCTTCATACCTTACTTAGCAGATAATATTTCCCCTCTTGGTCAGTTGGTTGATAATAGCAGTTTTGTTTCCTCTTCTAGTCATGGTCGTACATTTTGCAACTTAAAACTAGGAGGCTGATACAGAGTGGACTCCTCTTTAGTTTTGACTTAGCTTCTCGCATCCTTCCTTGTTTGCCTCTGTATATAGTGAATGCTCTCATGACAATAAGTTGTGGACTTTATGACTCTGACATATGGGCCATCCACAGGTTTGACTAAAAATAAATATCCTGTTTCACAATTACAGTTTTAGTTGCTGGATTGGTAAAGGTGGCTAGAAGCATGCTGGATAAAGGAGAGTTGTGGTAGATACAGTATGTGCAAAACCGATAAGCAGAATGTCATTTTGCCAGCTTGGTTCTCAAGTCTGACGCCACCAATCATATGACATGAGCACACCAACAGCTTTCTGATGTCGAGCCTTATAATGGACCTACTCAAATTCTGAATGATATTTGTGAAACAGCCCTTCCTATCTAATATTTTGTGCAACAGCCCTTCCTATCTAGTTTTCAAGAACTCTTATTCTTCTCTACATCGGATTTACTCTCGTATACGCGTACTGGTCTCAAAATGGGCAAGCGTCTAGCAGGAGGGAGTGGATCTGAGAGTCCTCTTGGGTTGATAGTTCGCCACTCTCAACCCAAAGGGCTGTTATGCTACATCCTTGCTTCTTACTTGTTCTAGATATTTGGTTTTCTTTGTTTACAATCATGTAAACCCCATCTTTTTAGCTCTTTTGATTAATATATGGTTGTTTTATTGATCAAAAAAATATCCTAAACCAATCTTACCTGGGCAGATAGTTACAAAATACAAACTACCAATTCATGGTTGTTACACAGTGGCCTAAGCGACCAGGCACTCTCTACTAAGCATAGGTGATTGCTCATATATGTAATATTTTATTGTTTAAGGGTATAAAAAATTATTTTATAAATATGGCAGTTTGGTCAAACAAATAACATGATATATGTTTCTCATGACTTTTGCCATATAATATGTTAGGATTTATATATCTAAAAAAAAAAAGGTTTGCACATAGAAGAAAAAAAACTAGACGATCTCAAGTATGTTTTCCACATGTTAACCTGCTCTCTTTGTCGCTCAATGGATGGACAAATTGGTCAATCTCTCTCTCCTCTGTTTGTGGGCTGACCATACGGTGGTTCCCCTCTATTTTTTTGCATACTGTTAAAGGTGTCGCTTGAGGTGGTAGCTTAGGCGACTAGGTATACAACTAGGCCCAGGTGGCATAATAACAATAAAAGGCCTTTAAATGTCCCAAAATTCCTCTATGTCCCCAAAATCTCTTAGAAACTATTCGTTAATGGATTTTTTATAATTTAAATAAAAGTAGGCCTCATGATTATATATATTTTACTTAAGTGTATACTTTTTTATTACTTTCTTTGGGCATAACTTAGAAGAAGGAATAAAGAAGAAAAGAGAAGAGGTATGTCATATCTCTCTCTCTCTCTCTCATCAACTGTCATTGTAAACTTTTTTTTTCTCCTCCCTTTCAACAGTCATTGTAGCTAAGGGTTGTGTTAGGTGCACCCCAAAATATTATGACAACACCCCATTTTTCTATTTATTTATTAACTTTCAGTTTTTCCTTCCTTTAATAGCTGCAACAAAAATTGTCTTGGCGGGAAGACCATCCTTCTTCCTCTCTGCCCCTGGAGATGAGAAGAATTAGTGTCTGTCAAGTTCCGTACCCAATGCTTGATAAGGCAAACCGCATGCTAGACAGGGGTTTTATACCTCAGATATGGAAGATTGTGAAAGAGCTACCTGCTCGCAGACAGACCCTCATGTACACTACAACATGGCTAAAGGTGGTCCGTAAAACTGCAGTTGATCATATCTACTGGTTAGTTCAGTTCAGGCTAACATTGACAGCATAGATGAGTTTGTTGCAAGTAAGTCTATCACACGGTAAATTAAAGTAGTGACTAGTGACACCAATGGAGAAACACATACGCTTGGAGCAGATATTGCAATCTTAAGAATTGGGATCTAAAGTCATGATATGAGTTGATCTAAAATGAAACTTAATTTGTTATGTTATTGGAAAACTCAAGTTAAAGTTGGATGTTGTGCATCGCATGAGCAGACAACAAAGAAATCAATTCAGATTTTGTGGCAATTAGCGACTTGACCCAAAGTATAATTTTGGGGTGTACAGGTAAATTTTATTTTTTTGGTGTGTGCAAGTAATTTAATGATTTAATGGTGTACAACAAGTAATTTCTAATAATGGGGTGCAGTCATCAAAAAGTGGTGTGTGCCTAACACCACCCTAGACTAATTCCTTGAAATCTCCCTTTATTATTCCTAGAACCATCTATAGTGATGGTTTTATCACCATATTCACAACAGAGATTTTGCAAAACCACCATATTGACAACAGAGATTTTGCAATTTATAGGAATTGCACTGCCCCTTATTCAGAGAAATGCAACATATACATCTCATATTGGGAAGAATTTCTGCTGCAAGGAGTTCATTAGGCGATGCCTTAGGCGCCTCAGGCACCAAAGAGATATGTCGCCTTGACAACCATGTACCCATTTATGGGATTGGCGACAACCATGTACCCATTTATGGGATTGATAATTTTAGGCTCTCTCTCTCTCTCTCTCTCTCTCTCTCTCTCTAGCTGCCTTGAACAAAAATATTTCTTCCTACCTTGCTTACCAGATAATATTTTCCCTATTGGTCAGTTGGTTGATAATAACTGTTTTGTTCCCTCTTCTAGTGATGGTCATACAATTCAAGACTTGGAAACTGGTAGGCTGATTGGGATGGGCCATAGGAGCATGGTTCAAAATATCGGTACGTAATCCGTATCGTCTGATACGTGCCGGATTTTGAACTACCCGAGAGTCCGAGACGCGGATACGCAGGAAAAGTTTTTTTGCAAGGTATCGTGGCCGTCTCAATCGTATCAGTACCGATATTGACCAATACATGTAATTTGAACAATGTAAAAAATTTGGGATGCCAACCGATACGGTTCATGTATCGGCACCAATACGGCTGATACTAACCGATACGGGCCATAAAACTATACTATTTCATATTTAAGGTGTTTCAAAACACCTCCAAACCCTATTCTCTCTCCCAAATTTCTTTCATAATCAAATTTTAAGCTAAAAACAACAAATCCTTTCTTGAAAAACAAAGATCTCGGCATTTAATTTTGGATTTGAAAAGCCTTCCCTCAAACTTTGAAGGTATGTAAAAATTAGTTTTTCATTTTATTTCTTTAAATTCATGAAAATAGGTTATAATCAACCCAAATAAATAGATGAGTTGGCCACAGTAGTGTCATCATGTCTGGAGCACTTATAATGTATCACTCAACTCAATTCTTGATCTCAAAGTGACAGAGTATGAGCCGGCACGAAGCTCAATGTCGTATTGAGCTTCTATCATGTATGTAATTTGATTTATGAATGCAAATCAATATTTTTTGGTATATGTTATTAAATGCAAGATTTTAATATCTAGATTGTATTTCCTATACTTGGTTACGTGACTATGGCTTGTATTTTAATACATATTTATCAGTGTGCACGCCTTTTTTAACTTACAAAATTTTTAACTCTCATTTGTATGGTTGTCATGGTTCAAAATATGGTCCGTATTGGCCGATACGTGCCGGTTTTTGAACTGCCTGAAACGCGGATACTCAAGAAAAGTTTTTTTGCAGGGTATTCTAGCCGTATCAATGGAATTCCTTAGGGTTAGGTTTTAGGGTTTGAAGGAGAAAGAAGAATAAGAGAAAGAGGAAAAGAGTAGAGAACTTAATGTTTCTCTCTCTATCATATTCTATTAATAGGTAGGGTTATAAGTAAGGTTTCACCTAATTACAAGTATGCCCCTAATTACAAGTATGCTTAATATTCTACACTCCCCCTCAAGCTGGTATATAGATATTACAAATGCCGACCTTGCCAATAATCTTAGTAAAATGTGTATGACCAAGACCCTTGGTCAAAATATCAGCAAGTTGGTCATTGGTCTTCACAAATGGAGTGCAAATGAGACCTGTCTTCAACTGTTCCTTGATGAAGTGGATGACTCTTTCAGTTTTGACTTAGATTCTCCTGTCATTCGTTGTTTACTTCTTTATAGAGTGATTGTGTTGTGTGCTTTAGCCGTCTTTCTTCCCTTGTTTTAGTTGTTGGATGGGTGAAGGCAAGATTCTTTCCTTTCTTATAGCATAAGTCCAATGCCTACTTTGAATTAGTTCATACTAATGCATGTGGGCCAGCACCAGTTGTATCTCATTTGGAATTTAAATATTTTGTGATTTTCGTGGATAGTTTCACTAGATACATGGGTTTAATTTGTATGTTCTAAGTTTGAGGTCCATATTCAAATGATTTCTTTTATGATTCAAAACAAAATTCCTACATGCGCTAAGGTTTTGCACTTAGATTCAGAATGGGGGGGTATATGTCTGCTAAACTTCGGGGATATACTAAGACCAATGGATCATCTCTCATGTTCTTGTCTACACACATGACACACCGATAGAATGGTGTGGCCAAATAGGAACATTTCCACATGTTGGAGATTGTTTGGACATTTTTTATTGAATCTTCGGTTCCGAAGTCCTTTTGTTTTGAGATAGTAAGTACTACTGTCCAGCTCCATCTTATCAATCATCAATCAACTCCAAGTTAGATGATAAGTCTCCCTATTTCTGTTTATTTCATTCCCATCTTAATTATATTCTTCATATCTATGGATGTGCGTTATTTTGTGAGATTGGATCACTATCAATCGCAATTGAACTCGCCACGAGTTCAATCGCACCCACAGTTCAACACTTGTTCCTTTTAATCCCTATTAATTATTGTTAAGATTCACTAACCCTTAGGGTTCAACAATTTCACCTTGGTTTTTAGAAGAAAAAAAATTTAACTCTGATGGTTAAAAGTTCTTAACAAGAGTTAAGAGGGGACTCTATGAGTGTGATTGAACTCTTCGAGTTCAATCGTAATTGGACAAGATCTGGTCTAATGTTTTGTTCCACTTCTTTATGAGCGCACAAGTGACAAAACTATCTTCTCAATCTAGTGTTTTTGCATGTCTTCGATATGGATTATGGAAAGAGAGGAAAGGTTTCCTTTACTATGATCCTTCCCTTAATTGTTTTCTTATCTTTTCAAATGTTGTTTTTCTCGCACATTTTGTTCTTCTTTGTTTGTCCGATTTTTCGAGTCTTTGTTTCATCCCTCTTTTATGCTTTGTCTATCCTGGCTCCTCATCTTCAGTTCCTCCTAAGCGATTCACACAGGACAGTTCATCAAAGGGAAACAAACCACCCCTAATGCCTCCTCCCATTGCCACCTTTCCAAGTATACCTTACACCACAACATCTAGTAACTCTTCAATCTCATATTTATGTCATTGTTATTGACCAACTTAACATCCTGGCTGTCTCAATTTTCCTTCGAAGTCCTTGTTTGGTTCTCTTTATTCTAAGTTTGCCTATACCTCTAAGAAGCAAAATGTAATACATGATTCCTGGCAGAATTCTATGGCTGATGAGTCATGTTTTAGTAGATAATCATACTTGGGACTTAGTACCATGTGTCCCTATCACCACTCCAACTCATTGCAATTGAGTATACTTAGTAAAATTGGAATCATATGGCACTCTAGATAATGTAAAGTATGCCCAGTTTCCTTGATGTATAATTAAGAGTAAGGGACAAATTACGTAGAAACGTTTTTCCTTATCGCAAAGATGACAATTGTTTGAGCTATTCTCTCCAATCGCTTTCATTCTTTAAATGGATGTCAGAATGTTCTTCTGAATGAGACATTGTGCATGCTTCCTTCCACTAGATTCATCACTCAGATTCTACACATGATTGTCACTTGTGAGATCTCTTTATCAGCTTAAACAAGCCTGATTGCATGGTTGGGGAAATTCCACTCAATGATTCTTAATGCTGGTTTTTGATAGACTCAATATGATAATTCTTTGTTTCTTCGGAAGTCTCTTAGGGGTATTACCATTCTATTGGTTTATGGAGATGATACCGGTCGCATTCAATATTTGCAAGATTTTATGGAATCATCTTTCACATGAAGAATCCGGGTTCTCTTACATATTTCCTCGGACTTGAAGCAATCTTCTCCCCATGGCATTTTTTTGGTTAATGCAAATATACAAAGGATTTTATTAGTCGTACTCGATTATCGAATACTTGTCAGGTTGATATTCCAATGGACCTAAATCCTAAAAACAACCATAATAAGGAAGACATTTTCTGATCCAAAACTTAATCATCATCTAGTGGACAACCTCATATCCTTGACCATGACCCGTCCATACATATCACGGGTGGCCCACGTTGTGAGCCAGCTTGTATCGTGTCCTCGCCATCTTCACATGACTGCTACCCTTCAAATTAATTTGATATCTTCGTAGTACTATAATTTGCGGTATCTTTTTCTCGTTGGCATGATCCCTAAAGCTCGCTGCCTATGCTGACGCCAATTGGGATGGTTGTGCCAACTCGAGTCATTCTACTGCAGGATGGTTTTATTCTTGGTCTCTTGTTTCATTAGAGTGTAAAATACAGGATCGTGTTTGTAAAACCTCCACAGAAGGCAGAGACAAAGTACTGTTTTATGTCCTCTGCATGTTTTAAGATGGTATGGCTTGGTGGTCTTTTAACCAAATTAGGTGTCCCTCCTATTGGGCCTACTTCTCTTTATGTCGATAACACTAGCGCCATCCACGGTGCCTCTAACTCGGTGTTTTAAAAGTGCACCAAGCACATGGAGGTGTACTTCCGTTCCATTTATGAACAATTTGATGTAGGGATTATTACCGTTTCTCAAGTTTTTCCAACTACCAGCTTGTGTTCATTCACTAAAAGCCATTACGATTTACACGATCGACACAAACGTTTTGGTTCACAAATTGTACTCTTTCATCCCCCACATCGATTGTGTGAGACAGGAAGTTGACACAGTATTTTAGTTGTCATTAGCTTAGGCTGTCAAGATATTCCTTAATATATTGTATTCTTTATGCATTCCATAGGTTTGAAAAACACGTGACACAATATATCCGTCAATAGCTAAGGCTGTTCAGATATATATATATATAATGTATTCTAAGTACATTCCAAACATGGGTTACCATTGTTGTACATTTAAAATATAGGTTACCATTGTTGTACATTCCAAAGACATGAAATCCCTTTATTCGGATACCTCAGTAATCTTGTAACCTTCTATAAAGAGTTAAACCATTAGTGAAAACATTCAAAATAACAACAGTTTTCTTCTCCATTAATCTCTCTGACTTTTTAAATCTTTTCATTAGTTTCTCCGAGGTTTCAGTAATCAGCCTGTTGCATATCCTACCTCTCTTGTGACTAAATTCTCTTCTATACTTCTCAAAAAAAAAAAACATACAGTTGGTTTTATGGAGAATGAGGAAAGAGTAATTTAGTCATTTAAAATTTTCACTCAAGTTTCATGTCGTAGAGCAGGTGCATCCCATACAAGGGCTTTTTAGGTCATGGGCTCGGGGGTGGGGATTCGGACCCACAGGACAAATCATCTGGAAAAAAATCCTTTGTGTTTCTTTCTATCCATGAAGGGGCAGCGAAAATCGACAACATGGAGGAGACGAGCAGCAGGTTATCATCGGCAGAGGAACACCAGGAAGTAGAAGCGCATCAAGATTTCCTGTTAGGGGATTTGGGTTCTGGGCCAATCCGTACGTTTAGTAAACTCCCTCCAATTCAGGGTCGGTTATGGGTCGAAGAGGAGAATTCTGCTGTAGGGGTCGTAGTTCTATATGGGATGTCCGGGTCAGAGGGGAGTAGCTCTGGGTCTGGAGATAATCTAACAGGAGCAGGGGACAGTCATGGATTGATTGGTGTCGCATCAACACAAAACGTTAACGCAGTGGCAGAACATCTAACCAGTACAATATACACCTCTGGGTCATCTCTTATGAGCACATTCCTTGTTTGTTTTGCGGAAGTAACACCGGGAAGGGAAACAAAGGAACACTCTATGCCACATTCGGGAGTGAAAGCAGCTTCCAATTCATCACACTCATCATGAGGCAAGGATACCACAGAGGTTGGAAATACACCCCTTGTTCCCTTGCAAGGTACATCTACACTCTCACCTCTTCATATCCACTCCCTTATGCCCCAGGGTAGGGAGAGGGTGGATGCAGAGCTTTCATTGTGTTCTTTTGATGAGTCTATTATTCCAATGCTGCTAGATCATGGAGACATGATACCATTGTCCAATGAGGAAGAGGAGTAGGTGTTGGGTCTACTCTAATGTTAAATGTTAGAGATCTCACGGTCAATATTCCAGTATCCGAGTCAGTGCCTTTAGATTTCAGTTCTCAGACTGGTCACGAGAGTCAAGAGGGAAGCACTCAGGGTGCAATTAGTCAAGCGTTGATGGGGTCAGCAGAAAGGAGCCCGGGTAAGTTGGACTTTGGGTAGATTCTTAGGTCTATCATTTGTGGGTTGCGAGAAAGAAGTCAGGGCTTTGTTCTTAAGCCTTAAAAGTGCCAGAGTTGAGGAGGGAGAGATTTCCAATCACCATAGGGCGAAGAGGGATGTTAGCTAAGGAGTTGAGGAATTTGGTGTGCAATGTTAATTATGATAGACCAGGGGCTAGGAGTGTTTCCTATAGTCCGTAAGTTGGCAAGGGTAGAAAAGTTCTTAGATGACGGACTTCTCCATTCTTTCTTGGAATATCTGGGGGATGGGTCTGATGGAGAAAAGAGTGGCAGTAAAGCACTTGGTCAGAACTAGGAGACCGGCTATATTGTGTATTCAAGAGACCAAATTAGAAGTGATCCAGGATCACACCATCAGAGATATATGGGATATCTCGTCATCATCGTGGGTAGCAATTCCATCGTTAGGAGCTTCTGGTGGCATCCTACTGATTTGGGATAAGGACCGTCTGGAGGTGGTAGAATCTGAATTGGGGGCATACTCGATACCTATCCATTGTAGATGGGTGGGGGCAGAATTTACTTGGGTTTTCATAGGTGTATATGGTCCCTCAAGCGGGACGGAGGACTCAGCCTTTTGGGATGAGTTGGACGATGTTAGTGTTAGGTGGGAGGCTCCTTGGTGCCTGGGCGGAGATTTTAATAGTATTCGTTTTACTGAGGAATGGAAAAGTGGTGGTGTGGTGAATGCTAAAATGAGGAGATTCAGGGATTTCATAATGTGCCATGAATTGATTGACTTTCCAGTACAGGGTACACTTTTCATGGGCCCACTTTGCAACTAGCAGCCTTGCAAGCCGACTGGATCGGTTCCTATGTACCCCGTCTTAGGAAAGCCAGTTTCCAAATTTCATTCAATCGGCCTTGCCCCGACCCATCTCGGACCATGTACCATTATCTTTGGAATCGAGGCATTTTTGAGGGGGCCCTACTCCGTTTAGATTCGACAAAATGTGGCTTTATGATGAGGGATTTAAGGGGTGGTTGCGGAGGTGTGGAACTCTCGTAGGGGGTTGGGATCCGCTAGCACTAGATTTGAGCTCAAACTCAAAGCCCTTAAAGTGCGTTCTCAAGGTTTGGAATCGAGAAGTCTTTGGTAACATCCAAGCTAGATTGTCTAGCCTCCTGAAGGAGATAGGGGAGTTTGATATGGCTGAAGAATTGAAACCCCTTACCATTGATAAGGTCCAATCTAAGGAAGCCAAGAAGTTAGAATTCTTACATACAGCCAAATTGGAAGAGATTAGTTGGAAACAGAAATCTTGAGTTCGGTGGCTTAAGGAAAGGGATCGGAATACTAAATTCTTTCACCGAATAGCTAATTTCCACAGAAAAAGTAACTTCATTTCCCGATTAAAGGTAAATGGCGAGTGGAGGGAGGGGTCCGCAAAGATCGCAGAAAGCATTGTTTCCTTCTATCAAAATTTATATAAGGAGAAAGAACAGTGGCGCCCTCAATTGGATGGTCTTCCTTTTAATCTTTTGCCCACGGATCATCTGAATGATTTGGAGGCTCCTTTTGAGGAGGAGGAGGAGGTCCTTGGTACCATTCATGATATGGCAGGAGACAAAGCCCCTGGCCCAGACGAGTTCACCATTAAGTTTTATCGAGCATGTTGGGATATAATTGGGAAAGATCTCATGGTTGTGATGCACGAGATGTTTGAGGTTGGGCAATTTGATAGGGTGATCAACAACACTTTTGTAAGTTGTAACACTGATACCCAAGAAGAAGGGAGCAGAGGATAGCACTGACTTTCGCCCCATTAATCTAGTGTGCAGTATCTATAAAATTCTATCCAAGGTACTAGCAGCTAGACTTAAGAGAGTGATGAGTCATATCATTTCCCCTCAACAAGGGGCTTTTGTAGTTGGTCGTCCGATTCTCGATGGTATCCTAATAGCAAATGAATGCATTGATGACAGAATTAGATCTAAGGTTTCGGGCATTGTGTGCAAAGTGGAGGTGGAGAAAACCTACGATCATGTCAATTGGGAGTTTCTAGGGTATGTGTTGAAAAAAATGGGCTTTTGTCCTAGATGGTGTCATTGGATACAGTTGTGCATCTCATTGGTGTCGTTCTCCACCCTACTTAATGGTAGCCCGGTGGGTTACTTCCAAAGTTCTATGGGTTTAAGGCCGAGGGATCCTCTTTCCCCTTTCCTATTTATCATCGTTTTTGAAGCCTTGAATAGGATGTTATCCCGAGCTGACAGCTCGGTCTTCAAAGGTTTCTCTCTCGGTAGAGACAGATTGCGGATATCTCATCTCCAGTTTGCGGATGACACCCTAGTTTTTTGTAGAGCATTACATCAAGATCTCATCGGTCTTAGGAGCCTCTTTCTGTGTTTCAAAGCAATCTCTGGGTTGCAAGTTAACATGTCCAAATTTGAGATCATAGGGATTGGAGAGGTACCCGTCGTGGATAGCCTCGCATCTTGTGTTGGTTGTAGAGTGGGGTCCCTTCCATCAGTATGTCTGGGCATGCCCCTCGGGGCCCGTTTTAAATCTAGGGATGCGTGGGCACCAGTATTAGATAAGTTTGCTAAGCGTCTGTTGGGATGGCAGTCGTCGTACTTATCTAAAGGCGGGAAGTTAACTTTGATTCACAACACTCTCAGTAGCTTGCCAACCTACCTCATGTCTAACTTTGTCATCCCGCGTTTTGTAGCTCGATCCCAAGAACGCATGCAGCGGGAGTTTCTTTGGCATGATAAAGGAGGTCATTTCAGGTATCATCGGTAGATTGGGCTTCTATTGGTCGTCCTAAGAGTGAGGAGGGGCTCGGTTTGAAACCCCTGTCTATCGTAAACAAGGCCCTTTTGGGAAGTGGGTTTGGCGATTGGGGAGGATAGAGAGTTTATGGCGGTCAGTGATTGTGGCCAAGTACGGGGAGTCCTTAGGTTGGGTCCCAAAAGAAATTAAAAGGCGTCACGGAGTGGGTATGTGGAAGGGGATCATGTCAGCTGCTAGTGTAGTAGTTCCATTTTTTGAATATAAGGTGGGCGAGGGGTCTGAGTTAAGGTTTTGGAAGGATCCGTGGCATGGGGCCACCACTTTACAGGAAGATTTTGGTGCTACCTTCCATATAGCTAGAGACAGGAATTCAACAGTTTGGGATTGCATGGATAGGGTTGGTGAGGGGGCAGCTTGGTGCCCAAAGTTGAGAAGAAGATTAAATGATTGGGTGATAGCCGGGTGCAGTAGAATGGGTTTCCTCTAGACAGGGAGGGGTGAACACGGGCTTACTCCTTGCCTAATCTGCTCACGGGGGGTTATCATGGGTGTCTTGTTTGTTTTTCTTTCCTTTCTTTTTGTGGTTCATGATCTCGTGAACTTCTACATATAGTTGCCTTTGTAGTTTGCTTTGTTACTTCATTTATATACATTCGTATGGATTATAGATCAAAAAAAAAAAATTTACAAAATTGTAAGGAGATCATAAACACTATAATATGGTGTTTTTGGCTTCTGAAGGCCCCCTTTTTACTTCCTTTGAGTTGATTCTTCTCACTCTCTTTGGTCCCTTTAGTTTATACCTTTTGGATTTTTTCCCATTCAGATGACTTGGTCACCATGTGACACCTCCTTCAATACAGTGAACCAATCTCAGTGGTGGATGAACATTTTACCTATCAAGAGGACATGGATGAGGTAATCATGTTAGCCAATGCAAGAGCAGGAAAAGTTCCTCTATTCTCCTGTCGATCGCTCATCTTCATATTCAAATTCTGGAAGTGCCGAGTCAGACATACATGAAGCACAGGTCTAAGATTTTCTTATAATCCTTCTTCGTGATAGCACACTCTTGGTTTGCAGGACCCTTATTTGGATTTAAGGAACTTTAATTCTTCTTCGTCATAACACACTTTTGGTTTGCAGGACCTTATTTGGTTTTACGGAACTTTTCCACGCAACATGCCGGTTGCTAGCACTTGCATCACATGATTAGACTCCTACAGTATTCATTTCATGACACTGAAAATTAGAAATTTCCTGAGACTTTGGAAAATACTCTACTAATCTAGTTGCTTTCACAGTTCACAGCCAGTGTGAGACCAACTGTGGTATGCAGTAATGACTAAAATGGATTTTAGAAAAACAAATCCCTTTACCAAAAAAATTTAGATGAAAATATATTTCATCTAAGCCTAGAAAATTAGGACTAGAGCCCATTCATCCCCAAAGACTACACGTCAAAGAAGTCTCCATCAAACCCATGCAAAAGTGGAGACAACCAGAGTTGAGCTCCTAATAAAATCTAAATTGCTCTCTGAAGTACCATGAAAGGCCACCACCACAACATATAATAAAACACTTTCCAGAGTATTTTTCAATAGAGAGAGAGAGAGAGAGAGAGAAGGAAAGAAAGATGACAAATAACTAAATTACCACAGAGTCCACCATGAACTGATCCAACTAACATGAAAAACATTAAATAGACCAATCTATTGTTTAGCTCTCAGCAATAGTGCTGCCTATGGAAAAATAAATGCATTACCCCATACAAGAATATGGTACAGAGGAGAAAGAGAGTACAAGCAAGGTACAATAAATGCTTACTCTTTTGTGCTGAAAGTCGAAGGATCCCAACAGGTAATAAAAATCCAAAAGATTCACTAAAAATTCCGAATCACAAGTAACTTCAAATGGTTGAAGCATGACCTGAACAAACAGGTTATACAACAAGAACTTAAACTAAGCCAGCTTTAAATATCTTGGATTAATATAAAAAAATTGTAATAAAATGGATCCAATTAGTAATTTCACTCAAGCCATGATCAATAAGAAAAGTAAAAGTACCTTTACTGACAATTCAATCTCGTGGATTATTGGTGACATATCAACTTGGACACAAATAGAAGGTTTCCCCTTATTTAGTAAATTGTTCTCGGAACTGGACTGCAAAAAATAAATGACATTAAGACAACAAACAAGGACATCAGATAACAACTTAAGAAAATCAGCTTCACCAGCAAGGTCAATCAGCATGGCAATCCCCTCTTCTTTAGACTATTGATGTAGGACAGAAGGAAAAAAATCTCCACATGATCTTTATCAAACTTAAGATAGAAATAACCCATGTAGTGATAATCTAGTGCGCACAAAATCATTAAGGATGTGCACTAAGGGTTATAACTAGCAAGAATACAACTAGTGAAGTCCCATTGCAGTAAGTTTACAACAGTGACCGACATTAAGCCCATGTCTTTCTCAACTGATTATGGATGACTACATCGCCATACTAAAGACGAGGTCGCTTGACATATGTTGGTTGCAGGTGACTTGGTGTTCAAGTATGACACTAGATATCGATCAAATGCAAAACTAGAACCTCAAAAGGAAAATCCAAAGAAGATAAGTAGAAGCAACAGGATATTGAGAAGGATGTTTCTCATAGGGCTAAAGGTGGTGATTTGCGGGTGATTGCATGCATCTTAAGGGACTAGTCCTTCCTTGTCCGGGTTGGAACACCCTTGGTTACCAAAAAAAAAAGAGGACCATCCCAAGTTGAGAGATGTTTCCCAGCGTGTTATTTAGACGCACACCAATAAAACTAAAGAGAAAAATAGAAGATGGAAATAAGACAGGTCATGCTTCACAAAACATAATGCTAATGTTGGGGGGTCAAGAAACATGTACATGCAGTGACCAGAGCCTGAGATAGGGATGTTGGGAAGAATGAGTTGAAAGAGTAGGAAAGGTAAATTCATAAATAAAAGCATCTGACGAATCTTGGGGTAGCCTCAATATGCTATAACATGAAGGAGAGGAGATTGAGATGGTTAGATCATGCACAATGAAGACCGTTTATGTCATCTGTAAACTCTAAGGAGTGCTCTGCTGCACTCTACATGGAGAAAGGGTTGTCCAAAAGGACGTGAATCAAAGTAGCAAAATCCAAGGCATTGTCTCGGCTTTTTCGAGTCTTGGCGCCTTGGTTGCTGCTTAAACAGGACATCCTCTCATAAGCCTGTGTATATTAGTCAAAGATGTGACTTTCACAGGTTCGATTGCTCTTAGCCGTAAAAAGGAAAGTTAGCACACAGGGCTTTTCTGGTACTCTGCAGAAGATGCGTGATAAAAAGAAATGCCAGAGTACTCATGTAGCCAGACTCAAATAGTTGGGTAAAGCTCGGATTATGATGATGGTATGTAAGATATAGCAAAGGCATCAAATGTGTTAATAAAATAAATTGAGGAAAAAATACAGACCCTTCTCGTAAGCAGAATGACTTTCTTGGTACATGGGTAAACCATCTCCAGAGAGTTGACCACAGCAAGGATGGTCGCAGATTCATCCAAAAGTTTACATTCAAAAGTTGCTCCATAAAAAATTATCTGGACGATTTCTAGGTCATGGCTCCTAAAGGTAAAAACACAACACCAATTTTATTAACAATATGTCATAACCAAAACGCTATCAACAAGAAAATAATTCATATTTATACAGAAAGATTAATGACAGGAAATCACAGAGAGCCTTGATTCACTGAAAGTTTAAAACCAGCATTTGATGACAACCATTAGTAATTTTCCACTCAATCCATCAGCCAAAAAAGAAAAATAAGGATAAACACAAGACAGCCGTATATACAACGATACACTATAAATAAAAATAAAAAAGATAAAATTAAGAGGAACTAATAATCAGCAATGCTATGTATTTAAACTGATGAGAAATGTTTCGAATAAATATTGACATAAACAACCACAATAATAAATAAATAATCCTGAGTAAAACCATTGTCACTAAAGTTAAGGATCCCACCAACCTCTGCAATCCGCCAATCCCTACAAGAAGGAAGTGATTATGTGACTGTACATGGAGGGAAATACAAGCACTTGGACTAAGTTGAATATCTCGAGTTCAGGTGTATGCACAAGGTCAAGAACGATCCCAGAAAAAGGAAGAAACAGAAAGATGAAGAGAAAAGAGAGCAAAAAAACAATGAAGCAAAAGAGAAAATGTGTAAGAAAGACCTCCAAGATGAGACAACGTGAGAAAAGAGAAGGGTGTGCAAGTAGCTTCAAAGTTCAAACAATAGGAATAGGTTGTTGGACACAAGTTTTGAAGCTCAACGGCCTGAGCTCAATGCAGAGATGGTTAAATCAGAACATGACAACATAGATAGAAGAGAATGTGTCGACGGACTGAGACAGCACCAAGATGGTTTGTACAGGCTTGATAGCTACTTGTTGGCTTGCAGAGGCAAGTGTTGAGACAGCAACAAGGAGAAGCCCTCAAAGGAGGCATGTGTTAAGTGAAGCATAGATTGTGGTTCCGAGTAACATGTAGGATTGCTAGCTGCAATGCCTCAAAGGATGCTTGGTATTTGTATCTTGGGTAAGGATGCGGGTGTCAGTGACTGGTACGGGATAGCAAGGAAGATGCACATATGCTGAGGACAAAGGACAGAAAGGAGATGCTGCATGGGAAGCGGTTGGCTTGTGAGCCATGCCTTGTGAGGTGCACTAACTAAGAGATGGTTCAAAAAACTGAACCACGTCTCGACGGACTGAGCCAGAATCAGAAATACATGAGGTGAAACTTCAAAAGCGAAGCGAGAATCAGCTGACGTAAGGCATGATGAAGCTGACCACCAGGGGAGAATGCCCGTAGATCAAGGATCATGTTGTGAGCATCACTGCCACAATAGAAATTTGTATAAGAAATGGTCCTATGGAGGACCCATGTACCCAACAGACCATAAAAAGAAAAAAAATTTCTGATGGAATATCCCTCATAAGCTGAGAAAACATGCTGACGACCAGGGAAGCCCCAAGACAAAGAAAGTGTATAGTGTTTCCAAGGCCAAATTGGGCAAAATGTTGTGGATGTTCAGGACCAAGTTCGTGAGAATGTCAAGTTTGGGGAAATAGATGAAGGTAAAGGCAGTCAAAATGAGCATTTGAACATGTAAAGGAACATGTGTGCAAGCCATGGTGATGAGCAGTAAAGCATATTTGGTACATGTCGACGAGGGAGTCAATGAAACTGAGTGGGAAGTCTTTCATTGTCTTAGCGATGGCACGAGGCATCACCATGACGTTGGGACAAGAATGGTCGAGACATAGGCAAAGTCACCTTCGTCATGCCCTAGGTGTGGGTGATTCACTGTGGATGGGACATTTTTAAGGCCCAGTAGAGTGTTTGAGGGGTCATGAAGGTACCTCAATCTTGGGCAATGTAAAGCCTTGAAAGGGGTGTGGTGCTCATGATATTTGATGTGGTGTAAGTCGCTCAAACATTTTGTCGAACATGTGGTGAGCGAACGCTTTGGGGACTAGCCGCCTAGGTCATTGTAAGTAGAATGGTGCAGACTCAATGTGTTGCTTCCAAACTTGAATTCATTACCAAAACATTTCATCACATAAGTAATTAGGTCATGCCACCCGCCATTAACAAAGAGAACAACCACAATACCTACTAAGACTTTTAATGAGCTATAATAACCGCTAAAATTAATTGCAAACATGTATAGGATATCAAGGAAGAATAACCATTATATAATACAAAATAATATTAACACAACCACCAAAAGACTAGAATAACGTAATTGAGTATAAGTCAAAAATCTGTTCAAAATAAATATCAATAGCAAAAAGATCAAAATGAACTGGCTCAACAAAATATTGAAATCATGGTTTAAATATCGTTATGTATTGTACATATCATTTTTTGAATAACCAATACAAATAACAATATATATATATATATTTATATATTCAAACTATCGAGGTTCGAGAGTGTGTCGACACTACCGTACATATCAACACTGATACGCACAGTAATATGTGATAGACAGCTGATGTGCTAGGAAAGATTAACGAAAAAAAAAAAACATTTTCTAGAGTGTCGATCAATATCGGCCTATACTGCTACAATGCACTACAGTATCAAACTTACAAACCCAATATTTAAAAGGTTCTGAAGCCTTTTGGGGTATTCACAAACACACCCGAAACCTCGTCATCATAAACAATTAAAAAAAAAAGTTCCCAAATTTGTTCAAGGACCTAATTTGACAACTCCATCGTTGATTTTTATCAATCATCTAACGATCTCCCTCTAATTTTCAGATACGAAGTTTTTCCCAAATACTTTCAAAGTATGAATTGTTTTCCAAATTTATATTTTACTGCTTATTTCTTATGCAAATCAAACCTAATGTAGTGTAAATTAATTGAACAATGGATTTTGTGCAATAACCATGGATTTCAAGCCATTTTAGAAAAAATGATTTTGTTTTAAAAAATGGAATTAGGGACTAGAAGCCTAGGATTAACATATGGCTTTATTCTATGGAAGATGGTACATAAAAATAAAATTTATATTTAGGAAAAAAATAGAAAACATGTACTGTGCCTTGTATGGGTTCATTACCGAAACCCTTATGTAACGATTGTTAAGTAACATTGTAAGGGTTTTGGAGATTTATTACTATCCTGTGCTGTTAAAGGCTCTAAAAGGGAGAGGGGATGGCGAAATGATGTGGGTGGAGATAGTGATTAAAGGTTTGGTAACACATGATTTGGCCAAAGTTATGACTTCTGAAAGAACGGAACGGTAGAACAATATTAGTGTTGCCGAACCCAAGTATTTGGGGAAAGCATTAATGTTGATGATGAATTAATGACATCAAATATTGTACATGACCAAATTCATAGTAGACAAACAACTACCATAAAAGCACAGGATCAAATTCATACTAGACAAACAACTACCATAAAAGCATAGATGAGTAACTAAACAGATTAGCAACACATATATTTGTACTTGCTCCGAAGCATTGCAGTAATTTGATGAATGTTGAACTTGATTGAAGATAAATAGATTTCGTCTTTTGTAGTGGCATCCCCATCAAATGAAGGCAGTGGATGGAACTTTGTCGCCTCATAGATATCCTGTTCCAAACGGCATACATAAAATTCTGAAAGCGAGATTCTCCTACAAGTAAGTAACAAGAACAGCAATACCTTGATAATTTCATCAGATACAACACCAGAAAATTGGCTAGAATCATCTGTTCCTCCAGCACCAAGCATTCCACGGGACAACCAATTCAACCATCCACCGGACCTGCTTGATGAACGCTCATCATTTTCCTGCTTCTCAACAGTAATATTGGCACCACTTGTTCCCAAACTGGGAGTTGTAGAGTTCAACAGGAACTCCTGCAGATGCATTAGAATTTAGATACACATAGGAACTGAAACAAATGAATATCACCTTTTAGTCTACAGATTATAGAGTTGGATATTATAAAAGCATGGTTTCTGACCAGAATCAACTGGGCCAACTTACTCAGAGAATGCAAACTCCGATTGAAAAAACTTGCCAAGGCTGATTTCCAAATGATTCATAGAGCATATGATAGTCATATATTTTATACAGCAATACTTCTCATACCTGCAACTTGTGTTCTGCAATCGACCTATAGCTCAAGATATCATCTATATCAGATTCTTTCTCCATCTGCTCCAATTCCCGAAGAATATCTTCATCAAGAGGCTAAAAATCATCAATTAACAAACAAAATCAAAATCACTTACATTTCTTTAAAGAACGTAGTCTTTACTTGATATAAAAAAGATCATTGTTAAGAGAAATAGCAATCCATAATCAGAGGTTGCATAGATTAAACATCAAGATAATCCAAGTTGAGAATCATCTGTTGTACCAGATGAAAGCAGAAACAAATGCTAGAAACCAGTAAAAAAAAATATTACAGAGCTAAACTGCACACCAAGTAAACCATTTTAATATAGAGTGGTATTCTTCTCCAGTTGTAACTGGTTTTGCCAAAACCGGTTAGGCCCCTGAGGTGGCCACATGTCCCTTTTGACTCCTCATAACTATGGTTAAGATTCATTCACCCTTAAGGTTCACCCACCTATTCTTGGTTTTTATTAAAAAATTAAAAACAAATTTTTAATCGTGGTTAAAATCTACCAACTCCTCGGGTTATTTTAAAAAAAAATATTTTTTCTAAAAACCAAAGATAGGTGGGTGAACCCTACGGGTAGGTGAATCTTAACCACAGTTAAGGGGTGTAAAAAGAGACATGTGGTGACCACAGGGGCGTAACCGGTTTTGCCAATAACCGGTTACAACTGGAGAAGATCACCAGTCTTTAATATATAAAGTACAGAACCCAGACAGTCCATTTGGAAGAGAGTAAAAGTATTAATTGCAGAACAAGGTATAAAATGGCCTATTTGAATTCTGCAATAAAATCTAGAGCAGTTAGACCAGATATGACAATGTGTACCTAGAGAGCACATTAAAAAGACTACAGCTATTAACCGACCACTGCTAGCTAGTTATAAATGGATGATTGACACACATTTACATCTTTTTCTTGGATGCATAAAATGCTGTAGAGGTCTGATTTCCAGAATTGACATTCCCAGATTGTTTGCTGCTCCTACGGAAATTACCCAACTCGCATGATTTCAAATTCCGGTACATATTGGCTGATACGGGCCGATACGTACTGGTTTTGGATCTAACCGATACACTGGCATGCTGGAAAAAACAAGGGAATTTTCAGTTAAATATGTTTTTCTCTTCTTCCATTTACACTAGGATCCCGATACACACAACTTATTTATATAAAATGTCATTTAAGGAAATAGTAAGATATTTATAAGTAAATAAGGTTATGCCCCCTATGAATTCAATAAAAATTATCCTAGATCAAAATTCCTGAAGATTAAAAATCAACTTTCCAATTCCAAAACAAAATCTTCTTTTAGCGCCTTCAGGGATGGTCAAAATTTCAACTTTTAGATCATAAGGTATTTCTCAAAAATTAAAATTTTATAAATTCTACTATATCAAAACATTACCAAAACTCAAAAGTCCAGCAAAAAAAAGTCATATTTTAGTCTAGAAAAATATTTTCATCTACAAAATCAAAAAGTCAACTAACAATGTAACAGTTCAGCATAAAAGGCTTACATTCAAACTTATAATTTATGCTTGTAATTCAATACATTCTTATTTAACTCATTGAATATACGGTTCTAGTATCGAGACTATATTTCCTATCCTTGGATAAGTGACTATGGTTTGTATTTTTATACATGGTTATCAGCACACTCGCCTTTTTTAACTTATAAATTTTTATCCCTAATATGAATAAATATATGTAGTTGGAGGCCTTATTTAGTTTATTTTTAGCTTATATTTGCATTTAAAACAGTTTTATGCAAGATATCCCAATTTTTCCTTACGTGTATCAATGTGTTTCTTAGCCTATCCTATTTTCTCCACCGTATCCATCCGACACGGTCCGATACGCCAATATTTATCCTATTTTGGACTTACCGATACGGCATCCGATATCGATATTTTGAACCATGCCAATTCGTGCCAAAAATGGTAATCAATAGGTCCATCCAAAATGTTAGGCCTTGGAGCAAAAGAAGCCAGTTATTACATCTTTGTATATTTCCAAATATATAATGCTTTATTACTGTATTATGCTTCTTGTTGTTTAGACCTGTGTTATTTGGTATGTCAATTCATAGACGCGTTGCATGTTCTACCTTATAATGTTAATTGCTGAACTTAATCTACCACATACACAATCATTTACTTATCTTCGCATTACCAAAAAAAAAAACTTTTTACTTAAAATTTCCATGCATTTCCTTTGTATCTTAATTTTTTATGGCTTTTCTATGCGTATCCAGGAAAAATTTCATAAATTGGACTTATCGACCCCTCACATTGATGCCAATATTTTAAATAATGGGTGGAAGATATGGTATTTCTTGCACTCTATCGAGAGCTTCGTGTATATGTTTAGTCTATGTTAGTCATTCTGCATAATATGCACATTCTGCAACATAAAATCGACTAATGGGACATTAATCTACATGCAATTATTATTAATTGTTGAATACTACCAAGTAAATAAATTTTTGAGATATGTTAGTATTTTGGGTATAGATACATAGTAGCATTATGGGTATAGATACACCATATCATGTCATAAAGGGCTTTATTCTAATCTTCTATTATAAATAGTACAAATAACATAAAGAGGAATACCCTGATATTTTCTATCCAAATTCTCTCTTATTATCTTCTTCTTCTCTCCTTTTTCTCATCTACGGTTTCACTTTCTAATAATGTCAAGATTTAGCTGTGAAATACCCAAAAAAAAAAACCATAATTGAAAATCCCCCAAGAAAAACTTTGGCCGATAAAAATCCGAGAATGAGATTTGTAACATTGGTGTAGATACACCATATCATGCCATTAAGGGCCTTATTGTACTCTTCACTTACAAGTAGTATAAATAACAGAAATAGGAATAAGCCCCTAATCTTATCTCTCTTCTTCCTCTTATCATCTACGGTTTCACTTTCTACTTAAACTAATAGATAATAGAAACTGAAAGTCGCAAGGATGAAGGCGAAAAGAAAATTTAACATCAGTATATTGCAATAAAAGTCAAGATCATTCTTATTAAAGAAAAAACAAACAAAGCTTACAATCTACAAGACAATTTCTTCAATTTAGAATGTGTCTCAGTTCATGTACGTGTTGCATGTTCCCAGTTTGTTGTACCTTATATGGATTGGTATAATGTTAGTTCTTGAACTTAGTCTACCACATCCACATCTTTACCCTATCATAGCAATTAAAAAAAACATTTTATTTATATTTTCCATGTCTTTACATGCATTTCCTTTGTATCTTAATTATTTTATGGCTTTTCTATGCATATCCACAAAAAACATAAGCCAGACTTACTGACCATCATGCCAATACCAAAACTTTAAAATCATGGGTGGAAAACATGGTATTTCTTGCACTAAATCTAGAGCTTCAGGTATATGTTTAGTTTATGTGAGTCATTATGATTTATGCATAATATGTACATTCTGCAACATAAAAAACGAATCATGGTACATTAATCTGAATGCAATTATTATTAACCGTTGGATGCTCCTCCAGTGAATAAACTAATAGATAATAGAGACTGAAAGTTGCAGGGATGAAGGATGAAGGGGATAAGAAAATTTAACATCACTATATTGCCAATGGGTGCCAATCATGCCAAGTTCGAGCTTCAAACCCTATGTAAATGTGTCAGGCTTCAGGGGGTTATTCAAAAATCACTAAAATTCAAGCCCATGACCTCAATCTCTCGGCCCATTGCCACCCTCAATTGCAATAAAATTCAAGATCAATCTCCTTAGAGAATAAGCAAGCAAAACTTACAATCTACAAGATAACATCTGCAATTTAGAATTCACCTGCTCTTGTTGGAGGAAATCCAGTTTCATCTTGTACAATCTAACATACTTTCGGCGATAATTTCTGCAATATGGAATGACAATTTTTGATGCCGCAAGTCATAACATGTGGAAAAACTTCGTTTCAGTAGAAGAATTATAATTACAAAATAACACTACATGAGCTCACATAAAAAGAAGCTACCAATGTTGTGGTGAGAAAATGTCAACTAATATAATAAATAAATTTAACTCTAGAAAATTAGACAAAGTTCATATTCAAATCAACCAGCACCAAAAGTGATTCGCAAAAACATTGCTAATATTTGATGAAGGACCATATCAAGACACACTAAACACACAAGATGTTAGAATAGATCATGCAGTTTACGAGCGGCCAACCAAAAAAAAAGTCATCTCTCAGGAGAGTATATCCTTTGATAAAGCAAGAGATGATATTAAGCCACTGAATATCTTTAAGAAATCCACATATAAGAACATTTATGCAGTATATCAGTAATTACTAATAGTGATAATACCATTTTTAAATTCAAAATTTGATTATAAAAAGGTTTATCATGATTTACTATAATTAGCAAAAAGGTTATTATTCATAAATCAGTAATTTATGCTTTACTATTCTTAGAAAGGTCTTATGGAGTTTAAAAAGTCTTAAGCTGGTTTGTGCTTAGGAGAGTTCTATCAGGATTCTTAGTGGTTTTTCTTATAATTAATTTTTTTGTTAATGAGCTAGTTAACATTATAGTGTGATTAGCATTCGTTAAGATTTTTTAAATGTTTCCAATGGTTTTAGTCAGTGTAGTCAAGCGACTCAAGCCATCACCTAGGCGTCACCTAGGCTTTTTTGGACCATCATCGCCTAGGCGCCTCTGAATGCATTTCTCGTGAACTTATTTAGTGAATCCAGTATTACTTAAATAGACTGTAACCAACATATAAAATTCCAAAAAAAAAATAACAACAAACAAGTACAAGTGATATGCGATTTGGATGATAAATACAAAAATATGACGAGACAGCAACAACAGATGATGGTGATGGGAAGGACAGGATGATCCAAGAAAAGTGGGATAGTTAGCTTGGATAGAAGATTACTGCTATTACACTCGAGGCAATGATGGGAAGAACAAGATGATCCAAAACAAAGTGGGACAGTTAACTACTTAGCTTGGATAGAAGATTCCTGCTGTTACACTCAAAGGCCCTACAGTATGGAGATATTTATCTTGAACTACAGATAGAGAGTAAAAAGGCTAAATTGAAATAAGAAGATTTTTCCTATGGAAGTAAAAAAACATTCAAAATGTTCACTCACTGCAAGAAGTCCAAAATGCATGAATAGTCTCACTTAAGTTGCAAAGGTACAGCATTTGATTTCTACATGTATTTAACAGTAAAAAAATAAAATCTTTTTCCAAGTACAAAGATATTCAGCATTCCAACCAGATTAGAATTTCAAAAAAAATATAAAATCTTCAGTTTCTAACTAGAATTTTCTGAAGGGAGGGCAAAGATGAGCATCAAAATAGGAAATCAAGGTAACCTGCTCTCTTGAAAATACAATGATAACCACTAACTGTCTGTTTAGTAAAATTTTATTTCATCCTACAACACTAGGAATTTTGTATGGAGAAATGGTATAAATGCAGTCTGAGAGGTAAGGACAAAAACAAACATATGCTCATCCGGAAACATCTTATCATTACCCAAAGAAGTCAAATCTTGAAGGACAGTTAAACTTACAATCGCTGTCCAAGGTATCTCCAAGAAGTCTTCTTTAATTTCTTTTGGACATCTGATAAGATAGATTCTTGTGCGTAGTGCCACCACATTCTTTGCCAGCCTTTGAGTTTTCTTGACAACGGATTACACCAGGGCCGATAAGGTCCATACCTGTTATATTCAAGGAAAACACAGCCGATTAAGCATTTTTTTAAAGGTCCTCCGATCGATGCTCGATGCTTACAAGCAGTAGCTAATAGTCACTTGGTGAAAGTCGGATCAAGAGACAATCAACCAACAAAAGAAAAAGAAAAAGAAAGAAAAATAACAAAACAAAGACGAACAATACAGACCCATCTTGACTTGCCTATAAAATTTAGAATTTCTTTTTCTTTTCCTTTGATAAGTAACAAAAATTAGAAAATATAACTCCACATCTAAAAAAAATTAAATGAAAATATTAATTACACAATATGAAGCCACTGGATCTACTAATAAAAAAAGGCAAGATGAAAATCAAAATGGTTATGCACCAGCCTGGAGTTGGCAATCTACTAGGCAATTCTTTACGTATGAAAGCAGATTATGAACCATCCTCAAGCCAACTCTCCAACTGATCTGAAAGTTTGTCAATCTCCAATGAAAGAAGAAGCTATATTCGAGTTGCAGAGCCTCCTAATGGACAAAGAAAGAGTGCAATAGTTATCCTGGAAGGTTCGAGAGGAAGAGGCTAAGCAAACATAACACCATAATGCAATCCCTGTGATATTTTTGCATGAAGCCTAAAATCCCTATCCCAAATTTTTCAAGACCCCAAAAAGGAGAGAGAGATAGAGAGAATAGAGACCATCAAGAAATTCAGAAGTAGGTGGTGAGGTGGTCAAGGTTGGCAAGAAAACACCATTAAATTGACTACAAAAAGAGGGAGAAGAAATGAGGGATAGTTCATGGCCTTGGTGTATGATGTGGCTGGAAAGATTCCCAGTTGCAGTGTTAGCAAACTGCTGAAAGGTTTCTTCCATTTACAATATGCATTACAACTTTATCCCTATGAGATACAAGGCTTTACATCTTTGTAAAGTAGTCTCAGAACCTTTTCATTTTTTTATGAAAGGAGCTTGGTCTCTATAGCGCCAAGGAGGCTTTATTTTCATCGATGGTGGTTAGTGATGAATGTTTTTTCCTCCGATTGTCTAGTGGCTAGCCATAGGTGAACATTTTAGGACTACTTTCCATTTGTGGTCTTAGTTGTTCTTCGAATCTGTAGGCCTTCTAGTTGTGGAGGTTTAAAGGGGGGAGATCTCCATTCGAAGCTATGGACAAACTTTCGCAGTTCTGATGAGAATCAAAACGGGAGGATTGTAAAGAATCCGAAGAACTATCATAGTTCCAGCAAGGCGCAGTGTTTTTTTCTGGTAGTGGAATTGAAATCAAAGTAATAATAATTTATACTGTGTAAGAGATGAAGGGGAAACTCACAACAAGGCCAATTGAGGGTCTTCTTGAATGGCACTCTCTAATTTTGCGAGACTTCAGTCATTTGGACAAAGACCATAGGATACGATAAGTATCAGCCAAAGTACCCAAAGATACCATATTCAGTTTTCAATGGATGTCAAAATGGTAGGTTGTCTTGCCTTTCGCTTAGGGTGTTGATAGGGTGGATAAGACTCAAGAGAATGAAGACGTGCTTACAGCTTTAAAGAAGGCTAATCTCCCTTTAGCAAGGTTCTGAATGTCGATATCGCCCAATATGTCGAGCCGTGGAAAAAAAATATATCGGATATATCATTTATCGGTGATTTTTGGAAAAAATGGCAAAAAAAATGGGACAAATCATAGAATTTTGTAATGAAACTTTAGGAAATGTTAAAATAGATATGTATACACCTTTGAAAATAAAAACATTTTAAAAAATAATAACGTACATAAGAGATGCAATGAGAAGAGAGCAAAGATGTGCATTGATGAGTGACAATAATGAGGTATATTATTTGTCGATATTACTATGTATATTTTTAAGAATAATTAGCTATAAATAAAAATAACAAAACATTAATAAAATTCATAACTAAATATCATATCCATGAATTTCAAGTATAATTCTTAAAATAAAAAAAGGCCTTACATTAAAATTTAATACTTTTTTTTTAATTGGGTCTATATTATAAATTACTAGGGTAAATTACACTCACCTCCCTTGAGGTTTGGTGAAATTTCAAAAACCTCCCCTCTAGTTTCTGAAATTACACTGCCCTCCCCTCAACTTTGATTGTCTGTAACATATACCCCCTTCCCTTAAGCTTACCGTTACTTTATGGATGGACTTTGATAATGTCATCATTTAAACATTTTAAAATGTCTAAATTACCCTTTTTCAATACAAAGTTAGTTAATTCAATAAAATAAACGATAATTGATTTCTAACCAAGGTTAAAAATATCAACTTAAGGTTAATATATATTTCCAAAATCAAGTATATATATATATTTCTAAAACCCAATGTTAGATAGATGAACTCTAGGGGTGAATGAATCTTAACCATAGTTAGTGAGTATTAAAAGGGACACATGGCGACTTATAGAGATCCTTTAACTGTGGTTAAGCATAACTAACCTAAGGTTAATATTTTTATATTTTTCTTAAACGCAAGGTTAGATGGATTAATCCTAGGGGTGAGTGAATCTTAAGCACAATTAGTGGGTGCTAAAGGGGACACGTGGTGGCTTGTAGAGTCCCTTTAATTGTGGTTAAGCATAATCAACCTAAAGTTTTTTTTTTCTAAAAATCAAGGTTAAATGAATGAGTCCTAGGGGTGAGTGAATTTTAACCTCAGTTAGTGGGCGTTAAAGGGGACACATGGTGGCTTGTGGAGCTCCCTTTAATTGTGGTTAAGCATAAGCAACCTAAATTTTTTTCTAAAAACCAAGGTTTGATGGATGAACCCTAGGGGTGAGTGAGTTTTAACCATAGTTAGTGGATGTTAAAAGGGACATGTGGCGGCTTATAGAGATCCTTTAACTATGGTTAAA
Organism: Tetracentron sinense; assembly: GCA_015143295.1. Lineage (NCBI taxonomy): Eukaryota > Viridiplantae > Streptophyta > Magnoliopsida > Trochodendrales > Trochodendraceae > Tetracentron > Tetracentron sinense. Next base: position 965,273 of record CM026567.1, on the reverse strand, counting down.
CATAATTAACCTAAGATTAATATTTGTTATTTTATTTTCTTATAACCAAGGTTAAATTAATGGATCCTAGGGATGAGTGAATCTTAACCACAGTTAGTGGGTGTTAAAAGGGACACATGACAGCTTGTAGAGCCCTCTTTAATTGCGGTTAAGCATAACCAACCTAAGATTTTTTTTCCCTAAAACTAAGGTTAGATGGATAAACCCTAGGGGTGAGTAAATCTTAATCATAGTTAGTGGGTATTAAAAGGGACACGTGACGGCTTGGGAGTTTATGTTTTTCTTTGATTGAACTTTCAAACGGTAAAAACGTGTTTCCCCAATCAAGTAATAGGGGTAAAATAGGAAAATGGTCATTTTAGTTAACAGTGTTAATATTAAGTGTTAATATTAAGAGTCTGGCAGGGGAGGGCAGTGCAATTCAAGAAACTAGAGGGGAGGTTTCGGAAATTTCACCAAACCTCAGGGGAGGTGAGTGTAATTTACCCAAATCACTATTAGTTTTTCACATAATATAAATCAATATTAGTTTTTAACATATTATTTGTCATATAATGTACTTTTTTACATGACACATCGTTTTTAGAGAATTGTTTTACTAAAACTATTTTAAATTTATCTCGAATCAACGGCTCGCGTTTCTCCCAACCCGATGTATCCAGCTACCCAGAAAAAAGAGATCCCAATCCCTCTGCATATGAAGAGGCCGTCTCATCCGATTCAGCAAAAGTCTTGTTCGAAACAAGATGTTTGGTTTCTCCCGAAACAACGTATTTCGAAGCTGCATTTCCTGAGGAAGCATTTCCATCTACGGAGTGGCAAGCAGACGCACAAAGACATCTTGATCCTTCTGCTTCTAAATATACATAACGAATAGATTGATTTGTCTTACTGACAATCTCATCTGAAAACCAAGGTTAGTAAATTTTATCCCTAATTATAGACTTATAGGGAGTTAAAAGGGGACACTTTATTTAACAAATTAAAAAAAATTCAAGATTAAAACACTTAAGGAAATGATGAGAGTGACCCTAGCATTACCCTCGTTAGGGTTAAAACACTTAAAGGAAATATGTTTAATGAGATCAAAAGAGTGACCCTAGCATTACCTGTGTTAGGGTTAAAACACTTAAAAGAAATATGTTTAATGAGATCAAGAGAGTGACCCTAGCATTCCCCTATTAGGGTTAAAACTTAAAACACAAGAGCCCCACCCCTCATCCTCATTCAATCAAACCCAAAAAAAAAAGGAGAGGGCAGAGGCAGAGCTCGGGAAAGGAAGAGGGGACCTTGGCATCAAGCTTTTGCTATCAGCGGCTCAACCCCCCACGGCAATGGCAACGGCGACAGGTATGAGGTATGTACCCTCTTGCCTCTTCTTCCTTCTTCTTTCTTCTCTACTCCTTTCAAGTCTCAACCCTTTTACTTTTTTTTTGATTTGATCGATTGCAAAAGCCAAACTCTCAACCATTGGGGTTTTGTAGGGATGGAATCACCGGTCTACAAAAATCGGGAAATACTGGGCATTCATTGGTTTTGGTCGATATCAGTGAGTTATCGGCGATATATTGCCAATATCGGCGATAACTCATGATATCATGTAGAAATTTTCTTACACTGTATAGACGTATCGACAAGCGGTGATACTCTCTCCCTTAGTCACAATAAGGTGGGCAAAAAGAGGGTGTCGTGGTTGATGATCAGTGAGTTGAAGAAGGTCTAGGAGATGTGAATGGTGAATGGCGATAGGCAGTGCAAAAGAGGTCGGGAACATTTTACAATTAGACAATAGGCAAAGAGAGGGAACATGAAATCTTTGGTAACCAATCAGAACCGTAAGAGAACCCAATAATCTTAGAATCTGAGACTTTGGTTTCCATAATCATTTGCAATCCTATAGACTAAGAGGAGTGCTAGCCCCAGACGCACACTTCCAAACTCTCACCATGGTGACAACACTAGGGAAAAATAACAACACATGTCACCACAACGGTGAGAGTTTGGAAGTGTGCATTTGGAGTTAGCATTTCTCATGAACTAAAGATCAGGTTGGGAGGAGGAAGTGGATTAGGTTCTTAGTAAGATGAAAAGCTTTGGAAAGTTTTGTCGTATCAGATATGAAGGTCATGAGGATATAATAGCACTATCGTGGTAAATTGAAAATTAGAAACTTATCCTCTATGGATGGCGAGGCTTCTGGAAGGATGATGGGAGAGTTAAAACTTAAGGAATTGCCAAAAGAATTAAAGGAAGTTGGAGAGCACGAACAATTAGGAGGCCGTTCAGATGGTATAAAGTAGGAAGTAGCATGGAGATCAAGGGTCTTTGTACCGTTGTCCAATGAAGATCAAAATAATTAATTGGAACTATAAGAGAAAAACGGGTAGTAAAATGCAAAAATTGGCCATTAAACAAATGGTTATATGATGGAGGCCAAACAGTCACTAATTCAAGAATCCAAGCTAGAGAGGATTGATGACAGTTGATTTCTGATATCTAGGGCAATGCTGGTTGTTCTAATGAGGCTTCTGAAGGCACCATTACTCAATGGGATAAAGAAACCATTACAGTGTCTGATTAAGCAATTGGAGGCTTCTCTTATTCAATCCCACAGTAGTCAAAGCGGCTAGGCAGCACCAAGGCATTTTTCCGTGGAGGTAAAGCAGCACCTAAGCGGTGCCTCAGGCCTCTTCAGTTGTGTGTAAAGTATTCATACTCTCTCTTTGGGCCATCTCAAATGAGGACACCTAATCTCGTGCACATCTACATCATCCTTATACTCCTGACACTCCCTCTCATCATCTGATGTCCGCTCCATATTCAATATCCTCTCCTACATCTTCCTCTACTTGGCCTTAGCTTTACGTATAGCATAGGGTGATCCATCATCGTTACCCGAATCTCTTTCGGGACTCCAATGCACCCTTGTACATCACCCGATTTGCGAGGCAGATGTTCTTTGAATCATGTAATTCCCCGATTAATAACCCTTGGCCGGTACTTGTATTTAATTCTATGCATGCCATTATTAACTTTCTCCTCGTGCTCCAAACCAATGTCTGATTCTTTTCTAGGTATGATGTTTGTCCCCCACTATCAAACTAACACTCATTAGTCACCTACTCTGGAAAACAAAGATGAGAATAATACATAATTAGAATTTATAAATTTCTCTCAGTTTACAAATCACTAAACGGTTTCCTTCTTTAGCTTTTTTAGTAGTATCTTGCATTGTATTTGGACTCTTCCCTTCATATATATTATGCCTATGATTTACCAATCAAAAATATTAGCATACATAAACATGATTATTAAACTATCTAAGAAATTAACAAAAAAATTGTATAAACATACACCTAATATGAAAAAAAAAAACGAAAAGAACATATTTTAATATGTATATCCACACTAAATTAACTATGTATAAGAATAACATATATGTTACATGTATTAAGATAACAATTACAAGGAAATAGAATAAAAAAACAAAAACGGTATAAAATTCAATTTTTAACAAAACAAATGTAAGATATATTGCTTAAAAATCAAAAAGAAAAAGAAACTTTGTTAGTTAAGTGAATACATATCCTACTTCTATTAGGGAAAACCATAGTTGCCGGGAAGCTATGTACAAGGTGGGAAGCTCGCTTCTCAGGAAGCTCGCTTCCCCTCGTTTCTCATTTAGTGGTCAAGGGGGTTATGAATTTCCTATTTAGGAAGTAATGGAATAGACCTGAGTCTAAAGCCTACGATATATATCCTAGGCAGTGTAGTCAAGGCGTCGCCTAGGCGACTTTGGGCCTGCGTCGCCTAGGCGCCCCTCTCGGCGGGCGATCCTATAAAAAAAATTTTTTTTTTTTTTTTTTTTTACTTAAAAAAAATCCAAAATTTCCCAATAAATAAATAAAAATATAAAAACATGTAATGAAGTAGTAATAAAATTCTAAATCGTTTTTTTCACTAAAAATATCAATTTTTTTCACTAAAAATATCGTTTTCGACGCAATCTGGGCCTATTAGGCCCAGATTGCGGACACACTTCGTGCGTCGCAGGGGGGCGCTGCCACCCCCCCGGGCAATTGTAGGGGGCTCTGCCTAATATTATACATGGACGACACAAATTTGGGTATTTTGCCCAGATTTTGAAGTGTTTAATACTCCACTATGTTAACATGTCTTTGGTTATGTGATGAATGCTTGTAATAGACTTTTTATTTTATGTTTTTGTGGAATGTGGGTGTGGAGTTTTGATCTTTTTGATGTTATATATATACGTGATATATATATAATTATATATATATTTATATTAAATTTATCGCCTAGGCAACGCCTCGCCAAGCCGGGGCTAATCGCCTAGGCATCGCCTAGACGCCTTGACTACACTGATTCTAGGCAAGTATTGTTGAATTGAAACCTAAGACTTTAAGGCACCTACTTCTCCACAAATATCTCATATAAAATAAAATTGAAGGTATAATTGGTCATCCTAACATAATGAGAATGATGCACCTATATCTATTTCTCGCTTTCCGTTTCCTAAGGATTTTTTGCGCTTCGTTTCCCGCTTCTCGCTTTCGCTTCGCTTCTCGTTTTCGCTTCACGACTTGGTAACTATGGGGAAAACAAATCAAAAAAGAAAAAACTACATAAAAATACAATTTATTTTGTAAAAAAATATAATGAAAAAAGTATTTAATGACCCAAATCAACACATGTTCATGGATTTCGAATAAAACTGATCCCAAATATTTTGTAAAAAATATGATTTAATTCAAAGAGAAAGGGCAACTTTACCGCATTCGAAAAAAAAAATTTACTTCTTCATGGCTGAAGTTCCAATTCAAAGATTTGAACTCCAAAAGTTGTGATGAAACAAAATCATATGGAGTTTCAGTTTTAGGGTATTGAAGGAGAAGCAAATGAAAAAGAAGGAAAAAAGTGGATTTTAGGGTTTTCAGAACCCTCATAATGTAAGACTTGGAAAAGACTCGCCTGAGTCTTACGTTACGTAACAGTTTCAGCAAGTTTTATTTTGATGTGGGGTGAGGAACAAAAAGAAAATACAAAACTGATGCATTCAAGTTCTTTGACTGTAGCAACCCTAAAAGTGTCAACATGGGTACTTCACCTGTTAAAAAGGATTTATGCAATATAGATTGGGGCCATTTGCATCCCTTAGACAATCATCATTCAACTTCAGGAAACAGACAATATTGACGATTATCAACAATCTCTGCAATGCATGTGAACTTCCTAAAGTTCAGTCGTTCTCATCTCAGTTGACACTTGCAAAACAAGCTCAAACAATATTTGACATGAGTGACAAATGAACAAATTTAAAGATCATGAACCATCCTAAGCAAATAAAATGAACTTGCCAAGGTTCATCATGACACGACTGGCTCAAAACATATAAGTATGATAATGATGTCAAACCAAACAAAACTTATTTCAACTGAGCAATTTTTTCAGTAAAGAACTGTCACCAAAGGTAATAAAAAAAAAGAGTATAATTTATAATGACATGCTATTGAACTTACTTCTCTCTCAGTTGACATGTGCATAAATAATCCCATAGAATCAAAATTTGTTGCAACTGAACCTCGTTCAATACCATGACCTAATAAAATTCCAAGTGTATAGCAAAATTAACTTAAACATGTCAATCAGATTAACAACTGGGCATTAATATAACACTGAAAACCGTCTTTGCATCACAGAAGGACCAACCAAGTCAGCTAACTCAGCATTAATGGAATATTGTGGAGCACCATTCTCAAGCTTTCCAGATCTGTTCACCTACACAGAAGAAAGAAGATAAACATAAACCTCGTGAAAAAATGAGTGAAACTCCTAAAACTATTAAAATAATAATAATAATAATAGATAAACCAAAACTACCACCTCTGAAAATAAATCCAGATGTTTTAACATGTATAAAATCATTAAACTATTGCCAATTTATAACTTTAATCAAAATTTTGGAGTAGGAATTGGAAGCAAGATAGCAAGGAGGTTCCTACTTCCTACAGGTTGGGATGTTGGATAGGGAATGAGTTCCCCATGAAAAAAAAATCTTAAAACTCAGATGATAGAATGATTGAATTAGAGCCAACTGGCTAATAAAAACTACAAAATAAAATAAGGAATGACTGATTTAACATTGTGGAAAAAATAACAAATAAATAAACATGATTGCATACCAATTATGACACAAGTAAATTCTTAACACTGCTATTAAAACTCGTGATGTGTATCAAAGATTTGGTTAAAAGGAATGTCAGAGGCTTCACGAAAGGTTCAAGCTCATACAAATAAATAGCAGAGTGAATGAATTTTTAATATGCAAAAAGATGATCAGTGGCAACAAAACCAACCGTTTGGGGAGGATAAAGGAAATAAATGAAGGCAGAAACCATGATTTCTTCTAGTGTTGGGGAGGACAATGAGAGGAAGTGAATGAACTTTGTCTATTCCTTCTAGTGTTGCAGAAGCCTTGAAACAGAGGTTACAGAGCAAGTAGAAAGAGGCTATGTGGGAGGAAATGACGAGTCTTATTAAATATCATACATAGGAACTAGTTGACACTCCGAAGGATAAGAAGTTAGTAGTATGTAAGTGAGTGTACACCATGAAGCATAAAGCAAATGGGAATGTGGACAGGTACAAGGCCAGACTAGTGGCAAAGGGGTTCACACAACCTATGGGGTGGATTATCAAGAGACTTTTGCTCCAATTGTCAAAATGAATTCTATTAGTGTTACTTTCTCTTGATGTGAATTTATCTTGGACTCTTAATCATTTGGATGTGAAGAATGTGTTCCTCCATGGCGACTTGCAAGAATAAGTGTACATGGATCTCCATCCAAGATTTCGAACTCAGGGTCAAGAAGGCAAATTTTGTAAACTGAAAAAGGTAATTTGCGGATTAATACAGTCTACTGGAGCATGGTTTGAGGGATTCAGTGGCGGTGAAGAAGTTTGGCTATGTTCAAAGTCAAGCTGATCATATACGATTTTATATTTGTGAAGCATGTGAGTGACACTACTGCAATTCTAATAGTCTATGTTGATGATATTGTAGTAACAGATGACAGTCCTCAAGAGATTCAAAGATTAAAGGGTTTCTTGCAAAGGAGTTTAAATTTAAGGATTTGGGGCATTGAGGTACTTTCGTAGAATTAAAGTTGCCAGATCCAAGAGAGGGATCTTCATAACCCAAAGACAGTACGAGTTAGATCTGTTACAAGACAAAAGGAAGTTAGGGGTTAAGCCAGTTGATAAACCTATGGAAGCTAATTCCAAGCTCCGATAATGAAGAGGGAAATCGCTGAAGGATATTGGTATTTTCCAAAAATTAGTAAGAAAGTTGATTTACTTGTCATTGACTCATCTTTATATCATTCTCGGTGAGTGTAATTAGTCAGTTCATGCATAAACCCCGAACGACATATCTTGAGGCAGTTGAAAGAGTACTGAGGTATCTAAAGTCATCTCCTCGTAAGGGGATGCTTTCCGAAAAAAACTAGCATTTACAAGTTGAAGGCTATATCAATGCTGACTGGGAGGGAACAGTGACAAATAGAAAAACCACCTTTAGATATTGTACACTTATAGATAGAAACTTAGTTACATGGAGGAGCAAGAAACAGATAGTTGTTGTTCAGTCCAGTGTAGAGGCAGATTACAAGGCAATGACATACGGGGCATGTTAATTGTTATGGATCAAAATTCTTATGACAGAGCTTGATTTCCCAATTCCATATGAGATGAGACTATTTCACGACAATAAGGTGGCTATTAGTATTGCAGTTATTGCTCAAAATGCAATCCAATAAGAAAGAACCAAGCATATCGAAGTGGACAGCCATTTCATTGAGGAAAAAGTGACTTCAAGAATAATCAGTCTTCCATTCATCAAGACCAATGAATGGTTGGCATACATTCTCTCAAAGGCGGTTCATCGAATCGACATCATTATCTTTTTGGCAAATTGGGCATGTTAAGACATTTGCACCCCACTTGAGGGTGAGGGTTGTATTTGTAATGGGCCTAAGTAACTAAGCCCATAGTCCTTTCTTATGTTGCTTAATATTATACTCTTGTCTACACATTAGTAAGGTTATCTATGAATTATGACTTTAGTAATGCGATTACAATAATATAAAACGGATAAAGAAACCCTAACCTCTATTCATCTTCTTCCCCACAACAAGTCTTCTCTCTTATCTCTTCTCTCTTCTTCTCACATAGAAAACTAGGGTTTCTACTTTTCTACTCCAGAGATTCCCACGAATTTACCGTAAGTCATAACTCATACACAAAACAATATATCCATGAGCCATCTCATAAACACCAAGAGAATAAGACAGAATTAATATATTTTGAATTACAAGGATAAATGAAATTATAATTGAAAAGGCATAACCACACAGTATACAATTGTAATAACTATTGACAACAAGACAATAGAAGGAAAGATAGTTATTAAAGAAAAATAATTCTTGTCAAACTTCCATACCACAAGAGACACTGCCACATCAAATGGGGCCACAATATAGTCATATTTATCGCATTCAAATTGTGGATTGCTATACAGTTTTGAGTCATCAATGTCGTCAACACCCAACAAATTCAATGTTCCACGAAATGTGCTACAATAAATACCCAAACTTGAAATCTCGACAATTTTGTTGACTTGGCCACTTCTCAGTTTCACATTAGATGACCTGAAAAATAGAGAAACTCAAAAATTAATTTGAAAGCTACAAAAAATAAGCACACATGAAAAAGCCAACAAAGGGTCTAGTGGACAACCTTAAAACAATTCTATCACATACTAATGATCAGCTCAATTCATTTTCAGAACAGCAAGATGAAGGCATGCTAATGAGTGGAGGACACAGGCAGGCGCACTTAATGATATCATTTTCTTTTATCAAATCAGTGTAGTTAAAATGTTTACGTGCCTCGTAGGCGATTGGAGGTTCACAAGGCGAGGTGCTGCCCAGGCGATGCCTCGGCGACCAAAATTTACTTTCTCTACAATAAATATTAAAAAAATGTGACTATCCACCGAGATCATTATTACATGATAAGGTTCCTGGCTAGGTGTTGCCTAGGCAACATTTTTACTACGTTAATCCAAATAAAATTGCAATCAGGATACAAATTTGTGTTACGTTCATTAATAATAGAAGAATGAGGATTATAAATTTCTACCTAAAAACGTTAAGGCACTGATTCAAGAAACAATAAAAACACAAAAAAATTAAAAATTAATAAAGGAAAAAAAATGGTGAAGACAAAAATAAATAATAAATCCCAATTGAGAAGGGATAACAATACCCAACGAGAATTTGATATCTTAATAACTCAATACGACCTCAAAATTCAAAACAGAAAATGCATATCTGTCGATTCCTACTGCAGATTCCATCAAAAGTAAACTTATAAGGTGGACAAGATCCTTTCAGTCAAACGCCTAAGGAATCATGGTGATTTCCAATAGATGCATCATGTATAGGTTGGAGGAGAACAGTACCCACTTGCTTATCCACTCAAAGCTTGTGTGAGTTTCTTGTAGTTACTTGTATTCCCCAATTTAGTATCTCCTTGTCTTGTCATAAGGATGTGAGAAACTTCTTCCTTTAATGACCAACCGACCATGTCCCAAGTATGTTGGATTCGAGGTACCTTAAAGGAGGGCCATCTCCCTTCCGATTTGAAAAAATGTGGCTAGAGAATGATGGCTTTAACGATTTTGTGAAGGGAGTATGGCAATCCACGGGTGTTTGGGCGACTTCTAGTACTCGTTTTGGTTTAAAACTTAAGGCCCTCAAATCCAAGTTCAAGGTATGGAATAAGGAAGTTTTCGGGAATGTCCAAGATACATTAGCATCCCTTCTAAAGGAAATATGTGACTTGGACATTCTTTAGGAGTCGGGTGCTCTATCATCGAATGATTTGCAAAAGGAGGAAAAAGAGTCGGGTGTTCTATCATCGAATGATTTTCAAAAGAAGGAGGAAAAGAAACTGGAGTATTTGCGAGCCCTAAGATTAGAAGAGATAAACTGGAAACAGAAGGCTCGAGTTCCTTGGTTGAAAGACGGAAACCGAAACACAACATTCTTCTATAAAATAGCCACGTCCCATAGGAAGAGAAATTTTATCTCGAAACTACGGGTGGATGGAATATGGAAGGAGGGGCCTCGAGAGATTAAGGAGAGTGTTGTCTCATATTATAAGGACTTGTACAGAGAGAAGGAATCTTGGCGGCCCAAAGTGGACGGTCTCCCTTTTGCGACTCTATCTCTAGAACAACGAGAGAATTTAGAAGCTCCTTTTGAGTTCGAAGAAGTAGAGCGGGAGATGAGAGGAATGGTTGGAGACAAGGCCCCTGAGCCGGATGGATTCATCATTGAATTCTACAAAACATGTTGGGACATAGTGCAAAGTGATGTCCTAGAGGTCATGCAGGAGCTATACTCGACCGGCACTTTTGATAGAGTGCTTAATAGCACGTTTGTGGTCCTAATCCCAAAAAAAGATGATGCACTTGAATTAAAAGATTTTAGGTCCATTAGCCTGCTTGGTAGTGTGTATAAAATCATCTCAAAAGTGTTGGCGGTCAGGCTCAAACAGGTGATGGGATTTATCATATCCCCACAACAAGGCACATTTGTGGAATGGAGGAAAATTCTGGGTGGCATTCTCATTGCCAATGAATGTATTGAGGATCGCCTCCGATCAAAGGAGTTGGGCCTATTGTGTAAAGTGGATCTAGAGAAGGCCTATGATCATGTGAATTGGGCATTTTTGGACTACATAATGGGCCGAATGGGATTCGGGGACAGTTGGAGGCAATGGATGAGGGTGTGTATTTCTTCTGTGTCATTTTCGATTCTTGTAAATGGAAGCCCTGTGGGCTATTTCCAGAGCTATAGGAGTCTGAGACAAGGAGATCCACTCTCTCCTTTCCTTTTTGTTATCGTGTCAGAAAACTTGAGTAGGATGTTATCCAGAGCAAATGGTCAATTGTTCGATCATCGATGGCTTTCTGATAGGTAGGGACCAGTTCTGCAACTCTCATCTTCAGTTCGTAGATGATACCTTGATATTTTGTGGAGCCTCGTATCAAAATCTGATTCATCTTAGATGTTTACTACGTTGCTTTGAAACTGTATCAGGATTGAGGGTTAACCTGGCCAAATTGAAAATTTTGCAAGTGGAGGAGGTGGTAGATACGGAAGGATTGTCACTTTTCCTAGGGTGTCGGGTTGGTACTCTATCCTCTGTATACCTTGGTATGCCCCTTGGGGCTAGTTTTAAACCCACATCAATTTGGGCACCAATTCGGTAGCGTTTTGCCACTAAATTGTCTAGGTAGAAATCCTCATTCCTCTCGAAAGGAGGAAAGTTGACCTTGATTAAACATACCCTTAGCAGTCTACCATCGTATTTTATGTCTCCATTCATCATTCCGAAATTGTTGGTTGCTTCCCTTGAGAAGCTTCATAGGGATTTTCTAAGGCATGGACAGGAGCCGGGACGATAGTTTTAGATATCATCTAGTATCCTAGAATCAGATTTGTCATCCCAAAAGGTCTGGGGGCCTCAACTTGTGCCTCCAATCAAAAATGAACAAAGCTCTTCCAGGAAAGTGGGTTTGGAGGTTTGGGGAGGAAATGGAAAGCTTGTGGCAATCGGTCATTGTAGCAAAGTATGGTGCGGTCTCTTGTTGGGTTCCTCTAGATAGTAGGCGGTCTCATGGGGTAGGCTGTGGAAGGGTATTATGGGGGTGAGCCACCTAGTTGTGCCTTAGTTTAGATTCAAGGTGGGAAGAGAGTCGGAGGTGCGTTTTTTAAAAACATTTGGTTTGGTCATCAGCCTTTACAGGACTCCTTTCCAAATATCTTTATCCTCGCTCTCGAATAGGATGCATTAGTGAGGGAGTGCTTTGAGATGAGATAGGGGAGGGTCGTGTGGTGTCCAAAGCTACGACGAGATCTAAATGATTAGGAAATTGAGGCGTTGGGTCTCTTATTATCCTGTCTTGGTTTTGCTCTTGTGAGTCCTGATGATCGGGATTGTAGATTATAGTCCGAAAGTAGTAATGGTCGATTTTCAGTCAGATCACTACTACTCTCAGTTGAGTTACCATCATTTGCACCATTTCCCCATCGACAAGTGTGAATTCCAAGCATTCCATCCAAGGTCTAGTTCTTCCTCTAGAATGCATCTTTGAACAAAATTCTTCCTTGTGGTCACTAAAAAACATAGAGGGTGGAGAGGGTGGAGTCTCGCCAATCGATGTTTCCTATGCCTTCAAGCGGAAAAGACGATAGATCATCTGTTGTTGCATTGTTCAGTTGCAGGTGTCATCTGGGGGTACTTTCTGTAACAACCCGAAATTTTAATATAATAAAATTATGTGTTTATGGGTCCTTAATGAAGGTTAATTAGTTAATTATTTGTTAAATTAATAAGGGGATTTTGCTCAGGGTTGAAGTGCACCGAGGAAATCTCAGTATCATTTGGCGAAAATCGCACACAGTGTGCTGGTCGACTGCCGGGACACACCCCTACCGTATCGGTTCCGTCAAGTATCATTTCGGGGGACCGCGGGGCCATTATGTGTGATAAAATTGAGAAAAACGGGAAATTTCCATATTTCCAGAAATTAAGTGGGACCCAATATCTGTTAGAGATCCTAATAGAAATCCGTGCGATTAGCACTAATGCGTGTCGGTCGGCCGTAGGGACTAATGTCTATCGTCACGGCAGTTAGTTATCTCAAACGAAAAAACGGCGGCCTGTTTTGTGTTCGAAATCAAGAAATTAGTGGGTTTTGCAATTTTCTTCCGGACTAAAGTGTAGTTGTCAAAACTCAGTATTTTTCCCCGAAATTTTTACAGTAGGTGTCGGACTGCCCCAAGTTCGGTCACCTGAAGTTTCGTCAAAATCGGATGTCATTAAGTAGGATTACGGAGGCCGTATATGCGAGAAAATACGGAATAATAGTCAAATGGTCAACCCGTTGACTTGGTCAACGGGGACCATTAATGGTGGTCATGTGCATGGCACATGACCCTTGCATTATAAATAGGGGACAGCCCTTTTAATCTCACGGTTTTGGAACAGTGGGAAAATTCTGCCACAGCAGATTTTAGAGAGAGAAAGTGAGGAGAGAGAAAGGAAGAGAGAGAAAGAAGAGAGAAGTGGGTCCTTGAGGTTTTTCGACGTCCCCGACGCGTTGGCGGCGTCCGATTTTCTCTCCGGCGTCTCGTTTTGCGTGTAGAGAGAGAGAAAAAGGTAGAGAGAGAAAGTTGCATGCGCTCTACCCCGGGGTTGATCGTCGTTAGGAACGCGTTGGTGACATCCGTTTTTGCCTACGAGGCCTCGAAACGCGTGAAACAGTAAAACCCCTCTCTTTTCTTTACTTTTTCCGCTTATTTTGCTATATTATTTCATGTGATGTATATGCATGTCTTTTAACATGAATGAAAAAGGGGCGGAGACCCCTATGTGATGTTGTGATTTTATGTGGTCCCTCGGGGAGCCCAGATCGGGTCCCGGGTAAATTGTATCGCCACTCTAGGGTGACGAAAAATTATTTTGCATGTCTTGTAAGGCTATGGAGACATTCATTAGCTTGAAAACGCTCCTTAATGGGACGGTGTATTACTAGAGTTGGTTCACGGGCGCGAGGCCCAAGTATTTCAGTTAATCAAGCGAGGCTTGGGTTAACTGGGGTTAACCTGTGGTTAGAAAATCTAACCAGGGTTAAGTATAGTCTGTGGTTCCTCTTTGACTAGGTCAGGAGAGACGGTGTCCAGTAAGGCCCGGGGTTCATCCGTGACTGATAGTCGGGAGATGTCGGTCTGTTTGTCTAGGTCGTCCGTGGTGCCTCTTGGACTAGGTCAGGAGTGGCGGTGTCCTGCATGGCCCGTGATTCCTTCGTGACTGGTAGTCAGGAGATGTCGGAGTCCTAGGGAGTTTAAAGTGGCTAAACATCAGATAGTGTATAGTCCGGGGTTCCTCTTTGGGTGGGTTAGAAGATGTCGGCACCGTGTTTATCGTGGTCCCTTCTTGGTGGAACGTCAGGAGATGTCGGCATTGGTATAGATGTCGGGGTTCCTCCGTAGACTAGCCAGAAGATGACGGTAGGCAGGTTGGTCGGGGTTCCTTCATAACTGATACCCAGGGCGATGGCGGCGAATACACGGTAGATGTGGCCAGTCAATTGAATGGAAAAATGTTCTTATTGGGTGAATGCCCATGTTGTGTGTGTAAGCTTCGGATACGAAGTGGTCTGAGTTGGTATACTCAGAGTTGGTATACTCAGAGTTGGTGTATTTGTTTGAGTTGGTGGACTCATAGTTCGGTATGGAATCATCGGATTCCAGGTGAGTTGGGTTGGTATACCCAAGGTTTTGTCATGTTCGGGTGAAAGCCGGAACAGCGTGTGTGAGTCTAAATGACTCAATGTATTATGGTTATGATTTAGAGACTTTAAGCTAAACATTTGTAGGCTGTGACCAATTAATAGAGTCTTAGGACTCGAAATGAAACATGATTGATGATCGAAACGATAATTTGGTAATATAATACATTCATAACTGAACCTCATAATTAGAAAGTAATGTGAGGTCGGGAACCTCTATTAGGGTGACGTAACCCTAAGTGACCTTGGGTCACAATTTATTATATACTGTTCTATTTTACTGTAACATGCAAATTGAACTGCTTATTATATCATTATTGATGTGTGTTATTATGTGGAAAATAGTTTAGAAGGATTGTGGTTTTATTGGGCTTCATAGCTCACTGACTTTTTGTGTCAGCAGATCTTGGAGCTGCTGACCAGTAAGTGAAAAGTCTATCTGGATATTTTGGAAGCTTGTACAAGTTGTACCTGGCGTGATAGAGACGCCTACTTTTGTAAAACAAACTTGATGTAAATAATACAGGTATATGGTTTGTATGATGGCTATTGTGATGACAGATATTATTTGCTTTTGGGGAGCATCTAATAAATGTTTAAATTTCCCGCATTTTTGCGGGTAAAGTCTTCCGCTTGCATGATTTGACGAACGGACACGCGTCTCGGAACTTGATTCCCTAGGCGCGGGTTCGGGGCGTGACACTTTCTATCTCGGTTAGGGGTGGACTGGGTCTTCCCTTCTTCCTTTCGGAACTTCTTATCTTGATGGGTTCTGGCTAGTGCGGATGATGCTAAGAGGGCAATTTGGTTGATACTACCTGGAGCCATCTCATGGGTCATTTGGAAGGAGAGAAATCGGAAATTATTTGACAACACCCAATCTTCTATTTCACATATTCAAACTCGTATCCGTTTACTTCTTATCGATTGGATTTCTACCTGGAATGGTGGAGTGAATTTGGACTCCGTGTTGGGTTGATACATACCATGTTTCAGGATATCACATGCTTCCATGTTGTTTTTAGTTTACGTTGTTGTAAACTCTACTCTTTACTTTCTTGTATCCGCCAATTTTGACATATATATATCTTTTTTATTACCAATCAAAAAAACCCAACCAACCCATTGACTATAGGGACAAGATCCTATAGAAAACAATTCCTTTCAAGATATGTTGTGCTTTCTAGAAATAAAGGAATCATACAATTTTTTAATGTGAAGAACGCTTCATTCAGAGGATTTGCAGTGATATCATTTCCACAGTATTCAGTTAAGTCTCTACCCTTAAGGAGTTTTCTAATTTAAAATTTGTCGATGTTATACAAAACACAATTGGGATCAGATTGTATTATCCATTCCACAGCTTTCTTCGTACTTTGGGATTAACCCCCCTCCCCCCTCCCCCCTCCCCTCCAAATCATGTAAAATTTTACATATAAATATACATACTTTGTTACCTATATTGACGGTTACTTCTACTCGAACTATAATGATATCAAAAGATTAGATTGAGAAACTGACAACATACTATTATACAGCCATTTCATTTGGAAACTCACTATAAATTATCCTATGTGAATAGTCAAGGTTTAAAACTTCGGTGTCGGTATAAGCTCGTGTCACTATGGAAACGGAAAATCAGAAATAGTTCATCAAAGTTTATGGAAACACTATAAAAATTATGGAAATGTGGGAAGCAAATGTTAGAGCTACGATGAAACTCCAAGAAATGATAAATTAAGCATAAGAGAAATGCTAGCCCCAACGTAGGCTTTCGAGTCCTCACTATGGTAGCGACCAATGTCGCTACTTTTTCTGTTACCTTAAGAACTGGTATAAACAATAAATTTTTCTTTTGAAAATTTATTTTTTTTCAACTTGTTGATGGGGTTGCCAAGTGTTGCACCCATAGTGAGAGTTTAGAAAAAAATTGAATTTTGCGCCTGGGGCTAGCACTCCACTTAAGCATAAATTCCCACCAAGCACACAGAGTAATAAATATGAGATTAATTTCAAGTGAAGTGTCGTCACACGTCTAAAACTTAATGTCAAATGTGCACATAAATGAATGTTCCATAAAATAATACATCCCAAAAAAATACAAAATATTACAATATAACACCCATAATTATCAAGTCATCACTTATAACTAGGTTTGTCAACGAGTCGAGCTAGCTCGTGAGCCGGCTTGACTTAGCTCGAAACGACCAAGCTTGAGCAATGTATTTTAGCTTGTCGAGCCGAGCAAAGCTAAAGGGCTAAGCTCGTTTAATAATCGAGCAGAACCTGAGCAACAAGTAGTTTCTACATATACTAGTAACAGGGCACTAAAACCCTTTATAATACCTATCTTTACATAAAAATATTAGATACTTCAATAAGATATTAAAAGTTAAAAGCCAAAATAGTAATTTCATTACTCTTTATTGCTATAAAAGCCTTAACCCTAAATCACTTTGTCTCTCTCCTCCGCTCTCATTCGTTTCCCCTTTCTTATACAGCTCTTGAGCCTTTCCTCTAAGACACTGTATAACTTCAATGTGATTTTTGTGTTTCCTCTAACAAACAAGAAAGGAGGAAGACTACAATTCATAAATGCAGCAAAACCCTAAGCCTAGTCCTAGTTCTGCTTGAAACAGCACAGGTTTGAGGAATCTTTGAGAATCAAATTCGGCTAAATCTGTGGAAAAGAAAGTTGGAAGAAAACCAGATGCAGGGACACAGCAGAAACCCTAACCCCACAACTAGTTCCTTTGAAATGGATTCTTCTTTTTGTTCTTCACCAAACCACTATTGTTGGCCATAACAAAGTCTTTTCTCTAACAAACTCGTAAGATCTTTTCCTCTTCTAAAATTCTACCTTCTACAATTTGATTTTGAGAATCAATTTATAGGGTTTGAGTAGAGACCATTTCATCCTCTTTCCACAATCTCCAATTTCCTCTTTCTCTTACAGCTCTAGTTCGAGAGTTAGGGCTCGAGAACCAGACTCCAAATTCTAGAGCTTGTGACAAACAAGAAAATCATTATCTGGCTTGTGTTATCTCCATTACGAATCTCCAATTTTTGTTAAGTATTTTGTAAGCGTTAATCATGTTGTGTGGAGCTTCTTCTTATCTCGTATGGGGGTGGTTCCCTTCATCTTTTCGCCTCCTTCTAGAGTGTTGGTGGTGGGGAGGCGGGGAGGGAGTATAGGAGACGATTTGGGGAATCTTTCCTGGGGCTATTTCCTGGTCATTATGGAAAGAGAGAAATCGACAAACGTTTGAAGATATATCGAATTCAGTGCCCCAAATTTGTAAGGATGGCAGTCTTGGAGTGGGCAGGGTTGCACTTCACTTGGGAGGACATTCAAGGCATTGTGTAGCATCCTTATGTTCCTTTTGTAGGATGGTCTTTATTTGTAGTTGGTGAGCGTTGAGTTTATTTTCTTGTAAACTTGGCAGCTTTTGTAGCTTTCCTGTTGGTAGTCTTTCTTTAATAAGATGAGTTATTGATCAAAAAAAAATGTTGACTCTTTATCTATTTGTGTTGATTGTTAAATGAAAATTTGAAATGCTTGCAGTACTTCGGTTGTTGGTATTGAAGCATGATTTTGTTAACCTAATTCATATTTAAGCTATTAGATAGTAAATAGATTGGTCTCCCGGCACTCTTCATGTCTTGAGTCAGTCTGCTACAGGCAAGACACTATTGCTGGCTGCTAGAAGCAGCAGAGCTCATTATCTACAGATAACTGGAATTTATTTTTAATTTGCATCCAATAGTAGGTCGAAGTAGATGTTGAATCTACAGATCAGCTAAAAAAAAAGCTATAGCATCTAATGATGAAGCTTTTTCCAATATTTATATTCTCAAGACTACTGTTTTTTTTCTATTTATATACTTCAATTTAAGGAAAATTGTGATAGTACCCTAAATTTCTATTTAAGGAAAATTGTGATAGTACCCAATAGGGTAGTGTGGATTTCATAATGTCATATTACCATAGTTACCAAAGCAAGAAGTGAAAATGAGAAGCAAAGCAAAAGCGAGAAGCAAGAAAAAACCTTAGGAAAGAGAAAGTGAGAAATGAGATATAGGTTCCTCATTCCCATTATGTTATTATGGGTAGCTACACCTTTGATTTTATCGTTAATGAGATTTTTGTGGAAAAGTAGGTGTCTTAGGTTCCAAACCAGCAATAAGTGCTTAGAGTCTACACTTTAGGCTATAGACTATGGTCTACCCTATCACTTCACACATACAATTCCCTTTAACTACTAAATGGGACATGATGGAAACGAGCTCCCTAAGAAGCAAGTCTATCCGTACATCCGAAGAAGCGAGTCTGGGAATCGAGCTTCTTGGGAAGTGAGCTTCCGATCCTATACATAGCTTCCCTGCAACTATGCTTATTGCAACTATGCTTATTACACTGCTTTCTTATGTACAGATTATAGAATTTTGTGACAAGTACTTTCTAATCCCTTAGATAATTATGTTGTGCTTGAATTACTTCAGCGGTTGATATCTTAGCAAGAGTTCATTACTCGTTAGGTTTTATTAAGCTCGAGTAAGTAGCCTAGAATTAATGAGTCAATATATGGCTTGTGTTTTTTGCCCAATTTCTAGGGTTCGAATGAAGGAGCAAATGTTTTTTGTGGTTCGTGTTTTTTCAATTGCGAGTCTCCAATTTTCTAGAAGTATATCGGTAAGCAATATACATGTTTTTTATAATCTGTGTTGCTTTGTGAAAACATTTCTAGTGTGCTTGAAGTACTTAGGTAGACTGATATTTAAGCATGAGTTTGATATTTCAAGGGCTCTACAGTTCTGCGATAAGGTGACCCTCTTTCGCCCTTCTGGTTCATGGCAGTTATGGATGTTTGGGTTGGTTAGTAAGTAAAGCAGCCGAGTCTGTATGAGAGAGATTAGGGTCCTTTCTTTTGGTGGAACTTTTAAAGTCTAGAACTTCCATTGTTTCATGCATTATTGTCCTTAAATGTCAGGAACTTTATTAGTTCACAGAGTGCAAAAGTTCTACAAAAAGAATGCATGAAACAATGGAAGTTCTAGAGTTTAAAAGTTCCACCCAAAGAACGGACCCTAATCTCTCTCATAGAGACTCGGCTGCTTTACTATGTTCAAGCATTTATGGAGGTTTGAGTCGGTTAGTCAGTAAGCGCGACTGCGTCAGTATTCAAGGGTTGGGAAATTGTATGAAAGAGATTATCAATTTCCAATGCTCAGTTTGTAGATGACACTTTGGTGTTCTGCGACGCATCTAGTCACCAGCTAGGTTACATCAGGTGTCTCTTTAATTATTTTGAAGTTGTCTCTAGGCAAGAGTAGTATTTTTGGGGTTGGGGAGATTCCTAATCTGGAGGAGCTGGCCATTATGGATGTAAATGCAGTATTCTTCCTACCACGTAGCTGTGGATGCCTCTAGGAGCTAGTTTTAAGGCCAAATCAAGTGAGGACCCGGTTGCCAAGATCATCCTCATATTTTATATTTTCCAACAAATGGGGGACAGAAGTCAAATGGGGGACGGAAAGTTGGAAGATAACAGATTTATCTATCTTGTCATGGAATGTGAGGGGAATGGGGCAAGTGGAGAAGCGAAGGGCTATACATCAATTTGTGAAATCTAAGAAACCGGCAATAGTCTGCATTCAAGAAACAAAAATTGAAGCCATGTAGAACTTCCATATTCGGGAGGCTTGGGGTATGGTGACCCCGGAATGGTTAATAGTACCTTCATGGGAGCTTCAGGGGGTATGCGCCTCATATGGGATGCAGCTAAGGTGGTGGTGTTGGATTCGGAAGTGTGGGCCTATTCTTTGTCCATTTTGTGTAGGCTGTCTCGAGATGAATTCGAGTGGGTTTTTACAGGAGTATATGGGCCCTCGGGAGGTTCAGATGATAAGACCTTATGGTCGGAGTTAGAGGACGTGAGTGTTCGGTGGGGCGGTCCTTGGTGCTTGGGGGGTGACTTTAACTGTATACAGCAATGTTTTAAAACGTTAAGGCGTGAGGCGAGGCGTTAGGACCTCAAGATGCGTGAGGCGTAAGCCTCGAGGCGTGAAGCGTAAGCCTCACAAGAAAGCTTCATGCTCTCTAATATTAACAAATAAATATAATATAATGGCAAAAAAATTCAAGAAGTTGATGAAAAATTATAGTATATATACATATAGAGAGAGAAAGAGAGAGACATATATATATATATATATATATGGGTTGTGCTAGAGTTCACGCAATGCGTGAACTCCTTAACACTCACGCAAGCAAAAACATCAAAGGTATAAATGGCAGTTATGTAATTAATTAAAACATGAATGCCATTTTCATAAAATCAATTATAGACAATATTTCCTAGTATACCCTTGCTCCTTATATCAATTCCCAAAGATGTCCTTGATTTTAGCTTGCGTGAACTCTCTTAGAGTTCACGCACTACGTGACTTGTATCATTTCCCGTATATATATATATATATTTGTATTTGTATTCATTGTATGTGTTCATGTGGGCGCACACGTACACATAAGAAATACTATATAAATTAGTTGAAACAAATAACAAATTTTAGAAAAAAAACGACATTTAAGTCTCAATTCCTAATTTTAGTTAATGTATAAGACGTACATAGACATAAAGCAAGCTTCAAGACATGAGGCGTGTGCCTCATGTGAACCTCATGGAGTTTTAAGCCTCATGGTTAAGCCTCAAGGCGTTTTCCTTAAGCCTCGCCCCGAGGCGAGCCTCGAGGCGTAAGCCTCACACGCTTTTTACAACACTGGTATACAGTGGCAGATAAGAAAGGAGGTAGTGTTCTAACGGCCAAAATGAAGAGATTTGGGGAGTTTATCAGTAGACATGAGCTTATTGATTATCCTCTTCGAGGGGGTAATTATACATGGTTTTCTTCGGAGTCTAGTGAGAGAGCCAGCCGTCTGGACAGATTCCTGGTCAGCCCGAAGTGGGAGAACCACTTTCCAAATGTTATCCATTCCTCTCTCCCTAGGCCGATATCAAACCATGCGCCTATTGTATTGGAGTCGAGTTGCTTTCGAGGCGGCCCTTCACCTTTTCAATTTGAGAAGATGTGGCTTAAAGGCGAGAGATTCCAAGAAGTCGTGGTAGATGCATGGGGTAGAGAGGAGGGAAGGGGGTCAGCTAGTAGGCGCTTCAGCAAGAAGTTCAGAAGACTAAAAGCAAGTCTCAAGGTGTGGAATAAGGAGGTATTCGGGGATATTAGATTGAGGCTGGCAGGGCTTCTTAAGGAGATAGAAGAGAGGGAGCAGAGGGAGGATTCCGTAGTGGTCTCAGACGAAGAGAAGAGGGAGTTGGAGCCTAAAAAGTTGGAATATTTGGAGGTGCTCAAGCTAGAAGAGATTAGTTGGAAGCAAAAGGCCAGAATTAGGTGGCTAAAGGAGGGCGACCGGAACACCAAATGTTTTCATCGGACAGCTAACTTCAACAGGAAGCGGAATTTTATTTCAAAGTTAAGGGTGAACGGAGTGATAAGGGAGGAGAGTAGGGCCATAGAAGATGGTGTGGTTTCCTTTTATCAAGGGTTATACCAGAAGCGGGATAGATGGAGGCCTAGGCCGGATGGGCTATCTTTTGCGAGTTTGACCCTAGAGCAAAGCGCTTCCCTAGAGAGGCCTTTTTAGGAGGAGGTGTTAGATAGCATTCGAGGAATGGCGGGGGATAAGGCCCCCAGGCCAGATGGATTTACTATTGAGTTTTATAGAGCTTGCTGGGATATTGTGGGCCATGACTTTATGGAGGTGATGCAGGAATTTCATGGTACAGGCAGGTTTGATTTAGGGATTAACCATACATTTGTGGTTTTGATCCCAAAGAAGGATGGAGCGGTTGATCTCTCGGACTTCCGTCCAATTAGCCTAGTGGGAAGTGTATACAAGATTCTCTCTAAGGTGTTGACGGCTCGCCTCCAGACGGTGATGGGGCATCTGATCTCCCCACACCAGGGAGCTTTTGTGGGAGGAAGACAGATAATTGATGGGATTCTGATAGCGAACGAATGTATTGATGTCAGGCTCAGGTCTGAAACCCCGGATATTGTTTGCAAAATTGACATGGAGAAGGCCTATGATCATGTCAATTGGGGTTTTGTGGATTATTTGTTAGGGAAAATGGGATTCGGCTCTTTATGGAGGAAGTGGATTCAGATGTGCATTTCTTCCGTTCAATTTTCTATTTTGTTGAATGGAAGTTCGGTTGGGTATTTCTCCAGTTCTAGGGGGTTGAGGCAAGGAGACCCTCTATCCCCTTTCCTTTTTGTTTTGGTCACAGAAGCCTTAAGTCGGATGCTTTCTAGAGTCGAAGGGGAGCTATTTGAGGGCTTCTCGATAGGTTCGGGGCAGCTATGCATTTCCCATCTTCAGTTTGCGGACGACAACCTCATTTTTTGCAATGCGACGCGGAGTAATATTTTGTACTTGCGATGTATTCTTCGGTGCTTTGAATTGGTTTCCAGTCTGCGAGTCAACTTGGCCAAATCAGAGATAGTGGGAATAGGAGCAGTGAGCCACATTGATCAGCTGGCAGCTTGCTTTGGAAGCAAAATGGGTCTTCTCCCGACGACTTACTTGGGAATGCCTTTAGGGGGCAGATTTAAATCTCAGGAGTCGTGGATGCCAATGATTGAGAGGTGTGCTAATCGGCTAGCTAGTTGGGAGGCGCATTATCTCTCTAAAGGTGGGAAATTAACGCTTATCCAGAGCGTTATTAGTAGTCTTCCAACTTATTTCATGTCTACTCTCACCATTCTCAAATCGGTGGCAGTTATATTAGAGCGTATTCAAAGAGATTTTCTGTAGAACAAGAAGTTGGACTCCTTTCAGTATCATCTGGTGTCGTGGAATCAAATTTGTCGGCCGAAGGCAGACGGGGGGTTAAATTTGAAGTCCCTGGTTCAAGTTAATAAGGCGCTTCTTGGTAAATGGATTTGGCGGTTTGGTCTGGAAAGACATAGTCTGTGGCGTGCAATGGTAGTCGCAAAGTATGGGGAGCACTCGATGTGGGTCCTTAATCAAGTGAAGACTTCCCATGGTCTTAGTCTTTGGAAGGGGATAATGGCAACTGCTAATTTGGTGGTGCCCAAGTTCAGGTTTATAGTGGGGCAGGGGACGTAAGTACGATTTTGAAAAGACATTTGGTGTGGAGCGTCTAAGCTCCAGTAGGACTTCGGGCTCATGTTCAGGCTAGCCATCGATAGGGATGCAGCGGTTAGAGATTATATAGAGCGAAGGGGAGAGGAAGTGGTTTGGAGCCCAGCCTTGAGACGAGATTTAAATGATTGAGAGGTGGAGGAAGCGTCGCAGTTGATGGCTCGCATCAGCAATCATTCACCGAGGGGAGTCTCGAGGGACTGCCGGGTTTGGGCGGGTAGCAAGAACGGGAATTTTTCAGTTAGAGCCCTGTATCAGTCCTTGAGCCCAATTCCCATGGGCTCGTTTCCTCATAGGGCAATGTGGAACCCAAGAATTCCGTCTAAAGTGTCGTTTTTTCTTTGGAACGCCGCTTTAGACAAGATTCTTACATGCGATAATCTACAACATAGAGGATGGTGTTTGGCGAATAGATGTTTCTTGTGTACTCAAGTTGAGGAGTCAGTGGACCATTTGCTTCTCCATTGTCCCATAGCGGTTGGCATATGGGGGTTTTTCCTTACGCGTTTGGGAGTGGATTGGGTATTCCCAGCATTCTTTATTAAACTCCTAGCTAGTTGGGGGAAGATCAGCGATGATGGGGTGTTGGAGGCTATTTGGGCAGTGTTACTGGGCGCTATAGCATGGACGATGTGGAAGGAGAGGAATCTTAGAGCTTTCGAGAACAGGGCGGCGTCCATATCCCGGATTTGTGCCAGGGTACGTCTGGTTGTGTTGGAATGGGCAGGGCTTGCCAAAGACCGGGACGATTTGAGAGCGGTGCTAGATTAATCTGTGTTTCAGGATGTGGCATAGGGCGGGAGTGTTGGCATCCATTGATCTCATCTTTTTGAGTTTATTTACTTGTAAAACTCTCTTGGTGTGTTGTTTGCCTATGTTTCCTGCTCTTTCTTTTAATAAAATGCTTTTACCGATCAAAAAAAAACAATAGATCTAAATATTAATAGCAAGGGTTCAAGAACAATATACCTCACAAAGCTTTCCATGTGTAAAGCCTCCTATCGATAGCACACTAGATCTCCTTCGAGTCCACGAGCTTCCAAAGAACGAGGGAGATGAACCTGTTGATTCTTGAATTCTTTAAGCTCTCTTTAAGGTTCTTGATGAACCCTGATCTTCCAAGATCGAATCTTGATCTTAGGGATGCACAACCAAACCTTTAGATCCAAGGAATAGAGGAGAGAGGATAGGGAACTCTTGTATGGAAAATTATTAGAATGATCTCCATTTTTGTCTATTTACAGATGATCTCAAAGGCCTGATCTCATTAGGATTTAAAGAGACATTTAAAGATCTTTAATTAATGATTAGTTTACTTCTCAAGTAAGTCAAACAATATTACATATAAGCCTTAGGCAATGGACTTAGGGTCATTCAAGTCCCCGACTTATATTTAACTTATCCATGATGTCTTTATTCAATCTGGGCTCCCAAACTCTTTGGGAAAGACTCTTCGTAAAGAAACAAATAATTAAATGTATATTTTGATTATCAAAATATAATTTCCTATAAAAATCTTTGACCAAAACACCACTTGGATTTCTTTTGAGTCCAAATTAATAAAACATCACCTTTAATATCCTTCTCCTTTAACTAGGAGCGATGGATTTCTTATCAAACATTTACACACTCCTTCAAACATCATGCACATGATCCAAAATGCCCGTATTTAACCTGCAATTGGATATCAACATTTGGTAACATCAAAGCCAGCAGAAAATGCATGAGATGTTAATCTCTCATGTCTAAGCATTGACTATGTATAAATGGAATTTTCCTTTTAATTTGATTGTGATCAATCCATAGAGTTTCCATTAAGCGATCTAGTTCAATATATGTACTAGTTGCATATACCCATATGATAGCTGAGAAGCTAAAATTCTTTAAAATTAAGTACATCATACTATCTTATAGTACTAACCATGTGTAAGCCATAAAAGAGTATGACGTCCAGTCAATACCCAAAGCTTAGAACATTCTAGGTCTACATGGAACTGACAAACCTTAACTTACTGCCTTGGGTTCACAACCCTTTGCATGGTTTTCCTATAGTATTACCTAAGGACCCTTATGCTCCAACATATGAGGCATTAACATAAATACACAAATAATGAATGTGCAATAATTAATAACTTTATTGAATGTAAAAGGAAGATAAACAAGTAATATGGCTTTGGTGGGCATATATGTCTAACAAGATTAGTGGGATGGAACTTGTCCAAATTCCAAAGGAGGGAGATTCACTCGTCTCAAGAGCATAGTAGGGAGATTTCCACTTATTTCATGTCCCACTTTACTATTCTGCTGTCAATAACAACAAGGTTAGAAAAGATTCACAAGGAATTTTTATGGAACGAAAGAATTAAATGTTAACAAAATCATTTGGTGAAGTGGGACCTTGTATATAAATCTTTTCATACATGTTGATCAAAATATTGATTATATAAAAAAGAATGTAACATTTCGGGACGAATGGAGAAAATATACCTGAAAAGTAGGAAATGTGTCAGTAAATACTGTATTTTTGATGTTTCATGTCAATTTTGTGTCAATGCGTATGAAAACGAAAGCATTAGATAGAAAACATTGGGAAACGTAACAATTTATTAAACCATGTGAATAGTGACAATAGCCATTGAGGCTGATTGTACTAAGGAGGCTTCCTCCAAGTCACCACCTCCCTTAATTAGTATAATTTTAAAAGCTTTTTTTTGATCGATAATCAGACATATATATATATATATAAAATGGAAAAAACAAAGTTACATATGCATAAGACTTACAAAAGTTCACAAGGTCGTGAACTGAAAAACAAGAAAGAAGTAAGAAACAATCAAAGCCTGGAGGCCCCAGATGGCTCCCTCCCGCTGCTTACATGCACTATTTATTTTTTGTTATACTTTTCTTGCTATGATGTTTTGTAACTTTTGTCCCAATCCCAAAACGCCTTCACTAGACCACCCTTTCTAGATCTCCCATGATCTTCATGCATCCAGCCTTTTCCCCCTCTTCTAATTCCTAATTTTCTTATTCATTGTGGCAAACCCAATTTTAAAAAAATAAGTATACTCATCAATCTCATCTTTACTATCCAACCATGATTGTTTCAACCTTCAAACCTAAATTCCAACATGTGTCTAACCATTAAAACGTAGGTTTACACCCGTGCAGCCCTAGTTCACTAACCCTGAAATTATAACCCTTTCTTACTTATTACCCTTTCTTAATCCAATCAATTCATCGAATATATATAGCCTTGCCACCAAGGTTTTAAACTTCGGTGTTGGTGTAAACTTTGAACATTATGGAAGTGGAAATCTATCACGAAAGTTTAAGGAAGTTCAAGGAAACACGGTAAAAATAAAGGAAATGTAGGAAATATTAAGGAATTGTTGAAAATCTAATATAAAACCTTAGAGAATAAATAACTAAGTATAAATACACATAAATAACTCATTATACAACAAAAGAGAAGCATGTATACTATAAACTACAAGAATCATGCGAAGTAGCATATGTTGTCTGAAAGACTGAAACTGTAAAGCCCAATGTGCATATAAATGAGTATTTTATATGATAATACATTTATAAAGAGGTATATCATAAGATAATTGTACAAGCTCTCAAATCATGAGTCAGATTGATTACTACATAGAGCTCTAATGTGACTCATAGTCATCATTTGTGTTTCAACTTTCGACGAGTAAGTTCATGAAGCTGTTACTCTAGGTAATGGTAGTATTGAGCGCAAGACATGTAATTTTGGTAGCAACTGCAATGCTCCCAAATGTATGGCTCTTACTTTTGAGCATCCATATCCACAAGCATTCCTAATTAGGGGTAATCTGGGTGATGAGCTATACATGCAACCATATAAAAAGACACATTGCCTTGCTCATAATCTACTAGACCCAAAGCCATAATCATAGGACCTCATTCATTATCATGATAAATAAGTAAGATCATTTGCCAAATTATTGTATAATTTATAACTAATTATAATTTTAAAATGATTTTTTATATATCTTTTTATTAAGTAATTTTAAAATTTCAAAAAAAAAAAGTATTCACCCAATACACAAACATATAGATATAACCTACATATTTCTTAAATTAGTGTAATATGTATAATAATAAATATCTTTAATTAATTTTGACATTAAAAATTATTAAATTTCCAAAAAGAAGAATAAGAATTCAACAATTCTATAAGACCAAGTCTCGAAACAAATGTTGCATCCAAAAAAATTTATTTTTACTTTTTTTGATAGGTAGAGTAACTTGCATTTAAAATATGTAAATTGTACAGAAAAGGGGGAGAAGCCCCAAAAGATGAAACAATATGAGTAGAAACACCAAGATGATAAAAGAACAAAAGATGGGCCAAACATAAGATAATTCGAGCTGCTTCCACCCTCCTAACTCGAATTCTTAGTCTTTTAACATCCAATCATTTAGGTTCTAGGCCTCCCTATGATGGAGTTAAGAGACTAGAATGACTTCCTTTCTTAATTTCTTTTTGGCCTTAGTCTCTCTGCTCTAGACAATAAAAGAGAACTCTGGCGTGCTCCTCTTTTCCCACAAAGAATAAACAGAGTTTCTTACCCAAAACAATTTAATTATAGTAGATTACCCACCTTACACTCAAGACAGCAACCTAATATGTTGCTTTTTATTTTTCAGTTGCACTGGATTCATGCATACAAGTGTCAATAACGAAAGAAACAAAATAGTGACAGAGATCCTTGACGGTGACACTACATAATCAGCATGTAAGCTGTCACACCACCCTCTTCAGTAAGCCTCAAACAGGATGCCAAGATATGACCTATCAAACCCACTATTAATATCCAATACATTCTCATTAGGGGCCATTTTCATTGTGGGTGCAAACTAGCTCACGAAATAAATGCACATCAGTTATATCACCAAAAGCAATGGAAGAAATAGAAACAAAGCATCAAAATGTGCATAAATGACATCCAATGTTGATCTCACAAAAAAGTTGAGTAAAGCAGGTCGGACAGTGGGTGCAGAAGCATATATATAAAGATAAAATAAATTTTTTTTAAATTCAGCAGGCTCAAAAGTTGGTCTAAGTATCCAAAGTGCGATACGATCCTTCAGTGCATATGGCAATGCTAAAAGTTAGAATTAATAGGATTTTCTGTACTTCGGGAAAAACAAAGACCAAACTTATTGAATTGTTAATAATCCATTGAGGCAGAAATTTTTCAAGAAGGCTTGAATGCTATACCAACTAAATTCCCATCCACAACACAACAGAAAAGACTTTTCAGATTCATCTGAACTACCAGTATAGTTGAAAGAGAGTTAAAAGTTTACCCAACAGGATTTTGATTCATTATCATCAGACTGGAAAATCGTAGACCAAAAATGAACGCTACCTGGAAAGCATTCAGGAAAAGTATATAACAATTTCAGTTCGAAAGGAAGATTGATTGGGAATATCCATCACATTTTAGAATGCCAACAAAAAAAAAAACCTCTCAACTGTTAACCAAGGGAAATTACCACATCCAAAAAATATAAAACCCAAGAGTAGAGTATACCATAACATGAATATTTCTTTTCAGTATCAAGGAAAATAAAAGAAAATCACATTTTTATGATGTTAACAATAATGGAGCTAAAAGCATAAGCCATTAGAAGATAAAACAAACAAAAAGCCCAAATATGACATACATGGCCTAAGCCAGTACAGTTGAGGCCACATCAATACAGCCATCATAATTCCTCGGTAGGCTGCTTCACAGTATTCTACTATCACTAAGAATCCCAAGCATAGCCAAACTATCTGGGCATGCTGATTTCCATTTGGATGACAACAGAATGTAATTGCATTTACGTATAAGTACAATTACATTTGATTCAGAGGCATTTCGATGACCGAAGATTTTATTTTTTTGAAGGAGACTGAAGATTAGCAAGTATTCAGTCAGTGCTGTTAACTTGCTTAAGGTGGACTCCATCCATAGTAATATCTCCGAAAGTTGTAAGAAATGGCTATATGATGATTGTATTGCACAGCACATTGGCTTCATTATAGCATCAAAATGTTGCTGTTACAAACAGCCGAAAGTGGAGGACAATGACAATCTTCTTAGCAGAGGCGATCTCATGTGAGGTTTTTTTAGCAGAAATCTGTCATTTTTTTTATGAATTACACAAATTGTATTTATATGATTCAAAACTTCACCAGTGAGGGAAATCCCCGAGAGAGGAAAAAAAACAACATAAAAACAAGGAACTCGTTTGGTTCGGATTATCATAAACGCTTATTTGGGACTGGATCGCATTATGTCCCGATAATAGCGTTCGGTTCGACTCATCATACGGGATTATTATAATAGTGTTCAGTTCGACTCATCATAAGCGATTATGTAGTAACTAGTGATTCCATAATCTCAGCAGGGGCTGATTATTGTGGAGCAGAACCACTTATGCACTTTAAAGATTATGTGAAATTATTGTAAGCACCCAAATTTGCACCTAGTAAGGCCTACAAGATCCATCAAGCTTGAGAAAGAGATCCTTCATAATATTATTTTCTTTTTTTTAATTACCAAAATACCCTAATAAAAATTACCAAATAATCGCTTATCAGTAGAGTGCCAACCTAACAGGATTATAGCTTTCAATGCTTATTGGCAATAACACTTATGCATGACAACGCTTATCAGCATAATCGCTTATGACTGCTACAAAATAAGAAACAAAAACTGAAATTAAATGTCACCAGATAAAAGCTGATTCTAGTTAAACAAAAAATCAAAACTTACGAATTTGTGAGTATTTTTGAAGGGTGTCTGTCAATCCAAATAATGTCCTGCATATTGCCCTACAAAGCTTCGAATGAGAACTCTAACCCTTCAAATTATGGGATTTCTTTAACTTCCAAATGCCCCAAAATAATGCAATTGACATCTTCCAAAGATTCTCGACTTTTTCACGAAGGGGAGGCCTTAGACAAGCCAAGGAAATTCTCCCTAGGTTCCTTTGGGCATGTCCAAAAAGGATAGGTAGCAGCTCTCCTAAGTCCAAGCTAAAGGGCAGTGAAGAAGGAGATTGTCTACGTCTAGGGGTGGAGCCACAGTTTTTTTCTTGGGAGGGGCGAAGTAAATGCATCATGAAAATTCATGGATTTGGAGGTATGTGGCCTGGGGATTCAGGAGCGTAGTCTCCAAAAAAAAATTAGTAATAGGTCCATCGTGGTCATAAAATTCGTTAATCTAAAGTCTAAAGTAAAACGTTAAAGAGTCAATACTTATAAATAGGACCGAATTCTTTAAAATTATAATATATTCTTATAAAAGGGTTGTTTAAGATTTTTAAAAAATAGTTAAAGGTTAAGGGTCAAAATATAAATATTATATAATTAAGTTATGAAATTCAAAATTTTAAGGGGTCAATACATAGATATAATAAGTTAAATGGAGAAATTTGGGGGGCCATTATATATAAAACTTATTATATTTTTTATTTTATTTTTATAATACTCATATAAAGGTAAAGGAAGTCAAAAAATTTGCCCCCAGCCCCCTACCCCTGGCTCCGCCCATATCTACGTCTTCCTCGTTCATCCAGCACATGCTAAGTATTCGGATTGCCAAACCACGATTTCTTAGATGGTCAACTATATGGGTCTTGTCAAGGATTTCCATCCAGTTAAATGGTTTTACTTTTAGGGAGGTCGGGCCCTTCCACGTCATTTCAGACTAAACGTTACTAACTAGCTCCTAGTCATTTCGAATTAAAGGTTCTTAACTAGCTCCTAGTCCAATTTCTCGAGTGAAGTGCTATAACAACCTATAAATGAACATGCTTCTTTCAAGCACCCTTTCATGATCCAATCTCATCCCTAGCAGGGTTGACCTGAGCCTCCTTCAGAAGTAGAAGACACTCCTCTATTTCCCTCTCTCTAAGATATCGAATGAAGACAGGGTTCCAAATGATTTCCCCGTTCCATCTTTTGAAGTGAACACCAACCAAGCTCTCCCTCATAAGGGCTAATCTGTACAATCACATCAACCCCGCTATAGTCATCCTCCAAGAACCAAACTTTGGTTCCTCTACTCACAACAAAGCTCGTTTGCTCCACAAACTGCCCATAGTCCCACATAACCCCTTTCCACATGCCTACTCCACAGCATGTGGTAACTTGTCGAGAATCCAAATTTTTTATGGTAGCAAGGTTTCAAAATTTTGAACAAATTGTTGGTCGATATTTTGCTACATCATGGGGGACCAATATATCTCACAGTAGTTGTTGTATTTGATAATTATCACCTATTTATCGTCAATACATCAGCAGTTATCGCAATATATCGGGATATGTCGTAAATACTGCAACATATTGCCCAAAACTGCAATTTCTTATGGTATAAATGTAGGCATCTAGGCTGAAAGTCGAGACCTTTACAACTTTTTCACATTCGCTCTTTGTTTTTATCGGTAAATAAGATCAAATAGCCTAGATTTTAAAAAAATAAAAAAAGATGTTACAGAAAAGTTCATTGGTGGATCAACTAGGAAACCAAAAAAAAAAAACACAGGAGTCTAACAAGTGACGGGACAACTTAATGGTATAACGCCCCATCAGTCTGGCCTTGTAATCGAATCATATTTTATCAGTATATAAGATTAATGAAGTTCATTAATGTTTCATTGAAGAACAATTGATTATTGAATCAAAAATGGAAGATCACCAACAAACCGAGCAGGGAGAGGAAGGTGAGTCTCTTCATTATTACCATTCTCCCTCTGCAGAGAAATACCGAAAAAAATACCGAGAAAAAATAAGGGCCGGATTCAAAAAATGTAACATTCATATAGATTAACCACTTGCCGAAAAACGATCATAACAATTATACCCTTTCTAGGTGGAAGAATAACCCAAAAATAAGTATTGGACTGACTTAGGGTCAAATTTGGAACGCTTTGGACCCAAAGATGAATAAGCAGACACAGCCACAAACTTTAACATGAATATTAAAAATAGGATGCTTTTTTTTTTTATCGGTAAATACGAATTCATTAAAAGCCGATTCACCAAAAGTGAATCACCAAGAACACAAGAAGCCAAAAACAAAGATAAAAAGAAAGCAACAAAAACAAAACTAACAACGCAGCTAAATAATCATTGACTACTCCTAAACAATAATTTCGTCAAAGCCTATCTCCTCCAAGTCCACTTTAGTTGAGACCCAATCCCGTAAAATTGCTCGCGAACGGGTGCACACTTTCTCCAATGGCGAGGCAGCATCCTCAAACACTCTTCTATTCCGCTCTTTCCATATAGTCCACGAGACCACCCCAGGAATGAGAGCCCAAATAAACTCCAACTGTTTATCCACCAATACTGAGAGCCAACAGAATAACAGAGCCCGAAAGGACGGGGGGAACACCCAAACTACCCCAAATTGAGAGAGAAAATACGACCAAATCCTCATTGCAAACGGGCAATGAAGAAGCAAATGATCTACCGACTCTTCCACCATCAAACACATGAAGCAACGATTGGGCAAACTCCAACCTCTCAATTGCAAGTTATCCAAAGTCAGAATCTTGTCTAAAAATGCCGACCACAGAAACACCGACACCTTAGAAGGCATCCCATTGAACCACACCACCTGACAAGGGAACTCCACCATCTGGCTCGGTCTAATCACCTGAAGATAGGCTTTCACAGAAAACCTCCCCTTAGAATTGTTAGCCCACACCCGTTGATCTCTAACGGACTCAGCCAACTTCACCGATTCCAACAACGACAACAAATGTACTACATCTTGAACTTCCCAGTCATTAAGCGACCTGCTAAAGGAAGGACTCCAAACCACTCGTCCCTCTCTCCATAACTGATGTGGAGATTTAAGGAACAACACCCTTGATCGCATATAGTTGATAAGGTATGTAGCAGCAAGTATAGCGTTAGACCAATACCATTTATCCACCTTCATCACCAACAAAAGACTTCTAGCCACCACCAAAAGGTGTTTGTTTTTCTTTCTGCCACTCCATTTTGTTGCGGAGTATAGATTCAGCTATTCCAGTGAATTACTCCATGTTCTACTACATAGGATTGTAACTATCCTTTCTAAATACTCCTGACCATTATATGATCTAAGAACTTTGATACTCTTGTCAAATTGTCTTTCCCATCTTATGAAAGACACGAATAATATAAGGAACTTCATCTCTGGTTTTTATCAAGTAAATACAAGTATATTGGGTGCAATCATCCACAAATGAAATAAAATAACAAAAGCCACAAATAGACAAAGTAAGGTAAGGACCCCACGCATAAGAATGAACAATATCAAAAGGAAACTGACTTATTTTATTGCTCGGAGGAAAAGAGACACGACAATATTTCGCTAATTCACACACTTAATACTATAAACTTAGCAAACTAACAGAAGTAAACAAACTTGAAAAAACTAATTTTAAGAACTGAAAAGACAAATGACTCAGCCGGTTATCCCTAAGCATAATCCGGTCTTTATTACCACTACTACTATACTAGTGTGCACTAGGAGAAATCAAAGCCGAATCCAGGAGGTAAAGACCATCCCTCATAATCTATTGTCTCTTCACATCCTAAAATACACAATGTAAAGGAAAGAAAGTTATACTACAGTTTAAAGTCTTAGTCAAGATGCTCTAAATAGGAGATTACAAGGAAAAAACAAGTACATGAAGAACACAAGACAAAGAAAGATTAGGAGAGACACGAATGTCCCCTTTCCAGAGACTGAGGAAATAAAACCATTAACAACCTTGACTTTAACACTACTAGGACACAAATTATAAGAAAAAATAGAGGACGTATCAGATATGTGCTAAGAATCTCCTGAATCAATAATCCTGGAGTAGCCAAATAAGGGTAAAGAAGAGACATGATGTGCAAAAGCGAAAGTACTGGTACCTAACTGGGCAAGAGAAGTGAATGATAGAGATGAATGATCCAACTAAGCAAATAAATGACAAAGGCTTTCAAGTTCATCCCGAGAAAATGTCTACATCTCCTTAGAAGAAGATTGGTGTGAGGAAGTAACCCAGATGAACTAAAACTCCTCGATGAAGCGCTGACTGTCTAAGACGAGCGGATTTTGTTGATCAGCAAACCAGATCCCAACAAGTCTCTTTAGTGTGCCTCGATCTCCCACAATGGTCACACTTGAGTTTATCCCTATCTTTTAAACTCACCTTCCTTCAGCTTACGAGGACCTCATTTTGCCCCTTATATGGTTGTGCAGTTGTAGCTAGGGCAGACTGCTCTGAATTATTAGGAGGAACATGTATGGCACAGTTGTAGCTAGGGTGAACTCCTCTGAATTATTATGAGGAACATGTATGGGACTCTGTCTACTCTCTTCATCATGAACAAGGGCATACACCTGACTTAGGAATGGCAGCTCATCTTTTCTCAGGATTTGAAAGAAAGGCAGTTCAAAATCTGAGTTCAACTAGGCCAAGAACTCAAATATCATGTTATGGTCCACAAATGTTGATATTGTTAACCATTAGCAACACACACCAGCTGAACAATTGATAAAGATCCAACTCCCACAAAACTCGAAAATGAGCAAAATAATCAACCAAAGATCTGTCATCCAGTCTAAAATGAGCAATCTCCTAGCGCAACTAATAAACTCATGCAATATTATGTGCCTGATAATGGGTCTATTCAGCAGAATCCCAAATTTCATTAGTAGTCTTAAGGAGAAAAAACCCACGAAAAATCTTAGATTGCATAGTGTAATAACCTAAACATAACTGTAAAATTTCTAGACTCTCATCTATCATTAGACAGATCAGAAACACTAAGCTCTACCACATGCTCAGTAATGTGTCCAACTTTTCCCCTACTTCCAATAATCATTCTGGCGGACTGAGACCATTCCAAGTAATTACAACAATCTGACTGTACAATTGTAATATGCAAATTTAGATTCTCGAGTTGAGATGACACGGAAGGGAAGACCCTCGTTACTCGTGATCAAAGAACAACCCTCCATCCACTAATCTCTTACGTATGGTCAATTACGGGATCACACTATGAGATATGAAGAGGTCCAAGGCCTCCAAAATACCAAAAATAACTCCAACAACGAGGAAAACAAGACTGATTTGCACAAATCAGCTTGTCAATCACCATCAACAATCCCCACAAATCAATTAACAGTCATACAATTGATTTCACATCCCAACCATACTCGAAAATTTAGTGGGACAGCATATACCATAAATAAATCCTTGTAAAACCTTCAATTCTTGCCTAAACTTCATGAAAAGTAACTCAAAAATGTCATAATTATAAACATCATCAATCTTTAACACTTCATCACAAAAAACTGATCCTAAAAACTCCACCCAAGTGATCAATCACAAAACTGAATTTTCTCCTAAAAATCAAAGAAATGGGTATAGGATCATTCGAACACCTTCAAACAATCTGGAAAAAAATACCACCTTTCTCCAAAAATACAAATCTCTAAAAAATTAACTTTTTCTAACCAGAGGGAGGGGACCATACTGCTGCTGACATCAACCCTAGGGTTACGCTCCTTTGGTCATTTAGTTTGATGTTTTGTCACTCTGGATCTTGAAATGCACTGATACCAAGTAGAGAACTAGGATTTGATGATTTAGGGTTTGAGATTTTTTAAAAAAAGAATTAGTAGAAGAAGAAGAAAGAGAGGAAGGTGAAGGGAATAAGTAATCTCCATTCCCTCTAGATCTCATTTATATATAACTAAAGAGATGAAAGGACATAAGTGCCATTTACGTATAAGGAAAGCACTGGAACATAAGGGTACAAAAGTGACAATAATAAAACAAAGAGTAATGGGCTTATTTAGCCTATTATTGGGCCATGTTCTCTTGGTGGGAATTGAAGGAGAGAACTGTGAAATCTCAAGAATTTCCAATTTTAACCTTGTTCTTTTGACTCAATTCCAAGGAATTGTGATTCTCCAGACATATCTATCCATAGAGACAGGTTCAGAGGCATGGATATACTCCATGTGGATATGCTTCTGCGTATGAGCCATATAGATACGGCTTGGACATCCACAGCCTCACGTGATGTGCATATGTCCATAACTCATTACCCACAATATCCACCAATGAAGTGCTAGTGGAGTCTAGAGTGAAAAGTGTCAGCGTTATGTTTGCGAGTATACAACCGTATACCAAAACCTCATGACTTTAGCCCCAACGACTTGGAGCCCTCGTGCAACTACATGTGGATATGATGTAGCTTTTGTTGTGGAATAGAGTCTTATGTACTTGTTGACATCCATTTGAGGCAGTATTTCTGATTCATGAGTACTGGATGTATTGAACTTTGTATGTATATATTATTCTCATTTATGATTATGATACATTGACGTCAAGCGTCAGCGAGTATTTGCTCCATGCCAAATGCTCTCTTATCTACAGTAGTTGTTTTTGCATTTTTGTCATCTCTAAGTGTGCATATATTTTTAACTTTACAATTCCTCAAGTTTCAACAGAATGTTGGTTTTTTTTTTAATTTTCCCCTAATTTTGATCTTGGACGGCAATAATATTTGTCGATATTTGCAGTCTTTCTTGTCAAACTTTCAATCTTTGAAGTGTGATATATCCAGTGAAAACCAGCAATTAAATAGACAATTGAAGGCTATTAGTAGCAGGGACAGAAAAAGCTACGAAAGAGGAAGGAAAATGAACTTATAAGTTGCAAAAGAATGGAAAAGGTAAACACCAAAATCATCACATAAGGGATACAAATTACCGAGTCACTCTGCTTATCAATATACATGACATGAACATTTCTGATGGACACTTGGATGCCGTCAAGAATCTGT
The DNA here is from genome assembly GCA_015143295.1 of Tetracentron sinense. Taxonomy (NCBI): domain Eukaryota; kingdom Viridiplantae; phylum Streptophyta; class Magnoliopsida; order Trochodendrales; family Trochodendraceae; genus Tetracentron; species Tetracentron sinense. The sequence continues at coordinate 927,767 of CM026567.1, read as the reverse complement.
AGATAGAAAAGGAAAAGCTACATGAGTGGCATTGTAGCATGAAATAAAAGATCCCATAAAATACTTTTTTTTATCGGTAAGATCCCATAAAATACTTCTTCATTGTTGCTAGGCTTACCTTAACTTCCAAAAGAGAAACAAAAACTAACTAAGATGAGTATGCCAAAAAGAATTCTAAAAGTTATTCTTGCCTCAAACAAAAAGATAGTAGAACTTCTATCAGCTAGAATGGGTATTGTAATCATAATCTCAGCAAGACAATGTCACCTTAGCAGTAATGTATGAAATAAATGATTGCCCAGCTTGATTATCTGCAGATGCAGAACCTTGGTTCAGTTTCAAGCAGCAAGTCACCCAAAGCAAAGAAGAAATATTGTACAAACTGAGCATGTCCACATGTCATATCATACATATTAGTATATTACCAATCACCATGGAGAGTAACACATGAAAAAATCATCTTTCCATTCAAGTCAATAAAGTAAAATATTTCTGAGCATCGAGTACTTCAGTAAGGCTTGAAAGTCGATAATCAGTGAACTCACCACAAACACGTCTTGATAATTTTGCCAGCTCTGCTGCAGCAAGTTTGGCCTTTTTGGCAGAAAATGCTCTTCTTTCAACAGAATCCAAACTCCACTACCACAAAGAAACAAAAGAAATTGCCAATTTATGTACGAATTTCTCTACAGTCTTCTTCACAAGCAATTTTTAAATTTTGTCAAACAAGTGAGACTTCTAATTCTTAAAAAAATGAAAATTTGGATTGAATTAAAAATATATATTTTGAGAAATACCTCTTGATCAGCTCGCTGACAGGCATATATGAAGACATCCTCTAAAACAATTATGATGGGGTCCCAACCCAGCTTTTTCCATGGAATTTTGATGCTTAATCTCCCAATGCGACCTATTAGAGCCGACGCACATTAAGATGGAGTCGATAAGAGCAAAAATGTGTCCAAAGAAGAAGTGTCGAGTCAAGATCGAGGATAGATTGTAAAGAGATACACATATTATATTGTGAGAGAAAAAAAGAAAAATAAAATAAATAAACTATGCTTCGGACGAAAAATACTTGGAGCACAATTCCGGAAAATTTTAACTATTCCCGGTAAGATATTTCTAAACATTCTAAGCCAGTAAGAGCTTTGGCAATAAAAAGGAGGCACATTACAACTTAAACCAGCTATGTACTCATTTTCAAGTTATGCTTTAGACAGAATCACGTTGAACTAGCATTTTTTCATAAATCCTTCCTGCCCCCTATTTGCAATATTCCTGTTCAAGTATGAATACTTTCTCTTTTAAGTTTGCGGATGAATTTATCATGTCTTCATGTTGTGTTCTGCATAGCTCAACTCCAGAAGGTCCTAACTATGCAAATCAGAAATGATTCTATGCCTTAAAGGGGGAAATTACGACTTATACCAACTACTATACTAATTTTCAACTTTTGCTAGGTTATTTAGGTTTACCTTTTCTTTATACTTTTGTGGACCAATTGATCGATCCCTTCTTGCTTTTTACTGGTTTCACTCATTTTCCACTCAACCAGAAATTATCATTGCAAAAGAGAATACGAAATAAAACATAGTCTGCACTAACAAATTTCTGTCCAGACCTAAGTAACCAGAGCGTGGAACGGGAGCAGGAGCGAGAGCGCGAGAGCGTCAAATTTCAATTTAGCATATGGTCGGGAGCGCCTCCGGAGCGCCAATATATATATATAAATTCTCTTTATTTTTTTTAATATATTAAAAAAAAATATAGATCTCCATTTTACCGGTAACACTCTTTCTATCACTAATCCTTACTTATATAAAAGGGTAAAAGAGTAAATAAGTAAAACTAAAAATAATTAAATAAAAAAAATAAAGTTGAAAGGCTTGTTCACAGCTTCGGCTGACACACTTTGGAAAAAACAATTATGTCAACAGTTAACTTCTCTCTCCTTATCACTGTCAACCATCTCTCACCTCTCACCTTGTCACTGTCACACCTCTCACCTTGTCACTGTCAACATCTTTAAGATGAAAAATAAAAACAAAACAGCTTTTTGCAAAAGCAAAACCGGGGTTGACACCAAAAGCGGCGCTCCGTGAAATCCGAAATCGCGCTCCAGGGGCAAATCCGCTCTCAAACCGTGAGAGCGAGGTTTGAGAGCGGGAGTGGGAGGGTAGACCCACCGTTTGGGTTACTAAGGTCCAGACACACCCTTAGACATATTCAAGGGTATTGCTAACCAACATGAATACAATAACACATTGAGTCACCACTATATGTTGAAATAGAAGTCTTCCTCCTGAATTACTTTCCCATTTTCAAGCAAAATGCTACCAATTAAGATGAACATATTCAAGGAATCGATCATTTAGTTGTCATATTTTCTCCACATAAACAGGGAAAAAAATCTATTGAAAAATTAAACATAAATTTAAGCCATAAATTTATAGAGGGGGAAATTTCTGTTATTTCATGTTGAGACTTAAGGGTAATATGAAATGTGAATATGGATATCCCTTTTCTTCAAATAGAGGAATGCAAGTATACTTCAGCGTTCTTTTATTGCCACAATGATAAAGATATCAACATGGTTATAAAAATACCAGTTGGATCACAATACCTTGTTTTAATGCAAAAGGCAACTGGAGGTAGTCGAAAGCTTCAAGAATCAGCTCTACGTTCTCCAGTAATACTTCTTCTGCACAAATAGATGAAACTGTCTTAGAACTTTATAATTAATATGTCAGTTTGTACTCCCTGTTAGGCCTAAAACAGAATTCCAGCCAATGGTGTGTTCGTGATGATAACTTAACTACAGTAGACAGAATTATAATTTTAGTAGATACAATCAAATAAACCTTGTAGGAATGATTTATAAATATAAACAGCAAGCAATTCTTTGAGAACGAGTTCCAGAAATAACTTGCAGACAGGTGGAGGACAATGCCTAAGCTTTTTTTCAATACCATCATCATCTTAAAAGCGCATACCTGTTTTAAGTGCTAAGACCAATGTCATGCAACTCGAGACATGAATGTGTATCCAAGACTACACAAATCAATATGGCATGGAAACTACAAATCAATATGGCAAGGAAAACCCATAATTCAAAACAACACATTTGTTATATGGCTTAAAATCTCAGCAACTCAACTCCACTTAATCAAGGCTCGGTTATCTGGGTATAATAATTCCCTTTTTAACCTTTTGAAAGCTTCGGCAAAGCTGCCACAATAAGGTAAGGTCCGTTTGGTTACCAAGAAAATCGTACGAATAAAAAAAAAAAGATTTTTTCGAGAAACCGCACCTTATGTGCATTTGGTATGCGAGAAGGTGGTGGTTTCTCGTGAAACCATTGTCTCAATTGGGTTTATTTTCTTGCAAAAATCCCTCATAAATTTTCTTTTCAAATTTCTGAAGGATTAGAAAATATAGAACGTTCGCATCGTGCTTCAAGCACGCAAAATTTATTTTCTCGCAAATCAAACAGACACGAAAAAATAAACTTTCTTTTCTTTTCTTTTCTTTTCTTGGACCCATTTTATCAGTAACCAAACGAGCCGTATGTTTAATTGACCATAAGAGTTAGCACGAAACATATTAGTTAAATGCTCTTTCGCAAGACCTGAAGTTTCAGTCAAACCACACCCTCAGGCATTGGACACACGCTGCAATCCTAACATGTAGAAGCGTCACGAAGGTTCAATGTTATTAGTATTTTATTCATAAGAATACTTTCATTAATAAAGAGTAAAAGCGGAATACTTGAGCTATAAATCAATAAATATGCACACACATAAGATGGATAATTTGAAACCCTACTAAACATAAATAAATACTTTCCACGCAGTATAATCAGATAGGAAACTTCTTATATTTGGCAAGTAGTTACAGAAAAATTATGAAACACGTAGTCATTCCATAATGAACAGAAACCACGCAGAAGAAATAATTTAAATTGCATCCTGAAATGAATTTCAGAAAAAAAAAAAGAGGCTTCCAAATTGGGCACTCCCCTGTTTCATCTAATAAAAGAAATTGTGCTAACTTGTGGAGAAGAGGAGACAGAAAAAAAAAATGAATCCAAAGAAAACGAGATGGGTAAGCGGACAAACAACATGAAAATTGATAAGGGGCATTTTTCAAGGCACCTTATACTATAACATCAGACACTTGGTGAAGAATGAGTAGGAATGAGGCAACCAAAATATATATTTCTAATAAGTAGGAAGTTTCTGAATGAAAGACACTTCATTGAATTCTATCAACAAGTGACCTTCTGTTTTATAAAATCTCCATCCAAACATGTTTGTTACTATGGTGTCGAGGACTGCTCAGGTGAAGTGCCTAAAGGAGAAACAGTTTTCTCCAGAAAATAATCCAAACGCAGCCTTGGAGTTTTTTGGTTTTGTTTTCCTCTTGTTCAGTAACGAGAAAAGCAACGTGACATATAGAAATTGAGAAGGAATAAAAAATTGCAGGAAATACCATTCCACAATGTGATCTTCAGCTGCTCTTTCTGGATGTCTTTGACGTATTGGCCGAGATAACCTAACAACAACTGACGAACAAGCCCTTCGAACATTTCGAGAGGCCAAATTGAAAATACGAATAAGAAAGGGTGGGTTCTCAACTCAAACCAAGGGCTCCTATACGGAAAGGCATGGATTTAGGCTATTTAGCAGAGAGAGCGAGGAAAGGAAGGGCTATTTTGGCTTCTTCTTGTGGAGGCAAATGAGAGAGGAGTCGGCGCAATTTAACCATGTTTCGTTTTGCTTGTTTCTCAAGTTGACGTCCGTTTAAGCCCATGGGAATTTGTAAGGGTCTTTCGTTGTATAAATCCTGACGGTCCATTAGCGGGCCCACCTGAATATCTTTGGCAGAAGGTTTTTTTCCCTGTTTACCTAAGTTTTGGAATTATTCCTCCAACACCACCTGCGATGCACGTGAGAGAGGAAGGGGGAGAGAGACCCGAATCATGACAGTTCAATTAATGCTCCGTTTGTTTTGATGTAAAATAGGGGAAAACAAATAAAATTCATGGAAAATGTCAATTGTCCTATAGAAAATATTTTCCGTGGAATTCTTTTGTTTTCCTCTATTTTACATCAAAACAAACGGAGCATAAAAGAAAATTAAGAAATAGAAACTTAAAGGACATTTTGGATAACAAAATTGTGAGAGAAATTGAAATAAGATGTTGGGACATTTTATGAACAAAAAGTTTTAGAAATATTGTGGTATAACAAAGAAAGGGGCGGGCGGGACCTTGACGAGACGTTCTTCTTTCAGAGTATTTTGTCAAGAGAGCGAGAAGTCCGGTTATGCCACTGAAGCCGCCATGTATCCCTTTTAACACTACTTAACTATGATTAAGATTCATTCACCCACTTATCATTGGTTTTTAGAATAAGAAAAAAAAACATGTGGAAACAAAAAATTTAACCCTTAGAGTTAGTGAATTCTAATCAAGGTTAAAAATAAATTAATATTTTTTTTTCTAAAAACCAAGAATAACTGGTTGATCCCTAGGGGTCAATGAATTTTAACCACAATTGAAGTCCCCCGTTACGCCCTTGAGATTGTCGTGTGTCTCTTTTGACACTCCTTAACTGTGGTTGAGATTCATCCACCTCTAGAGTTCACCCCCTATCCATGGTTTTTAGAGAAAATATTTTTTTTTTAAACCCTAGTTAAAATTCACTAATTCCTAGGGTTTAATTTTTTTTTTTCCTAAAATTCAATGATAAGTGGGTGAATCTTAACCATGGTTAAAGAGTGTTAAAAGGGACACATAGCGACCTTAGTGGTGTAACTGGACTCCAAGAAGTCTGGTTACAACCGTAGAGAATTTCAAGCCTAATAGATAGATGAGTGAGGAGTGATATGGGAACCAAGCAAATATTTAATTAAGTGTTTGGCCTATATAATGGTTATGATTATGATAAGGCTAGTTTGAGAATTGTGCAAAATTTCATCCACATTTTCAAGGGCTCATTATGCAAATGATAGTTTTAGAATTTTGTAAAATTTCTATCACGTTTTCAAGGGGCTAATTATGCAAAGGGTAGTGATGAAATTTTGCAAATTTTCATCAAGTTTTCGTAGGCTCATTATGCAAAGAGTAGTTTTGGAATTACAAAAGATTGAATCAACGTTTTGAACATGAAGAATCCTCTTTATATATTGTAAAGAGTAAAGATACTCACCTTTTGAAAAACATTCTATGAAAAGGCCTAAGCACGTGTGAAGTTATTTGCACATGCGAACATAACTTTTTTTGGACCATTTTACCCCCACTCATTTAAAAAAAATTGACGCAAAAAGATGAGTCTCTGTTCATTTCCTTAGTGTTCCATTTCCGACGAGAGCTACCATCATTTTATTTCCAACAAGAGCTACGTACCGTCATGTTTCATTCTCCCTTTCGCTTTAAAGGTGTGCTTCAGATTATAGATAATTTAGCATGCATTATTCATGAATTTCTTGCTTTCTTTTTGTTTTCTAAAATGCTTTGAATCAAAGGAAAAGTGCTTAGAATCATTGTCTAGCTTAGAATTTGTCACGTCCCAAAATCTCCCATAGGAGAATATAAAACTTTGGCAAGTGACTTACTTATCATATCATCCTGTGAAAAGCAATAAAGGCATACTAAATTTTGAACTTAAAAATTTTATCAATTAAATAACATTTAATACTTTAAACAAACTCCAATTTAAAATTCATAATCATCTGAACATAAATAAATTGAATCATCCTTCGTGATTCTTAACCGTTAAACCAAACTAAACATAAATCCAGAATAATCTTCACTTACAATTCCTTTATAATTAAAATCACCACTAATAAACCAAAACTCAATAATATGGCCATTGATCAAGATCTCGTTCTTCTTCGAGACTTTTCTAAGAGATCCAAAGAGATTTGAGGGATCCAGTCAGAGAAGAATGAAAAAGACGTGAAGATCTAGATCGGGCCATATTCACAAGCGATAGATCGTAGGGAAGCGATCAAGCGATGTAAATAACTTCTCATAGTTCTCAATTCCATAACTATTAACCTAAAGTATGAATTTAAAAATAAGATTTATGTAGAGAACACGATTAAAAAGCAGATCTATGGATTTTTATCACCCCTTATGCAAGATTCTCTTGAATGATTAAAGTAGGATGTGAATAACCTAACGTAGGATGCGAATAATTTAAGTACGATATGAATAGCATGATTAGGATGTGAATAACCAAGTGTATATTATGTTTATGCTTGAACAAGGAGATTGTGATTTATGATGGAGGTATATGTGAATGTATGTGGAAGAAGGAATGATGTAACGACCCCCAAACCCTACCTTGGTCATAATGAGACTTTGAGCCCGCTACATTACTTGTCCATGTTAAACTTTAATAGCCAAAGACAAAAACAAGATAACATCTCTCCCAAAATAGCAACTATAAAATTTCTCAATATAAATAACTACCCTGTATCTCAAGAGACCAATATGAACATAGTAAAACTCCGGATCAACCTCTATGATCCTCACCAAGCTCCATCTAAAGCAACATCAATAAAAGTATGATAGTCTATTACAATTTCTCTCTCATAAATTGAAACAAAGACTAATAGTAAGGGTAACTATCCATGTCCCTTGCACCATCCTTGAATGGATCACCTGCTTCTTCTTCTTGCTAATCCTCTTCGACCCAAAGAGCAGCTTCTGCCCTGTGCTAAACTTGACAACAATAACAGGTCAACTGAGTATTGAAAACACTTAGCGGATATCCAATCTAACTAACAATGATAGTACCACATGCACATGTTCAATATCCGTTCATACAACAACTGTATAATCAATGATAATCCGTGATATATTAAATCACCGCCGTCATAATGTATCACGGCGGTGCGGTAACCCGTCGAACATTATATTGTCGGGGAATCTTATGGCGGCGGATATGCACGGCGGTTACATGAACCCGCCGTCTTATATCGCTAAATTCATGCGGTTAATAACCGTTGTGCTTCAATTTCATATAACGGCGTCTTGTACCACCATCCTTTCTGAATTTTGTCACGATGACTTCTATTGCCGTTATTTATGACCAATGACACGGCGAGTTGACCCACCGCCCTTTCTTAATTCTATCACGGCGAATTCCACCACCATTATTTGTGACCAATAACACGGCAGGTCAGCCGTGTTGTCGCGACCCAAAATACCCCCTAGGAGTTAAGGATACTTTGACTCGTGACCGCCATATCATACCTCCAGTATGATACATAAGGCACACGTGGAAACCTGTCAGAGTACCTGAATATACATAGCGGAAACGAAATACAATGCACAGCGGAAAATAAAATTCTAACATAGCGGAAGCAAAATGAATACTCCTATAACTTGGCTCAAGTAAGAACCAATAAGTATACATGTGTGAGAAACCCAAAAGTGGAGTGGACAAACCCCACACTCACATAACAAAATGACACAAGTTCTAAGTCGGTCGATCAACAGAAATCGAAGTCACGACTCCTATCTAAAGCACCATCGTCATGATAGTGATCCATGGAAGGCTCCGGGTCACGGTACTCTTCCTCGACCCAAGGTTCTTCGCCACACAAATCAAATGGAACCCGAGCACCTGCCGATCATAACAATATCGACTGAGCATGGAATACTCAGTGTATACAAACTAATAACAATAAAGCGGTTAGGCATAGAGCATACAAGACATGGAGAATGAAATCCCTAAATTCCTTAAAGCATAGAAACCGTGAAAACATATGTGAGATAATATTCGAAACCAAAAACCGTAACAGTGTGAGTCAATCGATAATCATAGCCTTATGAGTTCTTGTGAGTTCATGGAGTTTCTTAGAGTCATTACGATCCGTAGAGACATAGAGCATAGAGCAATAACCTTAGAGCATTTCCATAGAGCATAACCTTAGAGATCTTAGAGCATTTCATTGTGATCCGTGGAGCTTGTGAGACGATCTTAGAGCATTATCATAGAGTTTCCTTGTGAGCATGGTATGATCCTTAGAGCTTGTGAAACGATCTTAGAGAAATCATAGAGTTACTTAGAATCATTCATTATTCATCTTTTCGTGAAAAACCTTTGTTTGTACTTGGAGAAATCCATGGAAACCATCGGTTTACGCGAGACATGCGAGCATATGCACTTAATAAGAGAAATCATCGTATTTAAGCATAGAATCCCTTAGAGGTATTTTATCAAACACTTAGAGTGCATCATAATAGTAACCTTCATCCAAGTATATATATAATCACACATTTCCATACATAAAATCAATACACATAGATAGGGCATAGATAAGAAGAATCATAATAGGATTGCAAGATTGTAGTAGAGTGTATCTACCTTAGAGAAATCAATGAGTTTGACTCCCAAAGGCTGGAACAAGCAAGAACAGTGAGTTCGTGGTTGGAAAATACCAAATGGAAAGGAAGAACTTGATCTTCCACAAGCTTGAACGATCACCAAGTCCTCTCCTTCTTCTCTTCTTCAAATCCCTCAAAAATAATGTACAAAGGGTTTGTGAAACCCTAAGGCACGAACCCAGCCCTTTTATAGGCAAAAGGGTGATGGTTAAAGTCTTAAACACCCTTAATGAAGAAAATCTGCGTATGACCGATCGATCGGTGGTATGGACCGAGCGATCGGTGGCTTACCGGTCGATCGGTGTTATGACCGAGAGATCGGTCAAAAACACACTCTCTGGAAATTTTTCCCCATACAAAAAAGTTAACCGTGCGACAGCTATCGAGCGATCGGTAGTTGACCGATCGATCGTAGGTAATGACCGAGCGATCGGTGCTCTGTTATGTCTGGACTGTTTTGACCATATCTTTTGACTCGCTCGTCGGATTTCGACGATTCAACTTGCGTTGGATCCGTCTTTCGAAAACGAACATTTCTGACGTTTCGGAATTTCCGATTTCTCCCTTATTTATTAATTAGACTACAAAAACGGCCAATTAGCTACGAAGGTGCTATTCATTAAGGATGAAAAAGTCCGGGTGCTACACGTGTCATGTATCACGGCGGTTCAAACTGCAGTGAAATAGTTTTGTAATATTATGGCGGGTTGACCCGCCGTCCAATAAATCACTGCGGTCCAACCGCCGCAATGTGATGAAAAAAATAATATTTATTTTGCAAAAGTTTTGTTTTTTTTCTTGTATTATCTGTACCTGTGAGCAATATAAATATCAATAAACATGTATTCTACCTTGTAAGCAATATATAATGTCAATTAAGAATAAACAATTCATGTAATAAAAAAACATGCCCCAAACATTTAAGATTAAAATTATATATACATGCCTATAACAAAAGTCTCATAAAAGGTACACATAGTCCCAAAGGAAAAAAATATAAAAGTACTCGCCTAGGTCCCTCCTGGTAATGGTCGAAAACCCGATATGTGTGTGCTGCCAGATCCCTCCTACAAAAAACAATAATTTACAATTTATTAATGCTTTTTCCAAATGAAAAAATATGAGAATGTAATAATTAATAAATATGCAATGAAACAAACTCCTCTCAGAATATTAATAGTTTTCGGTATTACATTGGCATAAACCTACATCGTCCCACCATTTCGAAACCGGGGTCGGATTTCAATCTCGTTTCTTCTAACGCGTGTATTTCAATACATCTTAAGTGTTGGGATTGGTTTCGAGCGAATCCGAAGCCGTATGCCCAATTTGGGCCCCGAGACGACCGAAATCCATTCTTGAATACTATACTTTAGCCTAAACCTACAAACTCCCACCATTTCCAATTCGGAGGTCGGATTTCGATCTCATTTCTTCTAACACGTGTATTTCAATACATCATAAGTGTTGGGGTTGGTTTCAAGCAAATCTGATGCCGTATCCCCGATTTGGGTGCTGAGACAGCCGAAATCCATTCTTGAATACTATACTTCGGCCTAAACCTACAAACTCCCACAATTTTCAAACCGGGGATTGAATTTTGATCTCGTTTCTTCTAACGCATGTATTTCAATACATCCTAAGTGATGGAGTTGGTTTCGAGTGAATCTGATGCCGTATGCCCGATTTGGGCGCCGAGACGACCGAAATTCATTCTTGAATACTATACTTCGGCCTAAACCTACAAACTCCTACAATTTTCAAACCGGGGGTCGGATTTTGATCCCGTTTCTTCTAACTCATATATTTCAATACATCCTAAGTGTTTGAGTTGGTTTCAAGCAAATCCGAGGCCGTATGCCCGATTTGGGCGTCGAGACGGCTGAATTCCATGTTTCACAACTGTACTACGGCCTAAACCTACATCATCCCACCATTTCCAAACCGGGGGTCGGATTTCAATTTTGTTTCTTCTAACACATGTATTTCAATACATCCTAAGTGTTGGGGTTGGTTTCGAGCGAATCCGAGGCCGTATGCCCAATTTAGGTGCCGAGACGGCCGAAATTCATTCTTGAATACTATACTTCGGTTTAAACCTACAAACTCCCACCATTTCCAAACTAGGGGTCGGATTTCGATCCCGTTTCTTTTATCGCGTATATTTCAATACATCTTAAATGTTGGAGTTGATTTTATGCGAATCCGAGGTCGTATGCCCAATTTGGGTGCCGAGACGGCCGAAATCCATTCTTGAATACTATACTTCGGCATAAACCTACAAACTCCCACCATTTCCAAATCGGGGGTCGGATTTCGATCATGTTTCTTCTAACACCTGTATTTCAATACATCTTAAGTGTTAAAATTGGTTTGGAGTGAATCCGATGTCGTATGCCCGATTTGGGAGCCGAGATGGCCGAAGTCCATTCTTGAATACTATACTTCGGCCTAAACCTACAAACTTCAACCATTTCCAAACCGGGGGTCGGATTTCGATCCCGTTTCTTCTAATGCGTGTATTTCAATACATCCTAGTTGGGATTGGTTTCGAGCGAATCCGAGGCCGTATGCCCGGTTTGGGCATCGAGACGGCCGAATTCCATGTTTCAAAACTATACTACGGCCTAAACGTACATCGTCCCACCATTTTCAAATCGGGGGTCGGATTTCGATCCCGTTTCTTCTAACTCGTGTATTTCAATACATCCTAAGTGTTGGGGTTAGTTTTGAGCGAATCCGAGGCCGTATGCCTTATATGGGTGCCGAGACAGTCGAACTCCATTCTTGAATACTATACTTCGGTCTAAACTTACAAACTCCCACCATTTCCAAACCGGGGGTTGGATTTCGATCCCGTTTCTTCTAACGGGTGTATTTCAATACATCCTAAGTCTTGGGGTTGGTTTTGAGCGAATCCAAGGCCGTATGCTTGATTTGGGCACCGAGACTGCCGAATTTCATATTTCACAACTATACTACGGCCTAAACCTACATTGTCCCTCCATTTCCAAAACGGGGGTCGGATTTCAATCTCGTTTCTTCTAACGTGTGTATTTCAATACATCCTAAGTGTTGGAGTTGGTTTCGAGTGAATCTGAGGCCGTATGCCCAAACTCTACCATTTCCAAACCTGGGGTGGGATTTTGATCCCGTTTCTTTTAATGTGTGTATTTCAATTCATCCTAAGTGTTGGGGTTAGTTTCGAGCGAATCCGAGGTCGTATACCCGATTTGGGCACCAAGACGGCCGAAGTCCATGTTTCACAACTGTACTACAGCATAAACCTACATCGTCCCATCATTTCCAAACCGGGGATCAGATTTTGATCCCGTTTCTTCTAATGTGTGTATTTCGACCCAAGCTACTTGTGGGAATTCTTTTCGTCGAAATCCGATGTCGGTTCCTGCACGGCTTATTACAACCTCATTTAGTGAAAAACAGATTTGATAAATTTTCTTACTAAATGATCCTTGCATAGGTCAGGAATGTTCTTATTCTTTGGCCGCTCATGCGGACACTCTTTACAATAAAAGGTCTGGTGATGGTGAGGCTCGTGATGCATAGATATACATTTTTTTGAAAAATCTTCCTTGGCCGGGCCTTCAAGTCAGCATGCACATGGAATCGATGATGATAACATGCAGTGAACAAAACAACGTGAATAACAATATTCACTTTGGTTGTGTCGTTAACATCGTATTTGATTCTGTGGTACTTAAAAACCACCAAACTACGTGAATTTGAATAGGCTGAAAATTTTAATTTTTTTCTCTTATGATTCCTTACACCAGTACCATTCGTAACAACTTCCTTCATAGGATAGAGGTCATCCAAACCATTCAGAGATGGTTTGTTATCCGTCGAATTAGTACCCATTTCCAAAAAAGCAGTCGCACAATTATTTCCTTAGTTTCATTAAAGAAAAAGTAGGTTCAATAATTCTATATGATTGAGAATATTTATCTTCATCTAATTTTAGAACTGGATTCAGACTAGGTATGTGGAAGTCAAGCCGATTTGGGCCCCGAGAGGCCCATACGTCTATCTCTAATTGGTTTAGATGACCTCCATCTAAACCATAAAGAAAGTTGTCAGGAACGGTAATGATGAAAGGGATAACTGGATAAGAAGAAAAATAAATAAAAAAGGTACAGGTTATTAAAATTCACGTTGTTTGGTGGTTGTTAAGTTGCACGGAACCCTCCACGATGTCAACGACATAACCAAAGGTGAACATTGTTGTTCACGTTAGTTTGGTCACTGTATGTCATCATCATCTATTCCGTGTGCATGCGCACGTGAAGGCCTGGTCAAGAAAGAGTTTCTAAACGAATGTATATCTATAAATCACCTAACTCAACATGACCGGACTTTTTATTGTAACGAGTGCCCGTATGAGCAGTCCAAGAATGAGGACATTCCTGACCCATGCAAGGGTCATTTAGTAAGACAATTTATCAAGTATAGTCTTAAGTAAATACGGTTGTAATAAGCAGTGCAGGAACCGGGTGGGTGGTACATCGATGCATATCATGCAATTTACAGGTCAAACTTGATCCTTGTTTTGAATTTAATGCTAGCTAATGTTGGAGTTACATCATCACTGAGGCCGTATGCCCGATTTGGGCACCGACAAGACCGAATTCCAGATGTGGAAGTCTATTTTAGCCTAAACCTACAACCTCGCACCAAATCCTAATCGGGTTTATTTTTAAACAATTCAAAGATGGACCAAGAACCATGTATAACATATGTTTATACATAGTAGATCTAACCTAGGAATTAACCAAAAAGGATTTATTCTAAACTATGATTGGAACTAAATCTAGAATGTTAACTAAAAGGAATTTTAGGCTAAGCAATGAGACAATCATAGGTCAAGATCTAACCTAACTTGAGGACTACCCTAGACTAACCCTAGACCTACAACTTATGCTAAAACCAGATTTTAGATGTCTTAGACTAACTAATAAACTGATATAGGTGACAACTAACTAAAAACATAGATTTAGCCTAAGTTCATACTAATCAAATAAACTAATTGGAATATACGTAAAAACTAAAAAAACAAATTTAGTCTAAGTTAACAGTAATCTAACAAAGAAGATATTTTAAGTTAACTAAACTATGTTCTTGGTTTCTATTCACAATGACTCAACATGTCCATAACTAACCATGACAGATTTTTGCATACACCCACCCACCACCACCACCACCACCACTACCATCACTACTACAATCACCCACCACCACTACCACCCATCCACCACCACTACTGTAGAACCCCGGAATTTGAGGGCACTTTTCATATGAGTAGTGCAGTGAATAGTGGTAGTGTACAATGCGTGTAAAGGCCTAAGGCCTCATGTGTTCTTGATATTTATATCTAGGGTATAAAATACCCCAAGTGTGAATGTAGAACCCGGGAACCCATGTCTCAAGGTTGTGAATAGTGTCATGGGCACAAGTCTTGTAAAGGCTGAGGGTCAATTATGTAACTTAGTTTATGAGGCATGATAAGAATAGTTTAAGTATTGTTTTTGGGTGTTGGGATGAAGAAACAAGAGTATAGCATACTCGAAGGGTTGAGAAAGAGGGATGTCTTTACATTCCCTCAGTTTGTGGGAGCTATAGTTTTGTACTCACATATTGGAATTGAGTAATTCTTGAATTTTTGGAAAGATATCGAAGCCCTCTTCGAGGTTCATGCTTTACGTTTTTTCAGATTTTGAGTGTAAGTTATGTCAATTGTGAGGTTTCTAAAAGGTGGTCTGCTATCAAATCAGCAGTCATTTTGAACCAGTCCACTTGTGGGCCCACTTAGACTATGCAAAACTCAAAATTAGGAGTTATCCTAAACATGAAAGTTGTTCTCCTTTGAAATACAAATCTAATGCAAGTTGAATTGTTAAAATCTGATAAGCGGGTCAAAGGTTATGGCCGAAATACTAAGGTGGGAACAACGGGATAATTGAGGACCAATCCGGTCGACCGGTCACCTATTCATTTGTGCTCTGGCCGACTCCCATAGATATTTTAAGGGTGGTTTGGGGTTTTCGTAACCCTCAAACCCTTATATAAGCCTAAGAATTCATGGGTAAGGGTTCCAAAACCCTAGAGAGAGTTTGAAAGGGGTTTTGAAAGAGGAGGAAGAAGAGAAGGTTTGGGTTCTTCTTAGGTTGCTCTTAGCTTGGGTTGGTGATTAAAGGAGGAGCTCGGATCTTGCTTTTCAAGCTTGAAACTTGTTCCTCAAGCTTTCTAAAAGCTCTGAAATTGAAGGAGATCGATCCTTCAAAAGGTAGAACATTCTACTAACTTTCTTCATGTTGTAATTCATTGATGCTTAGTAATGAAATTGGGATTTTCATTATGTTTAATTGTTCTTCTTGCCTACCATGTTTGCATAATAGAGTTTTTGTATAAATGAGAATATGGAAAGGGATGGGTTTTGATAAGAAGGTATGAATACACTCTCTTAATTGGATTGTTAAGATTTCTTCATACTTAGTAATATTAAAGAGATGAGTTTTGATGGAAAGAGTGAGATACTCTCTACTACCGATCGAGCTATGTTATGATTCATTAAGATTAAGTATGATGAAAGACTTTAGTTTTTATGAAAAATACATAGTTTTGATGAAACATATCTAAAGTAAGATAAAAAGAACATGTTAATTAGATGCAATGGAATAGATACACTCTACTAAACTTAGTGTAGTTATATTTTATTCTAAACTCTAAGTTTTGGGAGGATTTCTTTGGAGAATTAAGATCTTGGATTTGTTCTTGGTAAACTATGATTTAGATAATTTATACTTGAAACTCTTGTTTAAATCTTGTACACAAATGATCACTTGCGATTGTATATTGGGTTTTGTTCAATCAAAAGGATGGAAGAAAAAGGGTTTGGGCCTCAAAGATTAATTCGGGTTTTGAAAAGGGGTTTTAGTCGGACTTTGTTTTGGAAAGAGGTTTTGCTCGATGTTTTGCTTTCGACTTTAAGTACTGTGCTCAACGTATTGTGATTGGCTCAAAGTCTCAAAGCTTGCTCAATGAAAGAAAAGAATTCGTCTTTAAGGTGTTCTGAGAAGGGAATCATTTTGAAATCTTGTAAAGTATGAACTCGTCTCTAAGGTGTTCCGAGAAGGGAATCACTTTGAAAGCTTGTAAAGTATGAACTCGTCTCTACGGTGTTCCGAAAAGGGAATCACTTTGAAATCTTGTAAAGTATGAACTCGTCTCTAAGGTGTTCCGAAAAGGGAATCACTTTGAAATCTTGTAAAGTATGAACTCGTCTCTAAGGTGTTCTGAGAAGGGAATCACTTTGAAAGCTTGTAAAGTATGAACTCGTTTCTAAGGTGTTTCGAGAAGGGAATCACTTTGATAAGTTTTGAACTCGTCTCTAAGGTGTTTCGAGAAGGGAAACACTTTGCTTGTAAAGAATGTCTCAAAGTCATGCTTGTAAAGTCTTGTTTATAAATAAGTTTTGAAAAGCTTGTACAGTATATGTTTTGAAAAGTATCATGGTTTCTGCTCTACGATTTCAAAGTATGTTGGTTTAGTCGGCTTGGTTTTAATTACTCGCTTTACTTGACCTGAAAAACATGTTATAATTTCTGTTCATAACACTGTTAGTTAATAGTTTGTACACACTGAATGCTCAACCGAACTATTATTTCGGTAGGTTCTTACTAGGCCTCAGCACAAGTACAGAGGACTCCGCATGTGGTGGCGAACCACTAGGTCCTACAGGATCCATCTGAAAAAGAACATGCAAATAAACAACCAATTAGTGAAAATTTCATACTTAGAGAGTTTAAACACATAAAAATATCTGGATTTCGTCATTAACATACAAATAAATAATTAACCAAGTAAAGAAAATTTCATACTAAAAAAGTTTTCTTGATTATGAAAGTATCTGGATTTCGTCATTAATATGCAAATAAACACTTAAGCAAGTAAAGGAAATTTCATACTTAGAGAGTTTAAACACATAAAAATATCTGAATTTCGCCATTAAAATGCAAATAAACACTTAACCAAGTAAAGGAAATTTCATACTTACAGAGTTTAAACACATAAAAGTATCTGGATTTCGCCATTAACATACAAATAAACACTTAACCAAGTAAAGGAAATTTCATACTTAAAGAATTTTTGGCAGTTTTGAAAGTATCTGGATTTCGTCATTAATATTCAAATAAACACTTAACCAAGTAAAAGAAATTTCATACTTAGAGAGTTTAAACACATAAAAGTATTTGGATTTCGCCATTAACAAGCAAATAAATAACCGATAACATTGTTCTTTAACAAATTAACTTCGTTTACCTCCGCGATTGGATTAAACTTACATTGTTTCTGTTTGTATATTTAGGTACATATTTTTCATTTCAATCTGTTTCATCGTTATAGTTCGATTCAACTTCATCATCACTAGATTCAGTCGAAGGAGCTTGGTGGAGTTGCACTTTAGGGGGTGCATCAATAGTTGTTCCGGTAATCCCTAATCTCACCCAACTGACACCTCTGTCATCGTCATGTTCAGTGACATCTAAATGTTGGTCGTTGAATGGCTCGTTTTCTCTGAATGCATTATCGTCCACATTAGATTCTTCATTCATGTCGAAGAAGTCTCTTGGTTTTGTCTTGATGACAACATGCCAACCTAGGTCAGAAGGATCTTCAACGTAAAATATCTACTTTGCCTGAGATGCCATAACATATGGTTCATGAGACACAGTGTGTGTCGGTAGTAGGCGTGTAAAGTTCACAAGCGTAAACCCAAAGGCATCGGTCTTTATTCCTCTACTCTGTGACTTGACATCAACCCAGTCGCACTTAAACAATACAAATTTTAAGCTTTTTGAATACGTCAATTGCACAACGTCGGTTAAGCGGCCATAGTAGGTTATATCTCCTGCAATGGGAATTCTGTTCCGAGAAGATGCATAACAAGGAGTCGTTGCAGTGACCGTAACACCACTATTTTGACTCCTGCGTCCGCGCTCTCTATCCATAGTACAAAACCTATATTCATTGATGACGTAGCCCTTAAAACTTTGTGCGATTGTTATTGGACCGTATGCGAGACATTTAATCTCGTCAGACATTGAACTGTATAACACTCGCAGCCTTTCAACCTTTTTGAAGGCCAAAGGAATATGACTTACATAATAAGATTAGTTCAATATGCAAAACTTCGTGTATGAGTTGTGCAAATATAAAAGTTAAGAGCATATGACTTACATAACCCCTAAACCATTCAACAAACTGATCGTTGTGCTTTTTTTGGAGTTCGTGCGGAGACAATCTTAGTTTGGGATTGGCCATCTTCAGTACATTTATGTGTTGACTGCAAATAACAAATCGATCCATATTTCTCAAAGTCAGATCGACTGTTAAAATGAAAAATGAAAATTAAATGAAAGATAATTAACAAAAAAATCATGATAGTATTCATCTTACTCTCGATATGTTGTGAGTTTCTCATTGTTGAACAACACATAACGATGTGCCTGCTGCCATTCTAATTCACTTAGGGTGAATGGCTGCGCACCCCCTATCACACTTTCATCATCATTCCTCACCGGTCGATTCAATCTCGATTCAACATTATTTAGGTACCTTGAGAAGAAGGTCAAACATTCTTCGGCCAAGTACCCTTCTGCTATGCAACCCTCTGGTTGAGCTCGGTTGCGAACATACGATTTCAGTGTCGACAAGTACCTATAAGAATTAAATTTAGGTAAAACAATGAGACAATCATATAACCAGAAGAAGTTTGAGCAATTGATACATTATAATTGAAGTCAAACATTTCGAAGGGATACATCCATCGGCATTGTACAGGTCCACCTAGCCTTGCCTCTGTTGCCAGATGTATAGGACATTAAACAATGCCGGTAGAAAAATTCTCTCTAAATGACATGGCGTAAGCACAATTTTCTTCTCTAACCGTCTCAATTCCTCGACATCATAGACTTTGGATCATAAAACGAGAAAGAAGTTGCTCAATTCCATTAGCATGGAAGTGATATTTTTCGGCAATGTCTTCCTCACAACCAATGGTAGAAATTGTTGCATTATGACATGAGAGTCGTGGCTCCTAAGTTCAAAAATTTTACGCTACCCGATATTGACATGTCTGTAATATTAGACGAGTAACCATGTGGCACCTTCACACTCTTTAGAACTTTGCAAAACAACTCTTTCTCATTCTTGTCCATCGAAAAACAAGTCGGGGGCATATACACTTTGTTTGTGTCAGGCCGCAACTGAGGGTGTAGTGCTGGTCTTATGCGCATATCAACCAAGTCGAGTCGAGCTTTTAAGCTATCTTTCGTTTTTCCTTCCAAACCCAACAAAGTTTCAACCACATTGTCGCATACATTCTTCTCGATATGCATTACATCAAGGTTGTACCTCAACAAATTGTGCTCCCAATATGGCAACTCAAAGAATATACTCAGCTTCTTCTAGTTATACGGTATGATATCCTGGGTAGCCTGCCTTCGTCGTTTTGGCCATGTCTGCTTCCCAAGGGAGAAAGCAATTCCCTCCAATTGACGGTACACATCGGACCCAGACATTGTAGTTGGAGCAGTGCTTAACTCTAGAGTGCCATCGAAAGAGTGTTTGTCCCTCTGAAACCTGTGATCTGCCTTTAGGAAACAACGGTGCCCCATGTAACATTGTTTCCTGCTATTAGACAAGTGTCGACTGCAAGTGTCCTTGTGGTATAACGGGCATGCCACAAGCCATGTGCTGTGAGCAATACTCATCGTTCCAAATGGATTGAAGCCGTCAGTCGCCAACCCAAGTCTCACATTTCGAGCATCTGAAGCGAAAAAATAGTAGTTGTTGTCCAAAATTTCCCAGGCCAGTGAGTCTGCAGGATGCCTTAATCTCCCATCCTTAGTTCGACCCTCATCATGTCATCTCATTTCAGAAGCAGTCTTTGACAACATAAGCAATCTTTGCAACCTGGGTTTCAACGGAAAGTGACGCAAAATCTTCACAGGAGTCTTCTTTTTCTTTCCTCCCGACTGATCATCCCCTGTCTTTCATCTTGATTCACCACAAATGTCACATGTTTGCTTGGTCACAGTGTCTTTTTAGTAAAGCATGCAATCATTGGGGCAAGCATCGATTTTTTCATATTTAAGCCCCAAGTCAGACATCATTTTTTTTGTCTGAAAGTACGTATCCGGTAGTGTTGATTCCTCGAGGAGTATCTCCCTGAACAACTCAAGCAACAAGGTGAATGATTTGTTACTCCATCCACTAAGATACTTAATGTGATATAATCTTACGATGACAGATAACTTCATGTGATTCAAGCATCCTACATACAAAGCCTGTCCCACATCCCTTACCAATTCAAAAAATGTATCCGCCTCAAGAGTGGGATCCCGACTACTGGTACCGATTTCGTCTTGATTTGGTACCCGAAAAAAATCATGCACTAGGTCTTCCATCTCATTCTGTCTGTCGTGCACGTCAGGATTCTGAGATATTCTTCCGCCAACCAATGTGTGTTGTAATATGTCTTCCCCGTGATAAAACCTGATTTTATAATTACAGTCGAATCCATAACAGATCATACAGTCGTACGTTGTACATCTCTCTTGATAAAGGACATTGTTGCATTTGGGACATAGACACTTTATACCGCCATTGTTATCAGCTGCTACAAGAGCTAATGCAAACTCTATAAACTTCTTCACCCCTTCTATGTATTCCTTTGAAACCTTATGTAACTAGAAAAAGATCATATGCTTAGATACTGATATTTTATCATTCCAAGTTTCGTCAAAACTTATGAAGAATAGTACTTTAACTTTCCAATCCAACTCCTATCCTTAAGGGATGAGATGAGATTTCTAAGTTCTGTTTCGTTAGCTATTCTAAGAAATTGCAAATGTTGATCACATCAGTCAATTGCAATAAAACAACTATCGAATGACTTCCCCATCTACACAATATGTATGCATTCTTCTTATCGTTTTTAACTTCTCTTCTAACGGGTGGGGCGTTCCTATCCCATTCAGGAATGCATAATCTCCAATATTCAGTTGCTCAAGTGCTTTCTTCCATTTCACCGAAATTTCGTCAACATTTCCCTATGGTTCTCCAAGTACACGACTTAGACTAGGGGCAAGCATGCCACATAGTCTAAATATGTACTCAGAGAACAAGATAAACAACTGTCAAAATTTTCCTCAATCTGGACAAACAATGACCAACTGAATATACTGGAGATTATGCATTCTCAAACTGTCCAACCGAATAATTCAAGAATCATATACAGACAAATACACTGTATCACAAACAAAACCGAAAAGTTACTAACCTGTATTTAGCTCCACAAGAGAACTAAATAACATAGTTTACAACTAATTCATCCAAATAGGTGATACAAAAAATGCACTTGTCACGCAATGACTGTTGAACGGGAAATCTAAGCTTCAATGCATGGATGAGTATGAACCTATGAACTTAAATTTCCATTTAGTCACTGATAATGTAGTAAATAGGGTAATATGTACATTATCTGCTCCAACATTGACATATAACATAGAAATCAGAAAGAATTTATCATATAACCACTCAAACAGTTAACATAGACCATGAGGTTCAGTCATGCATGCACTATACAAAGTGTACCAGAACGGGAACAAGGATGTTAACAATTAAGTAAGCACAAGATACATACAATTGAACTACAAATCTTACTGGGCATATATACACTCACCTCCCTTGAGGTTTGATGAAATTTTAGAAACCTCCCTTCTAGTTTATGAAATTACACTACCCTCCCCTGTCAGGGTCTTAATACTAACATTGTTAACTAAAGTTACCCTTTTCCCATTTTACCCCTATTACTTGAATACACATTAACTATGATTAAGATTTACTCACCCCTAAGGTTTATCCATCTAACCTTAGTTTTAGAGAAAAAATAACCTTAGGTTGGTTATGCTAAACCGCAATTAAAGAGGGCTCTACAAGCCGTCATGTGTCCCTTTTAACACCCACTAACTGTGGTTAAGATTCACTTATCCTCAGGATTCAATAATCTAACCTTGGTTATAAGAAAATATAATAAAAAATATTAATCTTCGGTTAAATATGTTTAACAACAGTTAAAGGATCTCTATAAGCCGCAATGTGTCCCTTTCAACACCCGCTAACTATGGTTAAAACTCACTCACCCCTAGGGTTCATCCATCAAACCTTGGTGTTTAGAAAAAAAACCTTAGCCGGGTTGCTTATGCTTAACCACAATTAAAGGGAGCTCTATAAGCCGCCACGTGTCCCCTTTAACACCCACTAACCGTGGTTAAAATTCACTCACCCCTAGGATTCATCCATTTAACCTTGATTTTTAGGAGGAAAAAAAATCTTAGGTTGAGTATGCTTAACCACAATTAAAGGGGGCTCTACAAGCCACCACGTGTCCCCTTTAACACCCACTAAATTGTGCTTAAAATTCACTCACCCCTTGGTTTAATCCATCTAACCTTGCTTTTAAGGAAAAATTAAACATATTAACCTTTCGTTAATTATGCTTAATCACAGTTAAAAGATCTCTATAAATCGTCATGTGTCCATTTTAATACCCACTAACTATGGTTAAGATTCAGTCACCCCTAGAGTTCATCTATCTAAGATTGGTTTTTAGAAAGAAAAAAGAATATATATATATATATACTTGATTTTGGAAATATATAATAACCTTAAGTTGATATTATTGAACCTCAATGGTTAGTTAATCAAAACCACGATTGATTTGGGTTAAAACGGACACGTGTTGGTCGATGGGTGCTTTTGAACTCTCCCCATATCCAATCACAATTGGCTGTGCTTTGATCTCTAGGATTAGGAATGGGGGTAGGTGCCCCTAAATTTTGAATTTTTTTTTTTTTTTTTTGTGTTGAGATCATATTCAATCATGATTGAACTTTCCCCGAGTTCAATCACACCCCGAGTTCAATCACGTGCTCTTAGTTTAATACATTATAACTTTAGAGGATTTTAAAGCCAATCACGATTGAACTTGAGGAGAGTTCAATCATACCCACGGGCCAACAAGTGTCCCTTTTAACCCTTATTAGATGTGGTTAAGATTTATTAACTCTTGTGGTTCAACAATATAGCCTTAGTTTTTAGGAAAAAAACATTAAACTCTAGTTAAGAATTTTTAACCCTTAGGGTTGATATTTTTAAAATATAATTTAAAAAAACTGAATTTATTGTTGAACCCCAATGGTTATTGAATCTTAACCACAGTTAATAAGGCTTAAAAGGGACATATGTTTGACCTATGGGTGTGATTGAACTCTCCTGGAGTTTAATCGCAATTGGCTATGATTAGAAATCCATCCACCTCCATGGTATTCCAAATTAATACATACATAAAAAAGAATTCAAAAGTTGAGGGGGGAAGGGGGGCACGTGCCCCCCAGGCCCCCCCCTTGGCTCCGCCCCTGTCTTTAATTGCAGTTAAACATAACCAATCTAAGGTTATTTTTTCCCTAGAACTAAAATTAAGCAATTAAAATTAACCTAAAATTAATTATCCTACACTAATTCACAACTTCAATAATAGTAAAAATCTAAGGTCAAATAGGACCTCTTTAACAATCCATAAATGAGTTATATGATTTCTCATAATTTATTTGGTCTTAAAAAAAATTCCTATAACAGAATTTAATTTAAAAAATTAATCTAAAAATATGAAATTAAAAATCATCTAATTTATTTAAAGATTAGGATTTTTTTCAATACCCATAAGGTATCAAAACATACAATACCCTTAGATCTGAACCATCCAATCTAAAGATGGACGGTTTGGATGTGTTCTGATGAAGACACACTTAGAATCGTGGCCAGATGAACGGCCACTATTCTAAGGTACTTAAGCTTTTCATACACTAGGGGTATTGAAGTGTTACTACAAAGATTAAGCATAAAAAAACACATTTCATTAACCTAATTAAATTAAATATTGAACAAATTATAGAAATTATACTAATTATACTATAATCTAAAATAAATGGGACTTACCTACTGTTGTCGGGGAGGAGAAGGGGGTCTACAAGCTTGCAATGGCTTCCAGAGTTGCCGAAGGTGGAGCTGCTTTGGGACAATCGGAGGTGGCCGAAGGTGGCTGGAGTTAAGAGACAGAAAGTTAAGAGACAGAGTTAAGAGAGAAAGCTGAACACTAAAAAAAATTGCTTGCATGCATAGAGAGAGTGATTACCTGAGCATGGAGAGGGGAGAGCAGGTGGCAGAAAGTGCCGGTTGTGTGCCGGAGGTGGCTGCCAAAGGAGATTGTGGAGTTGCTGGAGATAATATACTGTTGGGGGTGGTCGTCAGAGATCGTGGAGTTGCCGGAGGTCAGGTGATCGGTGGTCGTGGAGTGGTCATAGATCGTGGAGTGGCCGGAGAGCATGAGAGAACAGGAGAGCAGAGAGCAGGAGAGAAGGGGAGGAAGAAAGAAGAAAGTATTGGGGTCATATTAATTAAATCTAACGGTGGTTTCAAAATAACCACTGTAATATATGTACACACGACTGCGGTTATCTTATTACCGCTGCCCATGCTACAATATTCACGACGATTATTTTTAAAACCGCCGTGCCATATTTTCCGTCAATGCAAAAGCGGGAAACCAAAAGGGTTGGAGGGAAAGCCTTCCACGACGGTTATAGATAAACCCGCCGCAATATAGAGCATACCACGACGGGTATTAATTACCCGTCGTGAATATTGTTTTGAAAACAATCATGGATGGTGGTATTATATTACCGCCGTGGTATACCATATGTGTCGGCGGTATTATAGTACCGCCGCGAAAAATCCGCCGCCACAGGCCTTTGTTTTTGTAGTGATATCATATAACGGTAATATAATTCATACCAATATCATATGACAGTAACATAATCAGAGTGCGCGAATAGCGTGTAAGCATAACTCGTCATCACATTGACTCGTGTACTTGTGTGACACATGGACTTGTACAATGAATATTATGCATGCTTGTTTCTCATGAGATAGTATTTTAGATCTTTGGTCATATCCATGGAGGTGCATCGATGGTAGCATAAGCCTTCAGATGCTCTTATTGACCCAATGTCCATGATGCATTATCCAAGACGAAATCATATCTATGGAGAGCATACACGGTTTCCCGGCACTTCTTGTAATTCATCTACTTGTATTCTTAGACTTGAAATTCATCTACTTGTATTCTTGTTCTTGCCCTTGCATTTCATGGCCAGTGTTCTTGTATTTGTATTTCAGTATCCATACCGTGTCCATGAGATGCTTGTGTACCCGTGATGCTTGTAACTACCACGCATGTGAATTTGTACTTGAGTGTCATAATTCACATTCGAGCTTGGTCAACTTCTTAGATTCCGATCTTCCGCCTAGAAACTCCGACAGGGTACATCTACCTGGTTAGAGAATTCCAGACATGGAGGACATCATCTAAGTGTTGGCCTACCCGAATATCGATCACCATACAGTATATATAGGACATAATTTATCATGGTAATCGCCGTTAACATATTATCATAATTTCACATTTCTATAAAATGAGCTATAATAACTAAGCTTGCGGGACAATATCTTATACTGTCTTTAATCCCTAGCTTATATTGACAACCATTTCTCTTTGATACTTTTAGTTAAACTTGGACTTTCAAAACTATTTTAGAAAATCTTTAAAAGAAATAATTATTGTTATTATATTCCTTTTATATAGAAAATAAACTTCTCAATAAAACTATTTCATCGATAAATACCAGTGCTGATTTTACAAGTCTGGTTTGACAAATATCAACTCAATATAAATTACTCTAGAAGAGTAGTGAAATCCTGTTGAGCATACACACACTTCTTCCAGTATAGTGTACATAACCCAACGAGCCCGTATTTAGTCCGGTGTGTTGGGACATTGACGATTGGCTACATCAAAGCTACATAGGCAAATGCTGGAGAAGATGTTGACCTCTCAGGTTAAGGACAATCTGTCAAATGGACTGCCCTAAACATATAGACAGTATATTTCCAAGGGTATCCACTGGGCAATTCAGTTGCAATATAAGTACTTCTTACTTATATCCACATCTTAGTCAAGAGACCCTTCTCTCAGTGATTGACATTCATCACTCCATCATATGGAACTAACAATGTGTAAGTTAGTAGGAATACAATGTACAGATGTATCCTAAATAACTTAGAACAATTTTAGGTCTACAAGAAACTGGAAAACCATATCTCCTTAGCAATTAGTTAAAAACTAATTGGATGGTTTTCCAACAATGTTACCTAAGAGACAAAGTAGTCTCATCTAATGAGATACTTTTAATATGTTATCCAATATAGAAGACAATATGTGAATGTAAAATATACTTTTATTGATTAAGTAGACTAATACAATTATAGAATGGCTTTCGTAGGCATATATGTCTAACACTTTCCGGGCTTTCCAAGGGGGGAGGTCCATGAAAGTAGTCAGTCGAGTTTAGCAAATTGTTGAATTCCTCAATGGATCCTTCCACATCATAGCCGTCTGTATTGAAATGGGATAGACATGCCTCAAATGGGTCATTAGATAGGATGTAAGGAAGGGAGTCCTCAACCATCTCTTCTGTAGAATCGATCAAGAGGCATTCTCCTCATTTAGAGATTGTTGAGAGGTGCAGAAGATGTTTAACCAGACCTTCATGTTCCCAGCATAAACATTCATCATCCCAGTCGACAATTAATACATGCATTGGCTGTGGCCAAAAAGGGTCGACCGATGATCACCGGAATCTACTCTTTAGGATTCGGGACTGGTTTCATATCATGTACTCGAAATTCGATTGGAAAATAGAATTCATCGACTTTTATTAGGACATCTTCAATCATCCCATGAGGCATTTTAACCGATCTATCAGCTAATTACAAAATGATGGATGTAGGACGTAATTCACCTAACACAAGTTTCTTTTAAACCAAGAAAAGGGAGCAGGAGGCCCCGATCAATGGAGTGATCTCTAATGATGCATGAGATGGTAGGAGTACTGGGGTCCTTGAATTTAGAGGAGTGGCATGTTGAAGTAATGAGCTCACTTGCTCGGTGATGAGGACTTTCTTGGACACATGAGTTCTTGATATGCACTTTTGGGTGCGCAAGTCCTTCAGAAATTTGACATAAGCTGGAATTTGTTTGAAGATCTCAATCATGTCTTCCATCTTAGATCTTTTTTTAATCAAAGGGTGACGGGTTAGTCAAACAAGTATAAAATGGGAATGTGGACATGTAAGGTGCCTTGGGAATGAGAATTGGTAAAGATGAAGAAGAACCTTGGTCATTCTTATTGATGATCCCTCTTTTGCCCTTAGATTTAGATGGGCCTACAATGGGCTCTCCTTTCTCGCCCAAGACCAAACTTTTCACTATCTTTCCACTTCTTAAGGTTGTAACCGCCTGAACATGTTCAAAATTAGATTCGTTGGTCTGATTTATAGCTCTGGAACTGCTCATAGATTGGCTTGGAAGAGTTCCCTCCACTCTCCTATTGATGGCATTAGCTAGTTGTCCCATTTGGGACTCAAGCTTTTGAATGTATTGAGAGTGAGAGTTCAGCAATTGAGTATTATTTTCCAACCCTGTGAGAGCATTCAACACTTTCTCCTCGAAAGATGGGTTTCTTTAAGTGATACGTGGTTATTTAGTATGAGTTGCAATATGGTTATTTAGTATGAATTACAATTTATTTCATATTCTGGTACAATATTATAGTTTCATTTGAAGTGATTTAAGATTTATTGCGTATATGGTAAAGTTAATTACTTTGCACATGATTACCATGATCTAAATTTTATCGTAATAGTTTCAGTTAAAATTACATTATTTCAAATCATATCGATGACTACTCCTTGGTAGTGTAAATTATTACTGAGCGATACTCTTGTTGGACCTATATGCCATCGAAAGCCAATATAAGACTTTTCTATGTTAATTAGAGAAATATCACATTCACACAACAATATATAAAGGGTATTTATAATTGTTAATGTCTCATTTGATGATGACATAAGGTTCCTTAGGTAACATTGTACGAAAATCATGCAAAGGTTCCGAGGAGATATGATTTTCCAGTTCCTTGTAGACCTAATAATGTTCTAAGCCTCTAAAGTACTGACTGGGCGTCGTACTTCATCATTGCTTGCACATGTGTAGTTCTATAAGATAGTGTGATGAATCTCATTCACAAAGGGATGACACTTGACTAACATGTGAGTATATGTAGTAAGTACATAATACTGAACGCGGTCACTAGTGGGTATCCTATGGGATACATTGTCCAAATTGTATTAGGGCTAAATCCATTCGAAAAATTATCTTTAGACCTGAGAGGTTAATATCTTCTCAAGCATCTGTCAATATGGCTTTGATGTGTCAATGGCTAATATCCAATACATAGGAATAACTTTGGGTATGTTAGGTCATGTACACAGTGTTTCGAGAAGTGTGTAAATGCTTAATAAGGAATCCACTACTCCTTAATTAGAGATATTGATATCAAGATGATACTTGTTGAACTAAACTCAAAAATCTAGTACTGGTGCTTTTCGATAAAATTGTCTTTATCGAATTTGATATTTTTCAATATAGAAAAAAAACATATATATATATATATATATATATGTCAGTTCTTTTCTAATATTTCTTCGGAAGTGTTTTAGAAGTTCAGTTCGATGAAAAAATATCATGAGAAAGATTTTTATTCATAAGCTAGCTAGGAACTAGACAGTGGAGCTTGTTCCAATCCAGGAAGCTTATATGTGATATCGGATTGTGGAATGATTTATTTGTAAATATATTATAAGAAAGAATTTGCAAGCAATTCTCTAATCTCTAATGGTTACATCGTAATGGGGTGATGTCTGAATTTATGATATGTGGAAGTTTAGGGGTTTCGATAAAATTCATTTACCCTAGTAATTGAGCAATTAGAAAGTTGTTTCCAAGTTACACTAGGATTCCAACTTATGAAAACTAATGGGTCCCACAGTTGGAGAGATAAGATCCCTTTAGATCCCACACACAAGAATCTTCTAAAGGTATTTAATTTAATTATGAATTAAATTAATTAATTATCTCTATGATTAATGATGGTGCTATATGATATAACAAAGCTCTCATTCATATACGATATGAATAATCAAAAAAGATTAGGGTGTATAAAGTGGGACCCACCTAGGGTGGGATGCCCACTCCTCTCCCTCTTCTTAATATTTTTAATTGAGAATTAAATAATTAGCATGAGTGTATGGGAATGGGACCCACCTAGTGTGGGGCGTCCCACTCTCTCTCTTCTTTCCTAATTTTATTACTTACCAATTTGGAATTGGTTAGTAGATAAAAATGAATCCTAGTTTAATTTGTGAAAAAATCCGGTGAACCTCAAATCTAATGTTTGAGTGAAAACTCATAAACCCATGGGGTGGCTAGGTCTCCCTTCAAGTCTATCTACCCTTTTTAAGATTTAACAATTAAATTATTTACTAAGGAATGATTAATAATAAAATGTGGAAATAGAGAAGACAAGAAAACTACAACACAAGAATTTTTACATGGAAACTCTTCCAATAAAAACCACAGGACCTAGTCCAGCAAAGAGATCACTAAAACAAAATAAAGATACTTACAAACTCGAACCTCACTCAAACAGGACACGAACTCATTGATTCACGACTAGTTCTACACACTTCAATAAAAGATTACATTCTCGCAAGACCCGTGGACAACCTCAGCAGCCTCTACTTCTCTTGAGTCTCGATAACCACAATCTCCACTATCGATCTCCATCAATCACGACTTCTGATTCCACTTATCAAAGATCCACGATCGTTCTCGGATCGATCTCCTTCACAAAGGCTCCGAATCACCCGGCCAAGTTTGTTCTCGAAAGAACGGGGTAATGGTTGATTAATAACACACCCTAATTGGATTCCAATCAATAGGAATATCCAAGCAAACAAGAATGAAGCAATCAATGGCTTACAATCTCTAGGGTAGAAGAGAAAAGGAGAATGAGTTTGAGAAACCTTAAATCACTCAAAATAAACTCTCTCAAACTTCCTTGGTTCAAGTGGGGAATCGAACCCAACTTATATAGACCCAAAAACCAATTTAGAAACAAGAATATTGCTGAAAACAAGCAGCCCGGTCGACTGGCCTTCATGGGCAGTCGACCAACTGTCTGATTTTTGCTTAAAAACCAAAAACAGTAGCTAATTTTAACCAACCGGTCGACTACCCATTCAAGCTGATCGACTGACTTTTAAAAGTTAATTTTTTCTCTTTCTTTCTTCATGAAAGTTGTAGATCTTTTTTATACGATCGATTTGATATATTATGAAGAAAAATCGGAGCTACGTTTAATAAGTTATGCTCCACATACCGAACCTTTGATTCTATAATCCTCTAACACTCTCATGGCTACATATCTAATCACCTAAGGTTCGTATGATTATTCTAGATCAATTTCCACCTAAGGTAGTATGGTATCTAGGTCACTTACCATCGTATGAGTGAAACGAAGGCTATGACCGGAATGTCTTCAACTGATCTTCTTCGGTCTTCATCTTCACTTGTCTTGGACGCTTGTAAGCAATAACACAAGACACACTAGACTCACTATTTTGACAACGGATTAAGCCTATACTAAAACATGGACTTTACAATCTCCCCTTTTGGTAATTTCGTGACAAAACCAAGCAGAAGTACATAACTTGACACATACTCTCCAAAAACTCATCAAATAGAGAATCAAGTCATTACATGACTCGAACACAATTACATGACACAAATTAAAATACAACCCAAATTGTAGACACTAGAAGCTCTTGTCATGTAAGATTTATTTGCTGCAAACCTGCACCTGCACCTGCACCTGGACCTGGACCTGGTAATAAAACCCCATGAAGCATGTATAGAATCTATAAATAAGTAAACACAGGTAATGCAAGGAATGTATTGAACTCAAGAAATATATCCTAACATTCTCCCATTTTTTTGGCACAATTGCCAAAGTTCGGCAGGAAACCAATATCACAAAAATATATCAATTTAGAGCATATGTAATATCAAGGCAACCACAATACAACCAAGCAAATGCTGACAATGTAGAGATTAAAGAGCGGGAAACAAAATATAGAAAAATAAAGCAAAAAACTTCCCCTCAACAACTCAACTTGATCTTCTCCCCTAAGATCAAGGACACCACCAAAAGCAGGACACCTATGCTAGAAAGGCCCATGCCAACTAAAAAAGGAAACACATAATAATAATACTAAAAAGATATCATGTGCACACAAACATGCATCAAAAGCATTCCAAGCAATAATAATTTAAAATTATAAATCCAATGAAGAACATGATTAGTTAATCCGACTGAGGATACACATCTAACTAAATCTCACGGAATGCTAAAACATAGCCAATTCACTTAGTAACATTTAGTGAACAGTTCAAAAGTGTGTAGTAGTGCTCTGACTAGATACTAAATCAAAGTTTCTTTCCATTTCCAAGGATATGACATTAACCACTAAGGGGACTCCTGGAGCCTCAAATCTAAGAAGTCAAACCCAATTAGATCCAGATATACTGATTTTTTACTTTTTGGTGCTCCTTTATCCATTATTTGACTTAATATTTTCTTTTATTCTTGATCAGATACCCCCAAACTTTGTAAGGTTTATTTTTTATGTTTTTTATTTGAACTTATCTTTTCATGCAATGTTGGCTTTCACACTACTCGGGTAGGTAGCTCTTCTCTATTGGCAGTAGGAGCTTTCACACTAGCAACCCAAATAGATACATACTGTCTGCATAGGTAGTCATTACTTAATGTTTACACCCAATAGTAGCTTTCACACTAGCCCAGTAGGTAGCCTTTTTCATTGCAACAATATTTGTT
This sequence comes from Tetracentron sinense, assembly GCA_015143295.1. Classification (NCBI taxonomy): domain Eukaryota; kingdom Viridiplantae; phylum Streptophyta; class Magnoliopsida; order Trochodendrales; family Trochodendraceae; genus Tetracentron; species Tetracentron sinense. The sequence continues at coordinate 895,364 of CM026567.1, read as the reverse complement.
AATGGAGGATACACAAAATAGGGATGAATAACAATATGGTCATTCTAGATTGGTCATCGTAGGTCACACTTTTGGGATAAGACATAAACCTACAGATTGAGAATTAGACCTCTCAACAGAATCAGTTAGTGTGCATCTGAAATAGCAAAGCATACACACATGAATAAGTCTCTAACTGTGTAGGATAAAACTAGTCTAATTTTCAGCCTAACCAAGAGACTATGAACGTGATATATCCTCAATCAGCAACAAACTCATGTTCAACCTTGGACAAGTATAGAAATAAAGATCACACAAGGAATGTAGGTCATGCAAGTCAAACAAGGGCAACATGACAAAATATTTTCGGATTTTATAGTTTTTCGATGTTTTTGAATTTTTTTAAATAAATAAAACAGAAAATTAAACTAAAACAAATAACAATTAAAAAAACTACTAGTATACACAAACAACATAGCACTATGACAAGATATATAACAAACAAAGCACACCCTAGCCTATGATAGTAACGGGTTAAGTGAAGCCCTTCTGGTCTTCATTTCTTATCCAAACGACTTTAACAGATTTATTGGCCCTTTGGTCAATAACCGTTTCAGATGAGGATTCAAATAAGACCTTTTGCCTCTTCCTCCTGTTCCTCATTTTCCAGGATTGAGTCCTACAATTATGGCAGACATTCAGGTTCTCCCTGTTTCCTCCTCTAGATCTAGCATAAGGAGTGTCCTAACCATGCCACTATCTAGAGTTGTGAGCAAGTTTTATCACATCTTCACACAAACTCTTAGACTTCTCTACTAGGACCTCAACCCTGCTTTGAAGGTTCTCTTTAAAATTATTTTGGTACTCAAAACCATAATTGGGTGCCCTCAAAGTTTAAGATATCGAGGCTTAATATGGTCCTTCACACCACATTTATGACATGTAAGAATGAATTTCTGAGTAGAAAGGTCTTTCCTATTCTCAAGAGGGTGCCTTTTATAACCAGACTCAGTGTTCGAGGTAGATGAAGTTTCCTTCACATCTTTACACCTCTGATCTTGCTCAAGATTAGCCAACTTGATTTCAAGACTTGTCTTTTGATTAAGACAAACATGTAACTCAGATTTAAGAAGCTGAACCTTAACAAGGAGGGAAACCTTCTCTACTTCAAGCTACGACACAAGAGATTTCAACCCAGAAGCCACTTGGTCTAAGGTATCTCTTTCCATTTCAATAAATTTGACATTTTTGGTGATGAAAAACTGAACCTTTTTTAGTTTTAAGCTTTCCTGAAACAACTCATCATAGGCTGCCTTGAGGTCTACCTTAAATTCTTAAGTCATTCTGACTCTCTTCATCATCCTCACCATCATAATGGTGTAGGCCACTCACTATTGAAGAAGATTTTTCAACCCTAGATAGAGATGAAGTGAAGGTCATATAACCCCTAGTCTCCTCACAAGAACTATCTGATTCCTCAGTTTTGGATTCACTGTCATCCCTTCCCTTGCCCTTAAATCTTTTCTTACTAGAACACTCAGTGGCAATATGGCAATAGCCTTGGCATTCATAGCATTGAAAACCTTGGGATTCATTGTTTGCACTTTGTAAGCACCCAATTTTTATACTCTGTCTTAATCATGGTTAAAAACCTTTAACCATGGTTATCCCCGGCTGAGTCCAGTCAAGCCCTAAACCCTAGGCAATCACGAGTAAAACCCTAGACTAACTCTGGTCAAACCCTAGGTAAATCCTAAACCCTAGTCAAACCTATGTAAACCCTAGGCCTAATCATAGGTAAATCCTGGCTCAGTCCTAGGATCCAAAAACCCCAAAATCCAAGCCCATAACCTTCTGTGGGCCCAAACATGGGCCCAAAAGTCTTTATAACCCGTTAGAGTGGGGCCCACAGGCTCAAATTCAAAAATCCCATGAATGATGGTAATAACTTTATCACCATTCCAGTAAGGTATTTGCTACAGTGCTTTCTGCCCAAATGTTTGGGGCTTTGGCCATTTTTGGCAAAATTTCTAAATGACGGTAATAACATTACCGCCATTCACAATATGGCCTAAATCCTAAATGGCGGTAATATTATTAACGCCATTACCTGAACTCTGCAGATACGCGTACCGCACCCTCCCTAGACCACTCCGACCCTCTCTAGCTTATCTCCCACTCCTGTAGGAGTTCCCTAAAAAACCCTAGGCCTTCCCTAATCCTATATATACCCTCTCCTTCATGTTTTAAACTCATTCCAAATTTCTATACCAAACCCCTGATTCAATTCGGCCAGCCTTACTCCATCATTCCCAGAGCCTTACCTTAGCCTTAGCCAGACCCTTGAGGCTCTCCCCTACTTGTCTCAGCACCCCCAGGCTCCTGCACCAGCCACCACCGCCTGCACCCTAACAATGCTTAACCATCCTCTTAACCCGGTTAGCAACCCTAACCATTGGTTAAAACCCTTTTGTCCTACCGGGCCTAATCCCGTAGCTCACCAGGCCCAATCTCAGCATACCGGGCTTCACCATACCTCCTTTAATTGTGGTTAGCAATCCTAAGCATGGTTAATTTTATCTAACCCTGATTAGAAACCCTAACCTTGGCCAAACTTTACCTTAGCCTACCAGGCTTCTCTCTTGGCCTACCGAGCCTAAACCCTAGTCTACCGGACTAACCCTCAGCCTACTGGGCCCAGTACATTGCACTTAACCAACCCGATCAACCAAACCCCTAATCTACCGGACTAGTCCATTAACCACCCTTGGTGCACACACAGACACCCCCTAACCTTAGCACGAGCTCATGTGCCAGAACTACGCTTGGTCTGATCTCTCCCAAATGTGAGTATACAGGCAACCCAACTCTGGTTCAACCCTAGTTAGCTTTTCTTTCTTAAATTAGTCTTCTCTTAAACACTTAGACATTTTAACAAACTTTGATCTAAATTGGCTTACACCTTAGGAGTAGGGAACTATTGTAAAATGGAAGCCTCGAGCTGCCTAACACCTTCCCGGACTTAATCGAACCTATTACCTTAATCTCAATCACAGACCAAGACCTTATCCAAATCACGAGGACTTATCCCTTCTGAATGAATAGGTGGCGACTCTAAACCTATGAGATTTTTAGGGTTCCAATACCTGTGCTCACAGCTCTAGCGACTCTACTGGGAAGAGACCATTTTTAACCTATGGTTCAAACCTAGGTTCAAGCCAATTAACATCAAATTTGCTTAAAATGGCTAAGTATTTAACTTAATACTAATCATTTTACATCTTTTGGGTAACTTGTGTACTGTGCAGTCCATACATATCATAGTAGTATAATGTCATTTTAAACTCAGTAGACAGGTTTATTACGTTAATGGCTGGTGGATGATCATCCTCAGTGTCAGTGGCTTAACAATCTTGGAGGCTCGTGAAGTTACTCCTAGTGGGTGATTACCCTCAGGAAAGGATTCTGAACTCTCCCGCTTACACCAATCGTCCATTTTCAGGGAGTCCCATATACGGTGTTAAGTGATCCCCACATCCTGCTAGGAACCCACTTGCATCAAATCAGCATTCATACATATAGCTTAGGATATGGTATAGTCTACAAGCAGCCCACCCAAGGTGGGTTACTCTGAATCCTAACCTGCTTACACCATATACCTGTTCTCAATCATGGTTGACTATCCGGGGGCATTCCACCCTAATAAACACCCACCCAGGGTCATGTAATGAGCCAAGCTTGTGCTTGTAATAAAACACATCCTACCCTGCATCCTGACATAACATATGAGGTTCAAATCTCAGGCGAGTAGGTCTTTACCGGACTTATCCTTAACCTTGACCTGATAGGTTCCCCGGTTCCCAACAACCCGGATAAAGCACGTCAGATCTCCGTCTGTCTGCCCTATCAGATCATATGTGCTTTGTCACACCCAATCAAAAATAAGAAAAATTAAAAAATACTACACCATCTCTTATATTTTTCATCTACATACACAGTACACTCACATCGAGTCTGTCTTTTAGGTAGATGGCAGGTCCTTCAGGGATAACTCAGTTAATTGGTCAACCATCACGACCCATGCATTTGACTTTACAGGGGGCATGTGACGACTACCTCTGGAAATCCATCGATGCCTTCTCTCCCAGTCAGCATCTTGCTTGGGCTCAGTACTACAAAACCAGGACCATCTTAGACCTTTCCGTGGTTAAACCAGACCCGTATCTTTTAAACGCTATTATCCAGTGTTTGAACCCATCACATATGGTGTTCCGTTTTGGTAAGAATGAACTGTATCCAACACTAGAAGAGATTCAGCGCATTCTGAGTTTAAACATGGAAGGCGATGCCATAGTACCTCGCAACAAGACAACATACCAGGCAGACCTATCAAGGTTCTTGCATATCAAGTCTGCCTACTTGCAGCCCGGTCCTAACGACACCTTCGATCGGATACCCATGTCGTATCTCAAAAAGCAGTACAAGCGCAATTGGGACCCTGACTCCATTACAGGTGAACTTTCCATTCTCAACGCCCTTGCACTGATAGCTATGTCTCAGTTGGTATTTCCGAAGTGTCGCTCCCTTGCCGAGTCAGTTTTGGTAGGGATCATTGAAGACATATGCAGTTCCGAATTAGTTGTACCCATCATTCTAGCAAAGCTTCTCGGGGCCCTCAACTAGGCAGCGGATCGCAGAAAAGGCATCTTGCATGCCAGTGCACCACTCCAACATCTATGATTGGTAGGACACCTGCCTACAATTATATCAGTACCGGTCGACCTCCGCGAAGCTTACAGTCTGCCCCAGAAGATTTCTCAGAATCAGGGCCTAATAACAACTACTGATGTCAGAACACTTTACCAGCTTCTCCAAACCCTGTCAAAGGAGGAGATTATATGGCAGTGCGAGTGACTTATCCTGAAGAAGCTACCTCGTGTCATCATAACCGGAAGATGATGCATGATCCTTGTCAGTCTAACAAGCTCCGCAGTCTATGCACCACTCCGAGTCCTTCGACAGTTTAGATTTCCTCAGCGTATCCCAGTGATAGACCGACAGGGAAATGATTGGATCACCTTCACAGTGCACTTCGACAGCCTCACCCGATGTTTACAGTCAGCTTGGCAAAGCTCTAGACGAGACCAGTGGCCTGACTTTGTGGTTACCTCCGGACCACCTACAGATCATCCTATCGACTTTGGGTGAAAAATCCTTACATCCTACCCGGTATGCGTGCACCATGGAAACTGCCCACACCACTTCCAGCTCCATCACACAGAACCATACCTCTAGTTGAGATGTTAGTTCCCTAGAGAGACATCTTCCTGGAGAGACAACTCCAGATTCAGCAGAAGGAGAAAAGGCTACGGGAAGCTCAACAAGCATTCAGGCAACAAGAAGCGGAGCAGAACCGTAAACTTCAGGATATCCAGATGCAGATTGAGTAGCTTGAGCACAGAGTTCGGCCTTGTCAGAAGAAGCGGAAAGGCGATGTCAGGGAGACAGCAGTCATCAGGGTCCAGCTACACTTCTATCAAGAGCAGCTTGACAGTGCAAAGGTTGAGATGTTCGATCGGATCCAATAATTCGGAACCCGGATGTTTAATGCTAATGAGGCGATTGAAAACATGGAGGTTGAAATCACATCCCTCTAACAGCAAATCATGGACCTAAATGGAGTTACCCGGCCACTTGACTTCGCGATACCCGGCGGGCCTGCCTAGGATCGAGTCTTTTTCCCCATTTTGAATCACACAGTCTTGGCATCATGCATATTAATGTATAGCCGTTGCATCTTTGTAAGTTTGCATGAGCCGACCCATGACTGAAATTCTCATAAAAGCAGCAGCCACAGACGTAGTCCTAACAGAGGTGCCAATCACGAAAGAAGTGTATAGTACAGCCTCTATTGATAGTCAGACGGGATCAATGACAGAACCATCGGACCAGCAGTAAGAGACCAGTGAGATTTTGCAATCTCACGAGAGAGATATTATGGTCATGCAGGCTAAATTAGACAGTGTTCTAGAATCCCCGAAGATTCCCATCAGTACCCGAACCGAATAACCCTCTACCCGAATCCCTACCGGAGAAACTCCTGAACAGCCTCTACCAGAGCCACATCAGCAAATCCCAATCATCATTCTAAACCCTATGCTCGCAATAGGCGAAGGTGAAGAATATGATCTGTATGAAGAGTAGCCCAAGGCCTTGCATGTCAATCAGGACCGACCGCATCCTCAAACTCTACTCCGTTCCTCAGGGACCAACACGAGAAAATTAAACATATGAAGGAAGAGATGAGACGGATGAAGGGGGCATCTGCCAGCCCCTGTCTCTCATTGGAAGACATGACTTTCTCTTCCGGGGATGCAGTACCCCCAAGGTTCAAAGTACCAAACTTTGACAAGTACGACGACACAGGCTGCCCGAAGCAACATTTACAGTTGTATCTGGGGGACATGCTCCAGCACAACAAAAACCAGCCTTTGCTTATCCAGTACTTTCAGAAAAGTCTGAAGGGGGGGGTCCTAAATGGTGGATGTCAATTGACAAAATAACGAATCAAGACGTGGCGGGATGCCATGGATAGTTTTGTGGAGCAGTACTCCTTCAACCAGGAACCCCGGCCTCAGAGAAGCCAGCTCAAGCAGGTGAGCCAACGCAACAATGAATCTTTCCTGGAGTACACCATCCACTTTAAGGAGAAGGTAGCAAAAGTCTCTACTCCTATCCCTAAAGAGGTGTAGACGAACATATTCATGGGCACTCTAAAGCAACCTTACTCCACCCTGATGGTAACTTTACCAATGGTAGATTTTGGCACCATTGTCAAGACCGGTGCCCGCATTAGGACAGCTATCTAGAGTGGTGTCATCTATTTCAGTCTAGGGGTTGCTCCCCCAAGAGAGACGGTGACATTAGCCAGCAGAAAAAGTGGTGCCAAGGACCAGAGAAGAAAAGAAGATGTTCACATGGTGGCTTCCACATCACCCATTAGATTACCAGCTCCATCTCGACTAGCGCCCGGAAACACCCGGCCAATCATGCAAAAACAAGGGGTAAAATCGTCCCCCCAGGAACTTTACCTCTCTTCCCTACTCTCTTAGCCATTTGCTAGACTTTCTGACTAAGCAGGGTCTCCTCACTTTCAGAGGCCCTACCCCTCTCTTACCTCCAGATATGCAGAACAAAAATTACCATGTCAATCAGCACTGCATCTTTGATCGAGGCCTAAGCCATGCTACTGACTATTGCATCGGCCTGAAGTGCGCCATCCAGGATCTTCTGGATGAGGGTAGGGTTAAACTGGCTCCAGGCAATAACAGTATCAATCAAGCACTGCTACCCCCACACAATAACCAAGTCAATTTTATTGAACGAGAAGAGCCCAGGGAAGGGCAGCCTAGATCCAACGCACCCACCGTTGATGACGACATTATTATACCTTCTTACCGGCCTCCGGTCATAATCCTTTTTTCCCAATTAAACATACAGGCCATCCAGTTTCCAGTACAGACCCCTGTCCTCGAACAGATCGTCTACACTATCCCTTTCCCTGCAGATTGGCCCAGAACCCCAGCTCAAGCCTCCACTTCTACAGGCCACATCCGGATCCCTTACATACCCTCTCTACCTTTTAGCCACAACCGAGTACCCACTCCTCGCTCTCATCCTTGAGAGTGAAAGCATAACCAATCTTACCTGATCTGGCCAGGTGTACTAACCCTCAATAGCTGAGTCGATAAAGGCAAGAGGAATAGAGAAAAAGAAAGCAAGGGTGTCAGACCCAGAAAAATAGGCAGCAGATTCGATAGGATTACTAAAAATACTGGAAAAGGTAGAGGAGTTTAACATTACTCAGCAGTTGAGTAAAGTGCCCGAGCAGATTTCCATCTTGGGTCTCCTCCTGACTTCTGAACATCACAGAAAGCAGTTGCTCCGGGTATTTAACAATCCCACGGATATATCGCCTGAGAGGCTAGGGTAAATGGTTGGGCAGATACTCGAATCCAGAATCATCTCCTTCACTAAAGAGGAAATACTAGACTATACCTAGATCACACATGGGCTCTTTACATCACAGTTCAATGCATGGACAAGACTCTATCATCAGTGCTTATCGACAACGGCTTCGGCCTGAACATCTGCACCTTATGAACACCGCAAAGCCTAGGGTTGGATCTCAGTCAGGTGAAAAATGACCTATGAAAATCAGGGTCAGACCAGCTCAGTTCACTACAAACTTTCGGTTCGTCAACGTGCCAGCCTCATTCACTTTGCTTTTCGGAAGACTGTGGATCCACGCGGCCAGAGCCATTCCCTCCACTCTCAATTAAAGAATCAAATTCATTCTGGATGACCATCTGGTCGTGATCCCTTTGGAGGTGCTGCCTAGTTCCTTCAGGGACATCCAAGAGCTGGGGCAAGGTACAACCTTCATGATATACCAGTTTGAGCAAGTCAGTTCTATTGCCTAGATAGCACAGCAAAGCAAGCAATCAGTGCCGCCATTTATCAAGATGATAGCCAAAATAAATTATCAACCAGGGTCAGTCCTGGGAGCCAGAAACTAGGGAATGAAGAAGAGATACGTACCTCCTCGCTATACGCTGCCATTCGAATTGGGGTACCCAAGTTCGAGGATTATCTCTCCAAACTCACAAAGAAGAGTAGCCCGTCAGCGAAACCAAAACCCCGACCTCACATCTCTGTAACCTTTCCGGTGGGGACATTCTAGCCCTACTCAGATACACCTCATGCACCAGTTACCAAAACCTCAAACCCCTAGCCCAGTGTTGAGTCTTCAGGGATTCCAAATCTAGAAATATTTAGCATGACACGAATGTTCGATGAGCTGACTGTCGAAGAAGCTGCGAAAACGAAAGATTAAGCGAGAGATCAGGTCTGTACCCTCTCCAACAGTGCCGAGGCATCATTCAGTTGCCGACCACTGATCCATTGGTGGATCGAGACTCTCACCATCGAGGCCATTCAGGGCCGAGGTAAGCAGCTTACAGGGCAGGTTGGTTCGATCAAGCAGTGACTAAAGCACCATTATTCTCCTCCTTCTATCTCTCTTTTGCTCTCGTTGCAAAATATCCAAATGTCAGGCCACTGTAGGCCTCTTTTTGTCAAGTCAGTTTTGTAAATAGTTTAACCTTTATCAATATAAAATCGGATGTTTTGACTCAAAAATGATGTTTTTCAAAAAATACTTCATATCGGCTGATGACGAAATCACACGGACTCTTTCCCTAGAAGGCTTAGTGTCTTGAAGCCAATAAAAACAAAAAAATATAAGCATGCTAAACTAAGCTAATTGATTTGCCAGGAAATCGCTTACACCAAGGCTACCCCCGAAGCCTCTTTGAACTTTCAAAAATTGAGTATGACTCAGAACAGGAAGAGGAACTGCCTCAAGAGCTTTTGGACCTCCTAGAACACAGTGAAGGGATCCTACAGTCGAACATTGGGGAAACTGAGACCATAAACCTCGGTTCTGAAGACAATCCTCAGCTCGTCACGATTAGTACAAATATGAGCCCACAGCAGAGAGCAGACATGATCAGCTTCCTAAAAAACTACAGTGACGTCTTCGCCAATCTTATACAGACATGCCCGGCTTGGACCCAGCATTGGTGGTACACAGACTGCTCCTGAACCCTGAAGTTCGACCAGTTAAGTAGAGACTGAGATAGATGAGGCCCGAATGGTCCAGAAGGTCAAAAAAGAAATTGAAAAACAGATCAATGTAGGCTTCCTGACAGTAGCAACCTATCCAGAATGGTTAGCGAATCTCATACCGGTATCCAAGAAGGATGGCAAGGCCCAGATGTGTATCGACTACCAAAATCTGAATAAGGCGAGTCCTATCAGAGGGCATGAGACACTCTCATTCATGGATGGTTCTCTGGATTCGACCAGATCAGAATGACAGAAGAAGACATGGAGAAAACCTCCTTCATAACACATTGGGGCACGTTCTGTCACAAGCTAATGCCCTTCAGACTCAAAAATGTAGGGGCAACCTATCAGAGAGCCATGATGGCATTGCTGAACGACATTATCCATAAGTCAGCTGAAGTCTATGTGGATGACATGATGGTCAAATCGTCTACTGCTAAACAACACCCTAAAGACTTAAAAAAGTTGTGTGACAGACTCAGAGAATTTGGCCTAAGACTAAATTTGGCCAAATGCGTCTTTGGTGCTTCATAAGGAAAGCTCCTCGGCTTCATAGACAGCAAAAGCGGCATCTAGATTGATCAAGCTAAAGCCAAAGCCATCATCGAAATACCGACTCCCCAGACTGAAAAGGAACTCCACAGATTCCTGTACAGAATTCAGTACATTAGTCGATCCTTCTCTCAACTCACTCCGATATACGAGCCAACCTTCAAGCTTCTCTGGAAGAACGTACCTATAGTCTGGAAAATCAAGTGCCAGAAAGCCTTTGACAGAATAAAGCAGTATCTTCTACAACCTTCAGTTTCGTGCCTGCTATACCAGGACAGCCACTACTACTATACATCTCAGTTCAAGAAACCTTCATGGGATACGTTCTGGCACAACATGACAAGACAGGTAGAACAGAGCAAATCATCTACTACATGAGTAAGCGCCTGTTAGAGTACGAAAAGAGGTACACCCAGCTCGAGAAAACTTGTCTGGCACTGGTCTGGGCTCCTCAGCGTCTTCGACACTATATGCTTTTCTACTCGGTAATCCTAAACTCTCGGATGGACCCACTCAAGTACCTACTGGAAAAGCCAGCTACCACTTGGAGGACAGCCCGATGGCTCATGATGTTGTCCGAATTCAACATCACATACATGACTCAGAAGCCAATCAAGGGGTATGCAATTGTAGATTACCTGGCCTACAGTCCAGTACAAGACTATGTTTCAATACATGATCATTTCCAGATGAAGTCATCCTATATATAGAAGCAAAAGAGCAGCAGTACCTCTGTTAGGAACTATACCTCGGTGGAGTCGCTAACAGTCATGAGTATGGGGCAGGAGCAGTCTTAATCTCACCTAAGGGAGCACACCTCCCCATCTCGGTTAAGCTGCGATTCAGATATTCAAACAATGAAGCAGAGTATGAGGCGTGCATAACCAGACTAAAAGAAGACCTGGGCATCAGGATTGAAGAGATCGACGTCTACGGCGACTCATCTTTAGTAATCTGTCATGTAAACGAATCTTGGGCAATCCGAGAAGCAAGGCTAGTCTCGTACTTGGCCTATCTCAACGTGCTAATTACACAGTTCAGAAGAATCAACTTCAGTCACAGGTTCAAGAACCACATCAGATTTGTCGACGAACTGGCCACTCTAGCCTCCATGGTTCAAATCCCCAGGGGAATCATGCTCTGGCCAATTGAAATCCAACAACAGGATCAGCCTGCCAACTGCCTGGGGATTGAAGAAGTATCAAACAACAAGCCTTGGTATGCAGACATCAAGCAGTATCTTGATGACAGGACCTTCCCACTCGATGCATAAAATAGACCGCCGGACAATCAGAAGACTGGCCATTCAGTTTATCCTCTCAGAAGGCATCTTGTACAAAAGATCGCCACACCTAATCTGGTTCAGATGCCTCAAGATCTGTGAAGCAGTACAGGTAGTCGAAGAAGTTCACGAAGGAACTTGCGGCCCACAGATGAATGGGTTAATTGTTTCTAAGAAGATACTCAGATTAGGCTACTACTGGTCTATAATGGAATCAGACTGTTGCCAACATGTACAGAAGTGCCACCAGTGCCAAATATATGCCGACAGGATCAATGCACCGTCAAACAAGCTGCACAACATCACTGCTCCATGGCCAATCTCAGCTTAGGGCATCGACGTCATCGGGCACATAACCCCGAAAGCATCAAACGAACATCGATTCATACTGGTAACAATCGATTACTTCACAAAATAGGTCGAGACAGCCTCTTATCTTAACTTCACAGCCTCAGTGGTTCAGTGTTTTCTGAAAGGGGATATCATCTGCCGATATGGGGTCCCGTTTGAGATTGTAATAGATAATGCTTTTAACTTCTGCAACAAGGGGATGACTGATCTCTTTTAAAAATTCAAAATCCAGCGTCAAAACTCCAGGCCATACAGGCCACAAACCAATGGTGCAGTTAAAGCCGCCAAAAAAACATGAAGAAAATCATAGAGAAGATGGCGACCAATTACTCTGCCTGACATGAGATGCTGCTATATGCACTCATGGCCTACAGAATGTCCATCCGAACTTCAACTAGAGTAACTCCATTTTCTTTGACCTGTGGTGTGGAAGCAATCCTCCCTATTGAAGTAAAAATTCAGTCACTCCGAGTGTTAATGGAAGCATACATCTCAGAGGCAGAATGGGCACAAATCTGGTATGAGCAGCTAAATCTGATTGAAGAGCGACGACATAAAGCCATCAACCACTCTCAGGCCTATCAGAGCCATAGGGTAGGGCATACTCTGCAAGAAAGTCAAGCTCGTAACATCGAAGTCTGTGACTTGGTTCTCTAAAAAATATTACCAAACTGCCCTGACCTGAGAGGCAAGTTCACTCCCAACTACAAAGGCCCATACATCATCAGAGACAAATTCTCAGGCAGCGCCCTTCTACTCGGATGTATGGATGACGAAGACCTCCCGGAGCCCGTCAACATGCACAAAGTTAAACGATATTAAGCTTAGGGTCTATATCTGATAAGCGCTTTGCACTCATACATTCTTAGGGAAATGGCAGGAGGCCATCCTTGGCACACTCATTATCCCCAACAATGTAATCCTTTTGTAAATCAATGAAATCCTCTAGTTAGCCCCTTGAGCCTACCAGCCTTTCTTTCATATAACCTTTTCAAGGACACCCTCCCTTGCTAATCTATGGCATTTGCCTGAACTACGTCATAACCTGATCCTGCAAAGGATACGTAGGCAACCTAATAAATCAGGTGCGGTCACTAAAAGGATATTTCCAGAATCCTCTCCCAAGCAGAGTCCAGACATGCCCTATACCATCTCCAGTAGAAACAAAGCCTCTCCCAAGTCTCCCCTCAGAGTCCATACAAAGCAAAAATCTTCTCGACCTCCCCAGCCGAGTCAACTCTCAAGGGTACAAAATTTCCATAAAAGGAAAGCCCAAAATAGAAGTTGAAACATTCTCAAAAGTCAGAGACTCCCCACAGAGACAACCTCTCCAAACTCTTTCATGGACAATCTCTCCTGAAAAATAATCCCCAGTAGAGACAACCTCTCTCTAATTCCCCAGTGGAGCAAAAAAAAAATCTCCTCCAGGAATTCCAAAGTACAAATCCCTGGGAGAGTACAACAGGAGAAATCCCCAAAAGATCAACTGCAATAGGAGAAATCATAGGCTGTCCCAAACTCCGGTCCCCCAGCCTACGTTTCATCCTACTCTAAATCCTTCTAGATCCCCTAGAAACTACGTGTTAGTGCAGTATCACATTTACATCCTTGGCGGAACACAAATCGTCGACAAATCGCCATCCAGGGCAATGATGGGAGAAGACCCATTTTTTTCCAACAAATCGCGGGCATGAGTGTAAACCGACAATGGCCTCATCACGTAAAAATTACGTGATGATGGACTTAGTCTTGTGACTAAGGGCGAAAAAGGGACAAAAATCAACCAACTTCGTAGGCATGAGGAAAACCAGTAAGGGCCTTATCGCGCAAAAATTATGTGAACCCCATGACTAGGTCATTCCAAGGGTAAAAAAAAAAGAGAAGCTAAAGAGCAGTTTGGCAACAAAGTCTGGCAGCAATCAGTCTCGCCGAATTTCTAAAAATCCCTCGCAGATTGCCATGAGAAACAGATTTCTCCGGCAGTAGTGTTCAGTAGATGTCACAACTCCCTAGCAGACGGTTGACAATCTCCAGCAGAGTGTCACTTCCTGACAGATCCTCAGCAGTGGTCTCCACAGTGTTAGATTCCCCAACGGACCCCCAATAGAGGCCTCTAATTGCTCTTTACAAATACTCTCCTTAGCAAGAGTATAGAAGTTTCTAATTGCTCCCCAGCCAGAGTCCAATCTCCAGCGGTGGCCACACAAGCAGGTCTACCCCCAAGCATCCCCAGCGGTGACGAAACCTCTTCTGGGTCGTACTTTATTATCCGAGAGTGAAAGACAGATACTCTCCTTAGATTCTGGAAAATCTAAAAGCTAGTTAAACATTCTTTCTGTTAAAAAAAACCAAAAATTTTTGCAAAAGTCTAACGCTTTTCTAAATAGGGTTTTTTTTAAACAGAGCGTCCGGTACCGAGACCTGATCGTACTAACCTTTATCAGGCATCCCCCGACAAAGACAATCAGAAGAAGCCGACACCGTGCACACAAGTCGCAATCAACCAAAGTCATGGGAAAGCATTCTCACCTTTACACCCTCAACATCAAAATCCAGTGCTCATGGGCCATTTCAATATCAATCTGGCTAATGCCACTTGAACATACTGCAATCCCTTCGACACCCCGTGTGTCTTGATATCTCAGGTGAGCATCAACATAACACACTTTATCGGCATCTCACATGTCTCGATATCCCAGGTGAGCATCGACATAATGCAGTTTGTCGGCACCTCACATATCCCTCTTCGACACCCCGTGTTTTCTTGACATCCTAGGTGAGCATCGACATAACACACTTTGTCGGTACCTCTCATGTCTCGATATCCCAAGTGAGCATCGACATAATACGCGTTGTCGGCACTTCGCATATCCCCCTTCGACATCCCAGGTGAGCATTAACATAATGCACTTTGTCGGCACCTCGAATGTCTCCGATATCCCGTGTGAGCATCGACGTAACACACTTCGTTGGCACCTCGCATGTCTTCCTTTCGACACTCCGCGTTTCTTTCGTTTGTGTTGACTTAGCAACTCTGGGTAATGCCATAGCAACCAATCATGGTTAGCGCCTCCGGGACATGTCATCAAATTGCATCCAGACATCCCCAGCATAAGTAGCACAGACTACTCTTCATCCCCCAGGGAGCGACCATAAGCACTTCCACCTTCCCTAGGTCGCCAATATCTCCTCCACATATAGGCAAGCACTTCACATCACCACTTGCACAACATGCATTACATATCATCATCCCCTAAAACCTAATCTTGGTGTAAAAATAGGATAAGTCTAGTCTTTGCCATTCAATTGTCAATTCGGCACTCTTCGGCAAAGAGGGGCAGTTGTAAGCATCCAATTTTTACACCTTACCTTAGTCATGGTTAAAAATCTTTAACCATGGTTATCCCCGGCTGAGTCCAGTCAAGCCCTAAACCTTAGACAATCTCGGGTAAAACCCCAGACTAACTCTGGTCAAACCCTAGTCAACCCTAGGTAAACCCTAAACCCTAGTCAAACCTAGGAAACCCTAGGTAAACCTTGGCTCAGTCGTAAGGTCCAAAAACCCTAAAATCCCAGCCTTGAACCTTCTGTGGGCCCAAACATGGGCCCAGAAATCTTTAGAACCCATTGGAGTAGGGTCTACAGGCTCAAATTCAAAAATCCCAGGAATGACGGTAATAACTTTACCATTGTTCCCAGTATGGTATTTACTGCAGTGCTTTCTGTCCAATCGTGTGGGGGTTTAGTCATTTTTGGCAAAATTTCTAAATGGCAGTAATAACTTTACCGCCATTCATAATATGGCCTAAATACTAATTACGGTAATATTATTGCCTTCATTACCTGATCTCTGCAGATGTGCATACCGCACCCTCCTTGGACCACTCCAGCCCTCTCTAGCTTATCCCCCATGCATATGGGAGTTCCTTAAACACCCCTGGGCCTTCCCAAATCCTATATATACCCCCTCATTCACGTTTTAAACTCATTCCAGATTTTTATACCAAACCCCTGCCTCAATTTGGCCAGCCTTACTCCATCCTTACCAGAGCCTTACCTTAGCCTTAGGCAGACTCTTGAGGCTCTCCCCTACCCGTCTCAGCACCCCCAGGCTCCTAAACCAGCCACCACCACCTGCAGCCACCGTGAGGGATAAACTAAGAGGGTGAGGTCTTCTCCTACCCATTTCGTTTTTGTTTAAGCATTGTAAGCCCCCTGGTCCTATTCCAGGGGTCATTATTTTAAATTTTTCATTGTTGTTCTTCCATTTCACAGCCAAGGAGAAGGGTCCCCTGCCTTCTTCATAAGCATGGGGACCCTTGTCCTTGGCTGTGAAATGGAAGAACAACAATGAAAAATGACATAGTCCCTAACCTTCTGGGGGACCCTCAAGCCATGAGGGATCCCCTGGAAGATAGTCTGGTCCAAGCTTAGGAGGGCAATATCAGTTTTTGTAGGAGTTCAGAAATGGTGGTAGAATAATTACCGCAATTCCTGGTCATCTTCGTGGCAGCCCCTGTTGCACCCTCTTGGGTAGGCCCTAGTCCAATCTAGGGCCATGTCTTGACCCTCCAGAACTTGGCCTATTAACCCTAGTAATTTTAGGTTCACCTATACAACCTAACCATGGTTAAAATGACCTTAACTTAACCCTATCCAGAATGGCGGTAGTCTATCTATCGTCATTTCAGTATCCTTTATACAATAACTTTAGGCCCATCTCGGACCATATCTAGGGCCCACCAAAGGCCCAGGACGTTATGGGGAGTCCCCTGACCAACCCTGGTGGGTCCCTGACCCTTAAGTTAACCTTTAACCTGACCCCAACTCCCTACAAAACCATTACAGGAAAACTTTGTAATGGCGGTAGATAGTTTACCGTCATTCCAAAACAGTGAAATTTTGCAATGGCGGTAAACAGTTTTCTGTCATTCCTGACTTCTGTATTTTGGGCTTTTGCACAGGGCTAGACCTGTTAGGAAGCCATTCTAGGCCCTGCTACACTGTTTGGGCTCACCCTGACCAAACCACTGCCTTAACAGGGGTTAACCTAACTCGATTAATATTTAACCATGATTAAGCAACCTTTAACCCATGAAAAATGTGAAAAAATCCCAAAAATATTCAAAAAATATAAAAAGACCTAAAAAAACTGTTTCTAGCCTTTTTTTTCATGGTTAGCAGCCCTAACAATGGTTAACCATCCTCTTAACCCAGTTAGTAACTAACTCTTGGTTAAAACCCTTTTGGCCTACCGGGTCTAATCCCTTGGCCCACCAGACCCAATCTCAGTCTACTGGGCTTGACCATACCT
Source organism: Tetracentron sinense (assembly GCA_015143295.1). Lineage (NCBI taxonomy): Eukaryota > Viridiplantae > Streptophyta > Magnoliopsida > Trochodendrales > Trochodendraceae > Tetracentron > Tetracentron sinense. The sequence continues at coordinate 878,196 of CM026567.1, read as the reverse complement.
CTTTTAACTGTGGTTAGTAATCCTAACCATGGTTAGTTTGGCCTAGCCTCGTTTAGCAATCCTAACCTTTGCCAAACTTTACCTTAACCTACCGGGCCTAAACCCTAGTTTACTGGACTAACCCTCGACTTACCGGGCCCAATACCTTGTACTTAACCATCCTAGTCAACCAAACCCCTAGTCTACCGGGCTAATCCATTAGCCACCCTTGGTGCACACACACACCCCTTAGCCTTGGCACGGGCTGATGTGCCAGAACTATACTCGGTCTGTTCTCACCCCAATGTGAGTACGTAGGCAACCTAACCCGAATTCGACCATATTTAGCTTTTCTTTCTTAGATTAGTCTTATCTTAAACACTTAAGCATTTTAACAAATTTTGAACTAAATTGGCTTACACCTAGGGAATAGGGAACCATTGTAAAATGGAAGTCTCGGGCTGCGTAACACTTTCCCCGGACTTAACCGAACCTCTTACCCTAATCTCAGTCACAGACTAAGACCATATCTAAATCCTAAGAACTTATCCCTTCTGAATGGATAGGTGGTGACTCTAAACCGATGAGATTTTTTAGGGTTCCAAAACCCGTGCTCACACTTCTGGCGACTATGTTGGGGAGAGACCATTTTTAACTTAAGGTTCAACCCGGAACCTAGGTTCAAGCTAATTAACATCAAACTTGCTTAAAATGACTAAGTATTTAACTTAATATTAATCATTTTACATCTTTTTGGTGACTTGTATACTGTGCATTCCATACATGTCATAGTAATATAATGTCCTATTAAACCCAGTAGACAGGCTTATTACGTTAATGGCTGGTGGATGATCATCTTCAATGTCAGTGGCTTAACAATCTTGAAGGTCTGTGGAGTTACTCCTGGTAGGTGATTACCCTCATGGAAGGATTCTGAACGCTCCCGTTTACACCAATCGTCCTTTTTCAGGAAGTCGCATATATGGTGTTAAGTGATCCCCCTATCCTGCTAGGAATACACTTGCATCAAACCAGCATTCATACATATAGCCTACGTTAGAGTATAATCTACAAGCAGCCCACCCAAGGAGGGTTACTCTAAACCCTAACCTACTTACACCATATACCCATCCCTAATCATGGTTGACTATCCGGGCGCATTCCACCCTGATAAACACCCATTTAGGGGCATGTAATGAGTCAAACCTGTGTTTGTAATAAAACACATTGTACCCTGCTTCCCGACATTACATATGGGAGATAAGAGATGGATCATCCCTCTCTAATGGAATTCATATTCATCAAATATAAGAATGAGATCGCACAATAAATTAGTGAACCAGCTCTGATACCAATTGAAAAATCCAGTGAACCTCATATCTAATGTTTGAGTCGAGAACTCATAAACCCAAGGAGGTGGCTAGGTCTCCCTTCAAGTCTATCAACCATTTTTAAGATTTAACAATTAAATTATTAACTAAAAGAGGATGAACAATAAAGTGCAGAAATAGGGAAGATTAGCAGGCCACTATACAAGAAGTTTTACGTGGAAACTCTTCCAGTAAAAACCATGGGACCTAATCTAACAAAAAGATCACTAAGATAAAGTAAAGATACTTACAAACTCGAACTCATCGATCCACGGCTAATCCTACACGCCTCAATAAGTAATCACGTTTTCGGAAGACTCATGAACAACCTCAGAAGCCTCTACTTCTCTTGAGTCTCGACAACCACGGTCTCCAAGATTGATCTCTGTCAATGACGGCTTCAAATTCCACCGACCAAATATCCACGATTCTTCTCGGATCGATCTCCTTCACAAAGGCTCTGGATCACCCCGGTCAAGTTTGTTCTCGAAAGAACGAGTTTGTCACACCCCAAAATACCCCTAGAAGTTTAGGGAGACTTAAGGTGTGACTATACATAACCTGGCATACCATCCTACAATTGAACAAGGCATAATGTAACTAAAGTGTATAAATCAGAGTGTGGAAGGTTAGCCAAAATTTTTCTTTTTCTATTTCTATACATAACCAGTATTCCAAGTTTGTATACAAATCATAACTTGCCCACCCATCAAACTACAAAATGAGGAAATCTCACTAACTCTCTACTCACAATAGTCTAGATAGGGCCACCTATCTAGATCCATGTACTCCTAAGGCTGGAGTGAAATAAGCGCCTCCTCTTTAATATACTCTTCCTCCACACATGGCTCGGGTTGAAGGTATTCGTCGTACCTGCCGACATGAAATGTACGACCGAGTACGGGCTAATGGCTAATAATAGCAATATCATAATGTAATTCATAACATCACATTAAAACAATACAATAATCACGACATGCATGGAACTAAATGCGAAAACTCCGTATAAAACTTGTGTTCATAATTCATACTTATTCTTGAAAATATCTTTTTGTGTTTTCAAAACTAGTTTGTCGTGTTTAAAAATCACTCTTGCCTTGTTCTTGTCTCATGAGAATCATGTGTGTCTTGTCTTGTTCTTATTTAGAATCACATTTGTCTTGTCATGCTTGTCTTGTCTTGTCTTGTTTTGTTATGCTTAACTTGTGAGACAGATGTTAGTGCCCTTGTAACGACTTGTGAGCCGGGTATGTAAGTACCTTTCAACGAATATAGAAAGCAGCTTATGAGTTGGGTATGTAAATACCCTTTAGGGAATATAGAAAAGGTGTACCAACATCCTTGACCGGCCCAATGTCCGGCATTGTCGTGCTTATCTTGTTTTCTTGCGAGCCAGATATGACATATCCTTGGATATGCCCTATCCTTGACCAACCCAAAGTTCGGCTTTATAATTCTTGCTTGTTTTCTTGTGAGTCAAATATGACATATCCTTGGATATGCTCTATCATTGACCAACCCAAAGTTCGGCTTTATCATTCGTGTTGTAAATCACTTGTTTCTTGTTCTTGGTTGTTTTTCCATATGCATATACTAGAAAACATCGGTTCATGCATGCATGTGTGCTCGTGCATAACAATTGGTGACATCGTGGTGACATGAACACTAAACTTCATATAGCATTTTGACATTTCTATAGACATGTGAGATTTGAAGGAAACATATAAAGCATTTCATCCAAATTACCAAATTAGGGAAAAATCCCTAAATCATAATTTCATATTCTTGAGTTTAATTTTCATACATGCATTTCATCAAATACATGACATTCAACATTCTTATAGGCATTTATTTTCTCTTTTCTTAATCAAGCATTTCATCAAACACCTTGAGTGCATTCATTATGCGTACATTGCCCTTCCCCATTTTTCATCACACAACAACATCCACATCCTACATGGCATCCGACTCGCCTCAACTATCCATCCATTCCACACTTCCATCACCCTTTAATTAAATCTTCACATTTTAGGGAACATGATAGATTTCAAGAAAAAGGGAATATACAAGATCAATCCACAATTATTCTCAAAGAAAACCTAGGCTATTACTAAACCAACTAGGAGGGTGTACTAAACTTTTAGGATTAACTCCTAACTTGAAGAAAAACCATTGATCTTTGAATCCCAAACTTGATGGAGGAGACACCACCTTGGGGAGGAAGATCTTACTTGAAGAAAATGATCCAAGCTTTGATTTTGAGTTCTTCTTCTTCAATCCAAAACCCCTTTGAAAAATCCTCAAATCTTCTCCCTTCTCTTTTCCAAGACTCCTTTAAGTTTAGGTTAACCCCAAAACCCTCAAATGATCCCCTACTTATAGACAAAGGGGTTGAAACCCTTATTTCTGAAATTCGACATCCGTGTGCGATCAATCGCACACCAACTGAGATCGATCCCAGCTTGCAGTGCGATCTATCGCACTGATCTGTCGCACATGAACCTAAGAGTTTCTTTATAAATTTTCACTGTATGCGATCGATCACACACCACTTGCGATCGATCGCAAGTTCACCTGAATATTTTTCCAGAAATTCCTCTGACTGCGATCAATCACACCTTACTTGCGATCGATCGCACATCCCATTTTTATCCTTTTTAACCCCCTTAGACCCCTGGAGTGTTTCCAACCTTGTTTCTATCCTTTTTAGGGCACTAACCCCCTTCATATACCACACCTAGTTTGTTACTAACCATTTCTCATTAATTTAATATTTGAAAATGCGTGGAAGGCCCTTTAGTCATGAAGGTATATTTCATCAACCATGTACAAAGGTTCTGAGGCTCTACAGAGTTGATGGTTGATTAATAACACACAATAGTTGGATTCCAATCAATAGGAATACCTAAGCAAGCAAGAATGAAGCAATCAATGGCTTGCAATCTCTAGGGTGAAAGAGGAGAGGAGAATGAGTTTGAGAATTCCTAAATCACTAAAAAGAAACTTTCTAAACTCTCTCAAACTTCCTTGGTTCGAGTGGAGAATCAAACTCAACTTATATAGACCCAAAAACCAATTTAGAAACAAGAATATTGCTGAAAATGCGCAGCCCGGTCGACCGGCCTTCATGGGCGGTTGACCGACTATATGATTTTTGCTTAAAAACCAAAAACAGTAGCTAATTTTAACCAACCGGTCGACCGCCCATTCAAGCCAGTCGATCGACTTTTAAAATCGATTTTTGCTCTTGATTTCTTCATGAAAGCTGTATATATTTTCGATACAGGCGAATTGATATATTATGGAGCAAAATCGGAGCTACGGTATATGAGTTATGCCCCTCACACTGAACCTTGGATTTTATGATCCTCTAGCACTCTCATGGCTGCTTATCCAATCACCTAAGGTTCATATGATTATTCTAATTCAATATCCACCTAAGGTAGGATGGTATCTAGGTCACTTACCATCTTATAACTGAAACGAAGACTATGATCGGAATGTTTTCAGCTGATCTTCTTCGGTCTTCATCTTCACTTGTCTTAGACGCTTGTAGACAATGACACAAAACACACAAGACACACTAGACTTACTGTTTTGACAACGGATTAAGCAAACATTAAAAGATGGACTTTACAATTTGAATTAGAAAGGAATCCTATTTCTAATTTGGAAAGGAATCCTACTTTAATTATAATTAGAAATAAATCCTAGATAAAAGGAAAGTCTCCTAAGATTTGAAAGAGGAAACATAATCTAATTAGGAATTAGATAAGGGAAAGGATTCTAATTAAGAATTATAATCCTAGACTAAAGAGAAAACCTAATCTAGTTATGAATTAGATTAGAATAGGGAATCCTAATTTGATTAGGAATGTTTTATATTTATCTTTAGATACATCTAATTAGATTAGTAGGTGTTAGAGTCAAATTAGGAAACGCTATTTGAATAGGGGATCTCCACTAAGCATTATAAGTATAGAGTTTCATTTTAGAAATCCTAAGTGAATGCTCCCCAAAAAGTGAACGTCTCCCCCTCTCACTCCTCTCAAGTTTTGGACATCCTCTCCTCTCCCCAAGGGCTGGACGTCCCCCTATGCTCCTATGGTGACCATACGGTCACCCCTTTGTTCTTCTCTATTGGTTTATGGATTTGATCCTCCTCCCTTGTTTTGATCAAAGTGTTGATGTTCAAAGGAAAGAGAAAAAGAAAAAGGAAAGACGAAGAAAAAGAAGAACTACTACCATCATTAGAGTATGAAGGGTCATTACCTTCGATTGGAGAAAAACCTTACTGTTTGAAGAAGGTTCGTGTGAATTGACATGAGGCTTTACACTTGAGGGGCTTTATAAGTATGCTTTCTCACGTCATGATTTAATATAATCATAAGATGACCGGTGGGAAGATTTTGATTAGATCAAAATCAAGTTTAAATTAAAAATAGTGCTTCAGAATTTTTTATATTCATGTCTTTCAACCATTTCACTCACACTTACTTTCAACCCTCCAGATGATTTTGTAGACCATTTGAGTTCGTTGAGTACACGAACCCTTGGCCAATTGGTTCACAAGTGGAAGGTGGAGATGTGGACAAACAAGATTTGGGGAATGCTTTGCCAGAAACATTCCTAAATGTCAGCATGTGTTCAAATTTAGGGTTTCATGATATGATAAATTGAGATTTCATTGAGGTTGAATCCGCTTTGAGAACCCTAGTCCTTTAAATTTTCTCTCAGTCATCATTGGAGCTTAGTTAAGTTGTGCTCAACCAAGTCAATCTTTGATTGATCTTATGATTTAAAGAATTTATGTTAAATGATAAAGCAAATTGGAGATATAGGGTTTTACATTACACCTCAAGACCTTATTAAATCTTAGGACTTTGCTACTAAGACCCCCTTAGGGCCAAGACCACCGAGACCGTGCTCTAAGAGCATGGGATTTCAGGTGGAGTCCATTTCACATGGTAGGCCCCACCTGAAATCCCGTGCTTTTAGAGCAGCGTCTCGGTGGCCTTGGCCCTAAGGGGGTCACAGAAGCTTTATCCTAAATCTTGTTGGTAGGCCCCACCTGAAATCCCGTGCTTTTGGAGCACGTCTCGGTGGTCTCGGCCCTAAGGGGGTCTCGGAAGCTTTATCCTAAATCTTATTAAGATTCGTATCAGATTTTGGGGCCAACCCTATGAAAGTTCCGACGAGCATTATGATCCTGATTATGATCCTGTAAGAAGTCGTAATATCTCCTTTGGTAAGTATTGGATTACCCAAGGATAGTGCAAAGGCAACAGATTAGCATTGTGCAGAGCCTTCGAGCCAGATGTTCCTCCTTGTGTAGGCATACAAGTTCAATCGGACAGATTGTTTAGCATTGTGCAGAGCCTTCGAGCCAGATGTTCCTCCTTGTGTAGGCATACAAGTTCAATCGGACAGGTAGGAAAGAGTGAACTATCTCGGGACTTTGAGAAGGCCTGCCTCGGATTGTCTCTAGCGATGCCAGAAAGGTGGTCTCGGGCTTCCACACATTATGCGACATGTGGAGATAAAAACGGAGAAGTCATTCCATTTTCTCTCATGATTTTGACTTCTCCACACTTGATATCTCTCCCCCTTTTTCTCACCCCTTTATCGCCACATGTCACATAATGTGTGGAGAAGTCAAAATGAAATAATGAAATGACTTCTCAGCCACATGTCGCATAATCCTGAGCCCTGTGAGAACCTATGTACCTATCATGAGTGGCAACGGATTAACGGATGCTCGAGATTCACACTCGGACAATCACTCTCTAGCTAACGCGTGGAATGGTGTTCTACTAAGGAGGTGACAACATGCATCTCGCATGTTCCATTGGATAGTACATGCATACCTTCCCAGCTCGTCATGTATGCTCTTTGACACTCATTAATTGAAGTTAAGATTCACTCACCCTTATGGTTAAATAATCTAACCTGAGTTTTTTGAAAAATATCTTTAAAATAATAACTGCATGAATGAGTGAAATCATAACCATAGTTAATTTTTTAAATATATTTGTTTCTAAAAATTAAGGTTGATGATTTAACCCTATGTATGAGTGAATCTTTATCACGGTTAATGAATGAGGTGTGCTTGTACCATTCAAAAGGAATGTGCAAACCTCGCGAGTCTACGCTTGGTACGGATACTTCGGTGGGCAGTACTACCTAACAAAGTAAGCCATGTCCTCGCCGTGGTAGCGCTATGGGTTGTCAGTTGCTTTGGCTACTCGGTCGAGGGCCAATCACTTTAGATGGAGCGGTTATGCTCATAAGTTACATGGGGAATGACCGACCATGCTTGAGAATATCAATCCACGTTTGCATACTCGGCTTTGATAGCAGAACCTTGTGGTGCGTTTAGATTCGTGGAATTGTCAACTCCGTCCTATAATTCCAATTCCGTGAATTGAATAGTTGATTTCTTAGACTAAATAGGTAGAATTGAAATCTATGGTAACGTGGAATTGGCAAAGGAGAGAAGCCGGATCAATATTCTACAGCCCCCCATCTCGCCTGATTCTCTTCAATGCACCAATGAAACACAGACGGCCACCATCTCTCCCTCACGTTCCTATCCTCCCCATCCCTATCACTCCCTCTTTTCTGCTCCCTGTCATGGTCTCTCTCCCTCACTTTCCTCTCCTCTCAATACCTATCTCTCGCCGATCCCTGTCAAGGTCTCCCTCCCTCCTGTTCCCCTCCTCCCTGCATCTATCTTCTCATTTGTACATAACCAACTGATGCGATTCAAACTATATTTGTTTTTTATTTGCAGATCTATTTCTTTTCCATTTCAGATTAAATTCTGACCAAGATCTCATTATAAGAAACTAGTGGGCACGTGAGAGCAAAGGGAAGGAGTTAACCACGGTTAATAGGAGTTAAAAGGGACACATGTTAACCCGCAGGTGATTGAACTCGCTAGTGCCACGTGCCATGCACGCAAGAGCGAGAGGAAAGAGTTAACCACAGTTAATAGGAGTTAAAAAAGACTTGTGTTAACCCGCAGGTGTGATTGAACTATCCCCGAGTTTAATCGCGATGGACTGTGATTATGTTATTTAAATAGATAGATGAGGGTAGTTTGGGAATTAAAATAAAACATTAAATTAAAGTTTTGTTTTATATAAGGATAGTTTTGGAATTTCAAAAAATTCAGGCAATGCCTGCCTCTCCCATTATAATAGTAAAGAAGAGGGAACCCTTACCTTTTTTAAAATTATCAAAATATCCCTAATCCTTTAAAATAATTTCAAAAATTTTAATTTGACTCAATTTTTTTTTTACACTTTTGAATATTTTTTTTAACATTTCTTAAAACTTTTTTTCAAAAAATTCTAAAACAATTAAAAAAATACCAGTTGTGTTCCTGTCTTCTTCCTCACGACAGGGACATCCCAACTTCTGTTTTCAGTTTTTTTTTTTTTTGTGTAAATCTTTGCTTATTTTAACTAAAATACAATATGGAATTTCTAAAAATAATTTTAGAACTTAAATCCTTATCCAATTCAAGATTAAAACCTATCATAATCTTACTTTTAAATCAATCCAAACCCCACTATTTCAGTTTTTTTTTTTTTTTAAATCTTTGATTAGTTCAACTAAAATCCAACATGAAATTTTTAAAAATCATTTCAAAACTTAAATCATTATCCAAAACAAGATTAAAACCTATCATAATCATGTTTTAATTTGTTTAAATCAATCCAAGCCCCCCAACCGTGAGTTTGGGAGAGAGATATAGAGGTGAGAGAGAGAGGAATATGTTATTGCCGTTGTCGGAATCACCGATGTCGCCAGTGTCTTCCCGGAGCCGCCATCGGAAATCAGTGTTGGAGAGTTGGAGTGGGGAAGAAGAAGAGAGATGAGAAATGAGAAACCCATAATTTTTTCTTTTCTCTTCAAAATCCAAGGTTTTTTTTTTAAAATTCTAAAGCCATCAAATGGGAGAGAAAATTTTCTAAAATTTTCTTCCTATTTTCTTTTCCTTATTTCACTTTCTTTGTAACTAAACAATGAAAAATCAGATTTTCTTCCTATTTTCTTTTCCATCCCTAATTTTCTCGGCAACCAAACAAAGCATTAGTGTTTTTGTGGTTTTACAGTTGAAAAGAAGCAATGCGATTCAAGTTATCTTTGGTTATTGTCCACGGTGATGCTTGATTACTTGATGCGGCCTTTTGTTTTGGTGGATTTGATACTCTACAGAATTGTAGGCTTTTTTTTTTTTTTTTCCTTCTTTGGGATACCAAAGGATACAGACAAAGGGTTGATATAAAAGAAGGGTCGATGTTGGAATTAGACGTTGTTTTCTTTTATGGGTGACTTTATTTTATACTAATTTAGTCTTCATCGTTTCCCCTTAATGATTGGAGTTGGGATCACAATCAATTGTGAATTGAACTCAATCGCACCCACATGTCAATACATGTCCCTTTTAACATCTATTAATGGTGGTTAGGATTCAATGATCTAACTTGGTTTTAGAAAAAAAAAATTAACCCTAAGGATTAAAACTTGTTAACAAAAGGACTCTGGGAGTGCAATTGAATTCTCTCGAGTTCAATCACATTAGGACAAAGTATGGAATCTTATGATTGGATGGGTTTATTTGTTTAATGTATTATTATGCACATATTTTATTTATATGCATGCTAATCTTTATTTTATCACAGGTTCAAGTCATTTCACATAATTTTTATTTATCCAAATGGTGTAAATGGAAATTCTAGAATCCAACCCCATGAATTCAATTTTGCATCCAAATGATAGAATTTCAAATTCTATGGATTTCAATTCAATGGTTTTTAATTACATGGAATTCAATTCTCTGGGTCAATTCCAATTCCGCAAATCCAAACACCCTTGGTGTCATATAGATGAATAGGCCGAAACCTTAGACAGGCCAGTTGAACCGATAAAACCAAGAACCAGCCAGTCAGCCGGTCCTCAAAACTACCAAAATTGGCCTATTTTTAAAACCAGCCTTAAAATCAGGATTCCAGCCAGTTAAACTGGAAAACCGGTTATAAAATCCTAGTCCGGTTATAAAAACATTCATTAGGAGAATCCTGAGTTGAACGGGTGTCAAGGGACACGATGAAATGAAGAGTAGGGCCAATGTAGTGAAGAGTAGGCTGACTAAGCGTGACATGGATAGCTCAAGGCTGACTTCAGCTGGAGCCGGGTGACAATGGGTTTGCAAAGAAAGTTTGAGCATGACATGGTGGCTAATGTTGAAAAACCCTCTATTTTGTTCACTGGAGTAGATGGCCATACCTATGTTGAAGGACTGCTCCCTGCCAAATATCTGGGTGTCATCCATATTAAGAGCAGTCCCCTTTCCCATGTTGGAGTTGATCCGGTCTATTTTGAATGTTAATCATTTATACTGGTATAGAATCTTTGGGCTGCCTTCCAAAAAACTGTCCTCGTTTCCTCCGGGTGGGCTCTGACTCCAAACTCCAACAAAAAGAATCATACAGTGAGGTACTCACGAATGCACTCTCCGTGTAGTGTGCAAGATAGACCTGAGTCATTGGGAGAGGAAAAAAAATAGAGGCGGGTTTCAACTAGCAGCAGGTACGGTCAGAACCCTCTTGATGTCGGGCAAAACATACTGGTCAAAAAGAAGGAACCGGGATTTTGTTTTCCCTCATAATTTGTGGTTTTCAAAGGATTCAAGATTAGGCAAAAAAAAAAAACAGAAGAAAGGGAAAAGAAACAGATAATTAGCAGAAATCGAAGAACATGGCCGAACAAACACATTTTACATTACATAAATAAAACAAAAACCAAAACCCACAGGTCACACGAGAACCAATCAACCAAGAGACCAATATGTGAGGAAAGAACACCTGCAATAACAAAAACAGATGACCGATCATACTTACACTAATAATATTAATAAGAAAATCTGATGTTACCATTAGGGTGGTTGGGGGGGGGGCGGGATTGTAGCTGCATCAGCAGGGTCACACAGGCTTGCCAACAGTGATAATTTAAAAATATATCTACACTTCTTTTTGGATTTTCTCATTAAAATAATGGTTAAACAGTTTAAAATGAGCTTCACTTTCCCATAAAGTTTATTTTAGGTCTGGCTCCAGTTGCTTTAAGCAGGCCATCCATTTAGAGAGTTTGGTTAAGGTATGGTTTTCCAAAACATAGAAACAGGATCTTACCAGCTACATTGATGTGAACCACATTCGCATGCCCATGACACTGAAAGATGTCAGCAGAAATATTGTCCTGCGCCAAGTTTTACTGTATCACATGCAGAATGAAGTACCAATTAGAGTAAAAATAAAAAAACTAGTACCATTTAGAGTTTATAAATAAATAAAGAGGAAGATGCTTTCATCCTGAGTTATATATTTTATAAAACCATGCACAAATATACTTTTTTTTTTATCTGCATCAATATATATATATGTAAGAAGAGAAGGCAATAGTACAATCTAACAGGGAGCACAAGAGAGTGAGTCCATCGGCTAAAAACAGAAAAAAGAAGACTAAGATAAAAACTAAAGAAAAGATAGCCTAGAGCAGATAGCAAACCACAACCCCTGAATCTGCAGAATCACAACAAAGCACCAATATCTAATTCCTCTATATCTCTCTCCACCGAACACCAGTCCAAAATAAGGCAACGGATCCCCGCACAGATACATTGAGTGGAGAAATCAACATCAAAAACCCTCCCTCTGGTTTCGCTCCTTCCAAATCGACCACGATATCGTCCCCAGAAGAAAGGACTATAGAATAGAGATGAGGGTGTCAAAACTCACCGTGAGCCAACATGATAAGAAGCCCTGGAAGGAAAACGAGGAGACCCCCACCACACCCAAATGCGCAAGGAAGTGGCTCTAAAAAACCATCCCAAAAGGGCAATGCAACAAGTGATCCACCGATTCCTCTGACTCATGGCATATGAAGTAGCGATAGGCCATCCTTCACCCTCTTTTTTAGATGATCACACGTGATAATCTTCTCCATGGAGGCTAACCGATGAAAAACAGCTACCTTTGAAGGAACCCCGAGGTTCTAAACAGCCCTGTAAAGAAAAGCAAGCAAATGAACACCCGCAAAGCTAAAGAGAAAGATCTCACTGGGAACTTACCCTTATTATCCAGAGACCAAACTCACTTATCCCAAAGGAGAGGACAAATGACTACCTTCTCAAAACTTCCCAACAGACAAGAAAAATCCTCCAACTCCCAATCATTGAGGCTACATCTAAGACTAAGACTGCACACAGCTTTATCTCCCAAGCGCTCAAAACGGCCAATGTGTCTTCCTTCCTAGCTAGAGAGTACAAACCAACAAACTCCTCCCTAAGAGACTGCTGACCCCACCATAAATCGTTCCAAAATTTCACATCCTTGCCACACCCCACAATGAATCTACTAAAATTTCAAAACTCATCTCTAACCCCCAAGATGGCCTTCAACAATCCACCTCATAAAAACCTCGCACCTCTAGCAACTCCCAAACCGACTTGACCCTAAATCTAGCTACAATAACCTGTCTTTGGAGACTCTCTCTCTCTCTTCACCAAATCTCCAAGGCCACTTCCCCAACAAAGCCGCATTAATACTTACCAACGACTTAATACCCAAACCCTGAATTCTAACAGCCGACAGATAGAGCTCCACTCAACTCAACAAATGGTACTTATTAGACCCAACCTTTCCATTCCATAAAAAGTCACTTCGAATCTTCTCCAAACTTTTTGCTATGGAGACAAGAATGGAAAAAGGAGATATGAAAGAGATTGGTAGACTACTCAAAGTACGCTTAAGAAGAGTTAGACTCCCCCTGTACGATAAGTGACTGAATTTCCAACTAGTTAACCTTTCGAGAATCTATCTAGGATAGGTTGCCAAACAGCCTTAGCCTTATAACCAGCTCCTATGGGCAAACGCAGATGACTCAAGAACAACACTTCGATTTTACACCCAAAGCAACCCACCAATTCCCTCAAATGCGGGACATCCCCAACCACAAAGAGCTCGTTTCCGAATAGATTAATTCTTAACCCAGTTACCACCTCAAAACACCAAAAGAGACACCGAAGATAAGCTAATTGACGGCAAGATGCATCACATAGAATCAATGTGTCGTCTGCAAATTAAAGATGGGAAATCAACAAACTTTCCCTCCTGACTGAGAAATCCTCTCCTAATCATCTTACTTACAGCTTCAATGATCATAATGAACTAGAAAGGAAAAATTGGGTTGCCTTGCCTCAACCCCCGTAAACTCTTACAGAATCCCGCAGGATACTCATTAATCAAGACGAATATAGTCAAGTAACAAGCCTTCATCCAATATCTCCATTTGAGACCGAAGCTCATTTTTCACAAGACAAGTAAGGATTCTCAATTAACGTGATCATAAGCCTTCTTCAAATCAATTTTGCATAGAATACCCGTTCGAACCAAACTAAACCTTCCATCCAAACATGTATTAGCCACCAACACTCCATCTAAGATCTGATGCCCTCTCACAAAAGCCCCTTGGGATGGAGAGATAATAGCGCCCATCACGGATTTCAACCTGGATGCATGAGTTTTGGCCAAGATTTTATACACACTACCAACCAAGCTAATGGGCTGAAAGTGTTGGAAATCCAGGGCTCCTATAATTTTGGGGAAAATTACTATGAATGTGCTATTTAGAGAACGATCAAATACCCCAAACTCATGAAATTCCTTAGCCACCGCAAGTAAATCTGATTTCACAATGTCCCTACACTTCTTGAAAAAATCTAAAGAAAACCACCTGGCTCAGGAGCCTTACTCCCACTCATGCCCATAATGACACCAAAAATCTCTGCCTCATCAAAGGGCCTCTCCAACATGTCTCTCTAACCCTCTGAGAACATACCAAAGCACATCCCATCTATCTTCAGCCTAAAATCTTAACTCTGAATATAAATCTGCGAAAAAAGAAGTCGTCGTTGCTCTAATTTCTTCCTCCTCCAAACCAACAACTCCGACAACTACCCCGTGTTCTAACCCCCCTCTTTTAACCATCTGACTCTAGATTTCTGCCTCCAACTAATCTCTTGGCTTAACAAGTGTTGAAACTCCACCTTAAAACTATCTCTTCTTTTGGCCTCCTCGGAAATAGAACCAGACTCTTCTTTTGCATCTAACACCTCCAACTCTCCAAGAATTCTCTTTTTATTAGTCGAGAGGATACGAAACACTTCCTTATTCCATACTTTATCCCTTTTTTCAAGGCTTTCAATTTGAGACTAGTGTCAATGCTAGTTGATCCCCTGAAAGACGAAGACTCCTAAACCTCCCTCAACAAATCCTTGAAAGCCAAATGACTCAGCCACATGTTCTCAAATTTGAAAGGTTGGGGGGCACCTCTTCTATGACACGATTCCAAGAAAATGGTGTATGATCAGACGTAGATCTCGGAAGGGTACATGAGATGGAACTCGGATACTTATCATCCCAACCATTACTCACAAGAAACCTGTCATGCACAAATATTAATTAACAACTTCATAAATCGAGAAACCATATCAGATAAATGCACATACTTTTAAACTAACATGCATATACGATCGATTAGGGGATAGTTATCTAAATTGGAGCCTACCGCCATATAACACATAATGATAACAAACAAATCCATTTGAAATATGCAATAGTTAAGCAGCCTTATAGATGGTCCATGGCTCAATCCGATGAGAGGATCTTAACCTTCTAATATAGACTAAACTTACATAGGGAGATCGTACGCCTACTGATGTCAGTCGTATGACTACTGACATCAGCTGACGCCACATGCAATTTTCGTCTACTTTGGTCTTCTGAAACGTAAATTAAACCCTTGAATCGTTGTCCATTTTTACCTAGGATTTTGTACTTTTACGGTTTGTGAGAATGATGAAGAGAATAAAGAAAGAGAAATAGGGTTGGAATTATGTCTCCACCCTCTCCAAACTTCCTTTTATATTACTAATAAAGATGACAGGACATAAATGCCCTTAATAAAAAGAACATAAACATAAAATGGTCATGGGTTTATCTTATTAGGCCCATTACAACAAGAAACTCTTGAGGTTAGAGAAAATCATTTGGAAACACAAGGCACTCGTAATACGCGAGGGTTAGGAGAGAATCTCTTATTCCCTAACAACTTTATAGAAGGCATTGAAGTCTTTTAACTCAAAACTGTGCATATTTTATTCACCAGGTTGTAAATTTCTGTAGGAAGATAAATTTTATCTCTAAACTGAAGGTGGACAAAGTGTGGAAGGAGAACAAGATGGAGAACAAGGAAAGCATTGTGTCTTATTACTAGGAGCTATACAAGGAAAGGGAGGGACAGAGACCTCATTGGATGTACTTTCATTCAATAATTAGCTAATGTAAAAAGAGAGTTCTTGAAGACCCTTTGGAGAGGACAAGGTATTGAGTGTTTAAACTTTAAACCATCTCTCCCTTTTCTCCAAACCTAGTGGTTAGGGACAGTTTAGCTTGGAATAAGAGTAGTAAAGGTCGGTTTTTCGTCAGTTCTTTTTATCGTACCCTGAGACATAGCTTGAGCAATCCTTTTCCTTACAAAGTGGTTTGGAACCAAGTGTTTCCTTCTAAGATAGATTTTTTCCTATAGATTGCGGCTTTGGACAAAATTCTCACTTTAGACCATCCAAAAAGTAGAGGAAATGGAGTGTTACCCACAAATGCTTTCTGTTTGGCGAAGGAGGAATCTATGGATCATTTGTTAATCCATTGCCCTATGGTTTGAGGTTTGTGGAGCTATTTTCTAATGTGCTTGGGGGTAGCATGGGTGTTTCCTTCCACATTTGAGTCTCAGTTCATTAGTTAGTTCTTAAGGGATGCGGACAATGTGCAGATTGGGATTGGAGGGTTCTTTTGGGTATTGTTTGCTGGGGAGTGTGGATGGAGGGAAATAGGAGAGATTTTGACAATAGCTCCACTGGGGTGGACAAGATTATATTTGGTATCCTTCAGGACTGCCTAGATTGGTGCCTAGTCTGTCTAGATGATGAAGAGATTAGATCTCAGCTTTTGATTTCTCTTTGTTGGTTTAATTATTTGTCGATCTTAGGGTATGGTTTGTATTTTTTACTTCCCTTTCTTTGTTTTCCCTATTCACCAATCGGCGATTCTTTGTTATTTTTCTTCGAATTTTAATATATAATCCTTTTTACCAATAAAAAAGAGAGCTATGAAGGGAGACAATGCCTCTAGTCTAGATGGTTTCTCTAAGGAGTTTTATAAATTCTATTGGGATATTGTGGGCATAAATTTCTTAAGAGTGATCCAGTAATTTTATGATCGCAACAAATTTGACAGTCCTCAATAGTACCTTTGTGGCATTGATTCCTAACTCCTAAGAATGTCGGAGCCAAGGATATGAAGGACTTTCGCCCAATTAATTTGGTGTGCAGAGTTGGAGAAAGGGTTTGGAGGATTTAGGGTTTAGAAAATGGAGGAAAAATAAAGGTTAGGGTAAATTGCTTAGTTAGGGATTAGAGAACCCTACTAGCATATTTATTATATAAAGAGAGAACATTATATATATGCCCTTTTACAAGTATACCCCCGATATCACATATATCAACACTCCCCCTCAAGCTGGAGCATAAACATTACGCATGCCCAGCTTGACAGTAATATCTTCAAGAATAACATTCTCAACCGGCTTGGTGAAGATATCAGCAAGTTGTTGAGAAGACGAAAAATGTTGAAGAGGCAAAAGAATAATCCCAGACTTTCTCACGGAGAAAGTGAATATCAACCTCAATATGCTTTGTACGCTCATGAAGCACAGAATCTGAGACATTCTTTGCAACAGCCTTGTTATCAGAATATAGAGATATAGAGCCTTTAACAGGAAACTCTAACTCAGAGAGGAGAGAACGGAACCATACGAGTACATAAGTGTCATGAGCAAGTGCACGATATTCTGCTTTGGCACTAGACCGAGAAACGGGTTGCTTTTTGCTCTTCCACGCAACCAAGTTGCCTCCAAGGAAAACACAATAGCCCGAGGTGGAACGATGATCAGTAGCAGATCCGGCCCAATCAGCATCTGTATAGCCAAAGATATCGAGGTGATCATGTGAGCGATATACAAGTCCACAACTAGGTCTAGCCTTGATATATCGAAGAATACGATGAACAACAGCAAGGTGTGAAGCACGAGGAACATGCATGAACTGGCTAACCATGCTAACAGCAAATGTAATATCAGGTCGTGTGAGAGTGAGATATATCAAGCAACTCACAAGACGCTGATAGGCATGAGAATCAAAAAGAAGATCACTCTCACTATTATGCAAAGAGAGTTTCAGGTCCATGGGAGAAGTAACGGGTTTACATCCACTCATACTAGTATCGCTGAGTGTCAAAAGCATACTTCCATTGTGACAAAAAATTCCCTTCTTAGATTGAGCAATCTCTAGACCAAAAAAATACTTCAGATGGCCTAGATCTTTGACATCAAAGGTACGCCCCAGCTCATGCTTAGCATGAGAGATGAATGAGGAGTCATCATCAGTCAAGATGATATCATTAACATATACCAGGAGAATAGTGCCGCCTGAGGTGCCAAAATGGATGAAAACAGTATGATCAGAGTGACATCGTTGGAAGCCCATGCTAAGGACCACTTCACTAAAGCAATGGAACCAAGCACGAGGTGACTACTTCAAACCATATATAGACTTCTGAAGTCTACAAACCTTTCCAAACTCCCCTGAAGCAGGAAAACAGGAGGGGGATCCATATACACCTCCTCGGTGAGATGCCCATTAAGAAAACCATTCTTGATGTCTAACTGATAGAGAAGCAAACTCTAATTTGCTGCAAGAGAGAGGAGAACACGAACAGAAGTTAGTTTGGTCACAGGCGCAAAAGTAGCATCATAGTCAAGCCCATAAGTCTAAGTAAAGCCGCGGGCGACAAGACGAGCCTTATACCAAGAACACTACCATCAGAGTTATGTTTGACAGTGAAGACCCAACGACAGCCCACAGGTTTCTTCCTAGCTAGCCATGACCACGACAACCCCTATCAGTCCCCCTACCATGACCAACAGCAGGACGAAAATCAGTAACAAAGGCGGAATGATCCAGAAGGGGCAAGGAGTGGTGCTTGACGATATAACAGCCCGGCGGCGTTCCTCACCAAGCACAGTGGCGTACACAGATCGAAGAGATGACAAAAGATATGTGGTAAGAATCTGAGTGCGCAACTGCTCGAATTCGGGCCAAAGACCTCCTAAGAAATCATAAATGCGGTGACGCTCAATTCGCTTCTTAAGTTTGGTAGTAAGACTACTCACTGAAAGAATGTTAGAAATAAATGAGGAACATGTAACACATGAGATAAAGAGAGAGATGGAGATACAGGAATATGTCCTACTCCTGAGACCGGAGTAAAAGAACCATCAGTCAAGCGAACCTTGGCAGTAGACAATGAAGGTGAATAAATGGAATAACCCTGTGACTCGCCAGTCATATGATCAGTGCTCTGGTATCAATAACCCAGCTAGAAGAAGACGACGATGTAGTGGCAACATAGGCCGAGAGAGCATGGATACATGTGGCAGATGAAGCAGCAGTATAAAGAGAATCACTTTGCAGACGGAACTCTGCTCAGTTCATCTGAGCAACCTAGGCTCTCATAGACTCCAGAGAATCATTGGCAACAACTGAGGACTGAGGATCAACAACAGGAGTCATGAATAACCAGCCCAAAATAATACAATTCTCTGCCTTCCACTTAGCAATTTCAGCAATACCTGTCTCCGGCTGTGGGGTCTTACCATCAAGATACCCCATTTTAGAGCGACCCGTAATATAAAGCTCAACCGAGCATCGCCACGCAAGAAAATTATCACAATTGAATTTAATATTGGTGATAGAGTGGACAACGGAGTTAGAGCAGGTGAAGCAAGAACTTTAGCATCCATAAAAGAAACTCAAGGAGTAAACAACCAATCAATCAAAAATATCAACAATAAAAGATCTATAGTATTAAGATTACCAAAGAGATGACTTAAGTTGTTATAAGCAAATAGGGGTAAAACTCTTTTTCAGCAAAAAACAATAATGAAGTAGGGCTGTAAAATCATCACAACTTCAAATCTCATCCAAACGAAGAAAAAATAGGTTCAAGATGTTCCTATCAAAAAAAGGGTCCAACCATGACCAATAAACAACGGAAGCAACAACCCATTTAAGTGGTAAAAAATCTAAACCAAAACTGTATTTTTCTTCAAATTTTTCTGTATTTTTTCTTCAAATCATCATTCACTTCATCAATATTTAACCAAATCGCATGAAATAGGATTCAAAAATCCTCTAAAATCAAGATCTTTGAAAAAAATACCTTTGAAGAACCCAAAACCCAAAAATAAGGCCTAAGCCATAGGCTAGAGACAGCCGTATGGCTAAAAACGTGGCAGCTAGCTCCTTCTTCCTTTTGTTGTTGTTACGGCTTTAAACAACAATCTTCTTTCTTTGATGTGGCTCTGATACTAAGTTGGAGAAAGAGTTTGGAGGATTTAGGGTTTAGAGAAGTGAGAAAAAAGAAAGGTTAGAGTAAATTGCTTAGTTAGGGATTAGATATATATCAATAGGCAGTGTGTAAAATATTCTAAGATTCTAGCCTCCAAACGGAAGACTGTCATGGGAAAACTTATTCCCTCTTCCAATAGGGGGAGATAGATCCTGGATGACATCCTCATAGCCAATGAATGTGTTGATGCTCGACTAAGATCTTTAGTCCCTGGTAATTAGTATCTTGTGCAAATTTGATATTGAAAACGCTTATGATCATGTGAGTTGGGACTTCCTAGAATATCATAGAATGGGATTGGGTGTAAAATGGAGGGGGTTGATTAAAGCTTGTTATGCATCATGATCATTCTCAATTTTGATTTATTGGAGTCCATCCGGTTATTTTAGAAGCTCGTGGGGTTTGAGACAAGGTGACACCTATCTCCGTTCCTCTTCATCTTGGACACGGAAGCATTGAGTAGGATGGTTTCTATGGAAGGAGTTGAGATTGAATGTTTGTCTCTTGGGTTGGAGGGTCTCTTTATCTCACACCTACAATTTGCACATGACACACTAATCCTTTGTAACACATATTGTAGGGAACTGGTTTACTTCCGATGTTTTGATGTTGTGCCGGTTTTGAGACTACGTCGGGCAAGAGTGGCGAATTGTGGGGTTAGAATGGTTCCAAATCTAGAGACTAGCGTCCTGTTTAGATTGTAGGTAGGGGATCCTACAAACGAAATATTTAGGGTTGCCTCTAGATCTACATTCAAATCCAAGTCAATGTGGTGGATAGATTTTCTAGTAGACTATTGGGATGGAAATCACCATTCCTATCCAAATGGGGGAAACTGACACTCATTAGAAGTACCTTGCTAGCCTCCCTACTTCATGTCCATCTTGACCACCCCATGCTCTAGGCTCAAAAACTAGAAAAGATGCAAAGGGACTTTTTGTGGAACGAGAATATCACCTGGTTGTGCGAGATCAGATGTGTTTTGTGAGAGACAGTAGCCTGAATCTAAAACCATTGTTAGTTGTGAATAGGGTCATATTGGGAAAGTGATTGTAGAGATTTGGGGAGGAGGGGTATAGTCTTTGGAGACAAGTCATAGTAGCTAAGTACGGATCGAAGTCTCGTTGGAAGCCTTTGGAGGTAAGAGGTTCCCGTGTCAAGGTCATTTCGTCCAGTGCGCTGCACATGGTCATGACCAGTGACTTTGAAAACTTTCGACATGAGTCAGTTAAAGTGTCCAAAATTTTTCTCTAAAAACCATTTGTAGTTGAGAGTAATTTAGGTACAAAATTCTAAGTGGCAAAGCTGTAAGTAGTCAACATGACTCTACCAGTAGGCCAGTAGTGAGGATGTTTCCTTAAAATGTGTAAAACGCTTAGTTTCCTACCTTGAGGAGAGGTGAGCAAGATAAGTCCTTTGTCATGTCCCTAGCAAACTCAATCTCCTCATAATTGTAGTATCATGGTTTTAAATATCGACACTATCGGCGATATATATCGATATCACAATTCACTGACACATCTACATGCTGTTTAAAAAACATTACACCATACCGACGATATATCACCGATATCGTGCAATATTGACCAACATATATGTTCTGAATTTTATTTTTTTGTATAAAAGGCTTTGGTCTTTAGGTATGAGAGTGAAGCTCATTGCTTCACTCTATCTTATCTACATAAGATAATTATATACTTAAGATATTTATATGTAAACATTTGTATGTACATATAGATATGCTAGATCATTGCTTTATTTACTTGAGATATTTATACGTAAATAAGGTATGCCCCCCCCCCCCAAAATTTAAATTCAATAAAAATCATCCTAAATAATAAAAAGTCAGCTTTTCAATTCAAGAACAAAATCTACTTTTTAGCGCATTTTTTAGAATTTCAACTTTCAAATGCTAAGGTATTTCACAAATCTTAAATTTTCATAAATTCTACCCTATCAAAACATTACTAAAACTCAAAAGTCCGGTGAAAAAAATCGCATATTTTAGTATTTAAAAATATTTTCATCTACAGGGTCAAAAATTCAACTATCAATTTAGCAGAAAAATACCTTACATTCAAGCTTTACAAAAAAAATTAAGCATATTATGGGCACCCTCAATTTAAAACTCTTAAATTTAAATCCAAAAAAAATCATATGGATATATTTTTTAGTATGAGCCGTATGAATATAAATATGGGGGTACAATCTTATCTGGCAGTATCAGTGACAATTGTGATCTCAGGAGCATAGCTATGCACAGCCAGAAGGCCAATATCCATATGGATATGTTTTTTTGTATGAGTCACATTCATATGGGTAAAGAGGTGTACAACCTCATTTGCAAGTGTCGGTGGCAGTTGTGTCTCAGTACTCACAGTATCCACCGATAGGCATGTTGCTACATTTTGGATCAATGACTACCAGCGTTATATACTTGAGTATACATTAATGTACCATAATGTAATGAGTTGGGCATAGTATTGTACATATGTGGATAACCAGTATTATCGTCAGCCTAGTTAGGACAAATATGACTTCGAGCATTGGCATAATTCTTTTTGGTTTTGATTGTAGTTCTTAGGGTGCGTGGGATTATTATTATTATGTATGTTTGTATTGTTATAAATCTTAAGAATTACAAATTTATGATAGATTGAAAAATGATCGAAACATTTTATGTAAGTTAGTGATGAATATGAATCAATCATACATTGTCGTCAACGCACATCTTTTCCCCCTTTCTATTGCATCTTTTATGTAAATTGTTGTTTTTTAAATATTTTTATTTTCAAATGTGTATTAACATCTATTTTAACATTTCTTGAAGTTTCACTGTAAAATTCCATGTTTTGCTGCTCTTTTTTTCTCATTTTTCAAAATCCCCGATAAACGATATATCTTTATCCCACCGGTGCAGCATGTCGTGCGATATCGACATTTAAAACTTTGGTAGTATGTACACGGTTGTCTTAAGGATCAATAAAGCTTTAAGTTGCGTCAAAATGCTTAAGTATAGCTACCTTTAGCTTTACTTTCTTCCTCTATTGACTTATTGTGCTTGTCACTTGGGGATTACTCATTGGGTGAGTGTTGTGATTGGCTGACTCGCGGGTGTAGCTGAGTGCTCTATGGTTGCTTCACTTAGTTAAGTGTTGGAATGTGACGATTAGTATCAGAGCGGTTATAGTGATCCTCTAGAAGGTTGGAACCATGCCCCCAAGACAAGAACGAACAAACAAGAAGTGGCTCGATCACCTTGAGTCACAAACGTCCCAACTCAGCGGTCTTGCAAACAGACTTGCACAACTTGCCAAGCGTGTGATGGGATCGAGCTAGAACAAAGGAATGTTGCTAGCGCAACAGAGGCATTTAGCAAAGACTTTAGGGCTAGGTGGAAGCCCTACAAGCCAAACTTAGTGACCTTGCAGCAAAGGTGAACATTCTCATAAGAGCAATGGGATCGGTTAGCTCGACCGTGGACGAAGTGTCTAGGATTCGAGTTCCAAAATCAAGAAACTATGGTAGTACCCATGATGTGAAGGAGCTCAAGAACTTCTTGTTCGATATGGAACAATACTTTAGGGCAGTTAGGCTCAACTCGGAATAAACCAAAGTTACGATGGCCACTATGTATTTGGTGGGTGATGTTGAGCGCCTAACCAACTACACACCCGAGAATGGTACCAAAAAGAAAGCAACTTACTCGGGTGCGACGTCAGTGAAGCCCAACAAACCCAAGAGTGGGAGAGGCAAGAAAATACCTTTAGGGTCCCCACAATCCCAAGGATCAACATCATCCTCAGTTAGGTAGAAGACCATAAGTTGCTTCCTTTGTAGAGGGCCACATCAAGTGGCGGTGTTCCCACAAAGGCAAGCCTTGAATGCCTTACAAGCTTCTCAATCAGAATCCACCCCTAAAGAGGAAGGGGGAGAGGAGCGAACCAGGATGGGAGCTTTACGCCTACTTAATACAGTGAAGAAGCAAGTTGTAGAGACCAAAACTACCCCTAACAAAGGCCTCATGTATGTCAGCCTTAATATCAATGAAAAAGCCATCCAGGCTATGATTGACACGGAGGCCACTCACATTTTCCTTCGGGGATCAAAAGCAAGGTTCCTCGGCTTGAACTTAAAGACAGATTTGAGCCGAATAAATTTTTTTAACTCTGAGGCCCAACAAATCCATGGTGTGGCCAAATTGGTGCCTGTGAAGTTGGGTGACTAGGAAGGAAGAATGAACCTTACATTTGTTCCTTTATACGATTTATAAGTCATTCTTAGGATGGAGTCCCTACGAGAGACAAAGGCAGTACCGATGCCATTTTTGAGCTCAGATTGTATGCTTGGTGATAGCCCTTGCATGATCTCTACGACAACTAAGAAAGCGAAGAGAAGTTTACATCAGCCCTCCAACTCAAGAAGGGTCTGAAGAATGGTGAACCAACTTATGTAGCCACCCTTGTTAAAGTACAAGAAGAGTTGAAATTTCCATTCCAGATGCAGTAAAACAGGTGTTAAAGGAGTTCAATAAAGTGATGCCCAACAAACTCCCCAAGTCATTGCCGCTAAAGAGGGGTGTTGACCACCAAATTGAGTTAGTGCAAGAGCTAAACCACCTGAGGAGCATATCGGATGGCTCCGTATGAGCTGGCAGAACTGAGGAAACAATTGAATGCATTGTTGGAGTCAGGATTTATTCGGCCCTCGAAAGCACCCCAATGGGGTACTGGTGTTATTTTTTGAAAAAGCATGATGGTATCCTCAGATTGTGTGTGGACTATCGAGATTTGAACAAGGTGATTGTTCGAAATAAATATCCAATCCCTCTCATTGCAGACCTGTTTGATCAACTTGAAGCTGCAAGATATTTTTCAAAGTTGGATCTACGATCAGGGTACTATGATACTATCAAGTACACATTTTTTTATCGGTAAAAGAACGAGAGAATATATAATAGATAAGTAAAGAGAGCCTACATAACAAGGTTCACCCATGGTAAACCAAGGAGTAAAGAGAAAAGCATAGTAACAAATGTGCGATAGCCCGCCCGGGTCGATCTCCTCTCCACATTAATGCTTTCACACTAATGAGAAGCCGAGATCTCAGAGTCGCCACCAATCAAAAAATTTGGGTGTGATTGGTCACCCAATATTATCCTTTTTGGTCCGAAAACCAAATGTCGGATTTGGGGGTTCTTTTATGAGTTGGGAAGGTGTTAGGCACCCCAACTCATCCGTCAAATGACGGTTGCCTATTCTCCATTTATTTTAATATTTCACTAATTAAACAATTATTTGTTTT
The DNA here is from genome assembly GCA_015143295.1 of Tetracentron sinense. Taxonomy (NCBI): domain Eukaryota; kingdom Viridiplantae; phylum Streptophyta; class Magnoliopsida; order Trochodendrales; family Trochodendraceae; genus Tetracentron; species Tetracentron sinense. The sequence goes on along the minus strand of CM026567.1, from coordinate 852,947 downwards.
CTTTTTTTATCTTTTTATTTCGAGATTGGAATTCACCCCTCCTTGACCGAATCGGGATGAATTCTCTCTACTTGAGCGGTGAATACCCCTTTTCCTTAAATCGGTGATGGCTAAATTCTTTCCTCGACTGAATCGAAGTCGCACCTACTTTGGTAGAAAAGAGGGGAACCAAAATTTAAAAAAAAAAAGAACTACATAAAAGGGATGAAATTGAAAGTCCTTTCTTCCTAAACTTTCCCTCACCCGGATTTCCACTTCCTCACGACCGCTTGGGGGGAAATCACTGGACTACTTTATGGGAAAATAGAGGAAGAACGGATTTAGATAATTATAAACTAAATTATAAATAAAGAAAAGAGGCAAAAAACTCATTCTTCCTAAATTTTCCTTCACCCGGATTTTCACTTCCTCGCGACTGTTTGAAAGGAAATCAATGGACTATTTTATGTGAAAATTGAGGAAGAAAATATTTAAATGAGAAGAAGAGATGGTGAGAATGTTGCAAACCTCTTTTGATCGCACTCCAATGATCCCACGCTCCAAACACCTAAGATGAAAATAATAAAGAAATTCGAACTCCGGGTAAGCTCTTGCACTCTTCTCCTCTAGGGTTTCCAAAGGTTGGAATTTTCCAAGATGATTTCCAAATTGTAGAGATTCTAAAGTATTCCCAAGACTAAGGTTTTTCTCTATTTTTCAAGATGAAGTAAGAGTGTGGGGTGAAAGCCTTCTTATAATGGAAAAAGAATAGGTTTCCTTATTTTTTTCCGATGTGGGACTAAATTTCTCCCATAAAACTCAAACAGTTTTTTAAAGAATGAATTTCTCCCCTCTTTTAGGGTTGGTCTAGCTTAGGCTTGGATTGGGCTTTGACTTTGGCTTAACCTCAGGTTATTTCAGAGTTCAGATCTTCTTCATTGAGTCTATCTTTTGATTCTTGGAGCTAAAAAGGGCCTTTTGCCTTGCAAAATTGGGTGTCTACAACAAGCAGCAAGTGAAACAATAGCTAAAGAAAAGAAACTATCGTAATACGAAGGTGCTCCCCCAACTGCACCCCAGGCTGAGACGAGGGAGCGAACCCGAGCCTAGATCTTGGAAATTGGCAAGGAAGAGTCCTCGGATACTCTCCTAATTATCTCCTTCCTAAGGGACCAAGCTATTGCGCCCTTAGAAGGAGAGGCCAAACTATCCCCGCTAGCGCTAGAAACACCACTGACAACCAGTAAGACAAGAAGCTCTAAAAGGAACAGGGAAAGATCCAAGGGATGCCTAAATGAGAAAGGAAATAAGACCAAACCTCTCTCACCACCGGACAGTGAAGCAATAAGTGATCCATGGACTCCTTTACTAAAAAGCACATGTAGCATTTGTTACTATTAGTCATAGACCAAACTCTATGCATAAGGTGGTTGCTATAAAGGATTTTATCTAAAGCCACCGTCCACAAGAAAAAAGATACCTTTGAGGGGATTATTGAAATCCACACAGCTTGATGAGGTAAAGGTAGTAAGGGCCTAAGTTGCACAGCTCACAAAAAGGAATGCACTGAGATGAACTGAAGACCATGTGCGTCACAAGATACGATGCTTTCAAGTTCTTGGTCATGTTGTTTGGGCTGACCAATGCCGCAGCCACACTTTGCGCCCACATGAAAGAGATTTCCCACGAGTATATAGACAAGTTCGTGGTGGTGTACTTTGATGACATTGTGGTGTATAGCTTAGCTCTAGAAGAGCATCTGCATCTTATACTCCAACTGCACCAAAAGAATAACCTTTATGTTAAGAGAGAGAAGTGCTCATTTGCTCAAGAGCACGTTATGTTCCTTGGACACCAAGTCGGTGGAGGTAAGATCATAATGGATATGGAGAACGTGCGTGCTATTCAGGAATGGAGACCCCCAACCAAGAGGAGCAAGTTGCTCATTCCTTGAACTCGCCAACTACTATCAGAGATTCATTCAAGGGTACTCCAAGTGAGCCACACCACTGACAGATTTACTAAAGAAGAATCGAGCTTGGCCTTGGCCACTAGAGTGCCAAGACGCTTTTGAGGACCACAAAACTGCTATGATGAGTAATCCAATTCTCCTGCTACTAGACTTAAGAAAGTCCTTTGAGGTACAAACGAATGCATCAGATTATGTTTTGAGCAAGGTGCTTATGCAAGAGGGCCATCCAGTGACTTATGAGAATAGGATCTTAGTGATGCTGAACGAAAATACATTGCCCAAGAGAAGAGGTATTGGCTATTATTCACTGCCTCAAGGTGTGGAGGCACTACTTACTCGGATCAAAGTTCGTCGTTAAGACAGACAACTCAGCGGTGAGCCATTTCCTTGCACCAAAGAAGTTGACTCCCAAACAAGCTCGATGACAAGAGTTTCTAGCCAAGTTTGATATTGAGCTTGAGTCTAAGCAGGACGCACGAATCAGGTAGCTAACACCTTGAGCAAAAAGGCCGGGTTTGCGGCCTTGAAGCTAGTAGATCGCTCGACCATGAGCAAGGTGACAACCAGCATACGGGAACGGATTAAATATGCTCTTGATCAAGATCCCACAGCAAAAGCGATCATACAACTTGCCAAGGAGAGCAAGATGCATTGATTCTAGATGGAGGATGGCCTCCTCCTAACGAAGAGAGGGTGCTTGTTTGTGATAAGAACAGTTGATCTGAGCAAGCTACTCTTAAGTGAATGCCCTGATAAACTATGGGTAGGTCATCTGGGCTGACACGCACCATGGCCTTCCTGAAACAAAAGTATTATTGGCCAAATATGAAGAACGATGTGGAGTATATAGAGTGGAAAGGAAAAAAAACCATGGAGCTTTTACAACCATTACTAGTGCAAAAGAGACCCTGGGAGAGTGTCTCAATGAACTTCATTACTAACCTACCACAAGTGAGGGAGTATGTGTGACGACCCGATCCTGCGCCTTAGGGAATTATGTTCCGATGCGCGCGCCTGTTCGTCATTAACGCACAGCGGAAGACTTTGCCCGCCAAAATCGCGGAAAATTTTGAACTTTTATCAAATGGTCAAGTAAAGCAACATACGGTCATCACAATAACTCATCATAAGCAAATGCATTACCTTTACTATGTACCGATACACTTTCTCGAAGTATTCAACGTGGCTCCTTGCCAATTTAGCAATTTCGGCTAACGCTACGAAACCTGACGATAAGAACATCTATGAGCTATGAAGCCCAGCAAAATTCTCAATCCATCTAGACTATTTTCCACGTATTAACATTAATCATCGGTGGTAAAAGAGTACGGTTTACATTTCCATATTATGATAATATGCAGAAGTAGAAAGTATAGTATAAAATCAACATCGTGAATCATACTCATGTAAGCCTTGGCTTACAGTTTCATAACAGTAGTATCACGCACCGACCCAAGGTCGCTCAGGGATATTTTACCATATCCGAGGTCTTCAACCTCATAGTGTTTTCCAAGTACCAACTATATCCAACATAATGGTGTACATAACACCAGTTACCATTCCAGATAACCGCTCACGTTCTACCCTTGAGTCCGCAGACTCGATCGACTGGGTTTTCGCCCGTGGACAACCTTTACCCTTGAGTCTGTAGACTCAATTATCCATCACCCGAGACCGTATGAACCTCGGAGTCCATAGACTCAATATCCAACCGGGCTTTCACCCGATGACTGCCAAGAAAAACACCTCTGACATAACACACTGTCAGGAACAACACCTCTGACATAACACACCATATTATCACCACTATGGGGACACCGACTCACACAATCGCATTTGTCAAGGAATAAATCTGATTACCAGGATACACATCTGGTCTGCCAGGAAAAACACATTTGACTACCAGGAAACAACTGACTACCAGAAAACACTTCACTACCAAGAAAACACATCCGACATTGTGCTTATGTGGAAACACAGCTATCTTTGTCAGGAAACACCTCTGGTCGCCAGGAACATATCTGATCTGTCAGGAACAACCGAACAATACATCTGACATGCCAGGAAAACACATCTGATTACCAGGAACCACCTTTGAAAATTAACCGTACCAGGCATAACACCTCTGACAGCTAATCATGTAAAGCAGAACACCTCTGACATTTTAACTCTACTAGACATAACACCTCTGACAGCTAACCATGTCAGGCAAAACACGTCTGATATTTTAACCCTACCAGGCAAAACACCTCTGACATCAAATCCTGTCAGGCAAAACACTTCTGACAGCAAATCCTGTCAGGCACAACACCTCTAACAGCTAGTCATTTAGTTCAACCTCTATTGGAGTATACCTACCCACACAGAACCTCCCTCCTCAAGGTAACTTCATTGATTATCATAGCCTCTGTTGGGTGCATACCTGCCAACATAAGACAACCCCCTCAAGGTAACATCATGAGCTCATAAACTCAATACAACTTTGAGTCCGTAGACCCAATCTACACCGACTCTCCCGACTATCTGCCAAGGAGGAACCCCAACTCTAAACAGACACCGCCTCTCCTGAACTAGCCAAAGAGGTACCACAGCTAACATTCGACACAAGTTAAAGTTTCTAACCGCATAAAATCTCTAATTAATCCAAGTCATGCTTCATTAATTGCAACCGTTGGGCCTTGCGCCCCATGGACCAAGTCTGAAAGTAAATCGTTCCAATTAGGAACTTTATAGGGTCAATGGATCTTTCCATTGCCCTAGAAAAGGGCTGGAACAACAATACATCACACAAGGAAGTCAAATCCAAGCTTACCCGGCTCCGATCGATCGCCCATGACATAGGGAAGACCCTAAGCCTTCTGTAACACCTATGATCGATCACCAATCAATCGCACCATCAATTGCCCAACATAAATTTCATCAAAACAAAATTTTGTTTTGCCAAAAATGAGGTCTACGCACCTCTAACTCGCCACTCTTCACTCCCATCATCCACAACACCCATTTTTGGTTCAAACAAGGTCTCACAATCCTTTTTACACATACATCCATCATTCGAGCAATCACACGCCAAAAACCATATAATCAAACATCTAATAGGGAGAATAGAAGAGGGTGAGGAATTTCACTCCCTAACTTGCCCTTAAGGGATCCCGTTAAAGGGTCCTAGCCCATTCGATTCACCAATGAACCCTCTAAATCCAACCTTAGAATCTTCTAGTGAATTATTGGGGGCATTCAGTTTACAACAATGGGGTCCCTTAAGTTTCAACCATAGGAAATCTCCAGTTAATCCGAGTGAAGCCCAGGGGAATGTAACTAAATGACTTAAACCGCTAACGAATTAAGGTCCGGGTATATTTCTGGTTTCCTTTCAAATCGATTCTAGTATAGAAAAACACCTAAGCATAACAGAACTTCATCAAACTATATTCATGGTTTCTTTTCAACAACTCAAGTGTGGATCAATACCTAGCATAGCATATTTTTACACATGTATATCCAAGATTTCTTTTCAACAACTCAAGTATGGATCGATACCTAGCATATCAGATTTTTTTTTTACTCAAGTATAACCATGGTTTCTTTTCAGCCCACTCAAGTGTGGATTTATACCTAGCATGTGCAGATTTTAATCAAGCTAATTCATAGTCCCTTCTCAAAACAAAACAAGTATTAGGATGGTTTCCTCTCCAAATGAGCATGTATGTAAAACAAGTGTTAAGCTTGTGCAGATTTTATAGCTCTTTCTCATACAACACAAATCAAGTATTAAGCATGTGAAGAATTTTATCAAACCCATTTCATAATTCCTTCTAAAACAAAACCAGTATTAAGCATTTGCAGATTTTTATCAAACCCATTTCATAGTTCCTTCTAAAATAAAACCAATATTAAGCATTTGTAGATTTTTATCAAACCCAATTCATAGTTCCTTCTAAAACAAAACCAGCATTAAGCATGTGCAGATTTTTATCAAACCCATTCTTAGTTCTCAAAATAGACAAACATAACAACTCTTCCATTTGCAGATTTTTACAGAGCAGGAATTTTTTTTCTTCTAACCCAAATCAAGGATGTTCATGATTTTACCCTAAAAACTGAAAATAGAGAAGAGAAAGTTTACCTTCTCTTTGCCTTGAAGAGGGAAAACCCTAGAAATCTGGAGCAAACTCCTTGGTTTATACTCTTTCTTCTTGCTTTTTCTTCTTCTCTCCTTCAATCTTCTTCTTCCTTTCATTTTGTGGTCACCGAATAGAGAGTGAGAGTGAGAGTGAGCTTGAGGGAGGCGGAGAGGGAGATAGAGATGGGAGAGGAGAGTGAAAACGTGAGAGAGGTTGGTGTTTTTTCTCCTCTTTGGGGCTGCACGAATGGGAATGAGAGAGCTTGCTCTCTTTTGCATAAAGGGAGAGATGTGTAATGGGGCTTGGCTATAAAGGAAAAAGGAGAGGGGTAGGTGTACTTATGATGAGGTGGAGGCATGGTGGAGTAAGGTGGAGGTGAGGGGGGAAGCATGGTTATACACACCATGGCCTTGTTGGCCATGTGAATGAGGTAAGGGAGTGGTACGACCATCCCTATATCAACATTTATTTTTTAAAACCTAAGTTATGCTAATGTCACACAGTTACTCCTCATTTCAACAAAGCTCGACGTATGACTTAGTCAACGCGATGGTTAGCCGGCTCGACGGAAATTTGGTGTGTGGCGCCGAAATAACTGGTGGAACGATTACCGGTCCCATTGTAACTTTTCCGGGTATTAATATTATTGAATTGGCCCCCCGCCAATTAATCGAGATTTAATAATATAATATAATACTCAATTAGATTCATCTAAATAATTAAGGTTAAAAACATTATTTTAACATTATTTTCTCAATTAATTTAATTTAATTAATTGGGCTCATGACCTGCTAATTTAATATTTAAAATTCTAGGTCATGACAGTATGGGTCTATCCTGTTGTTGTAGATAGATTTTTCAAGTATGCAACATTTATTCCAGCACCAAAGTATTGCTCGGCAGAGGAGGTAGCATACATGTTCTTTAAGTATGTTGTCAAGTATTGGGGAGTACCCCAAAACCTGGTAAGTGATCAAGACTCTCAGTTCACACGATGGTTCTAGGCCAAGATTTTTAGACTTTGGGGCTCAAAACTAGACTTTTCTTCAAGATAATACCCCTAGACTGATGGGAAAACCGTGAGATTTAACGGTTTGCTTGGTAAAAATTTAAAAGAACTGGGTGAATCTACTTGACATAGCCCAATTCTGCTTTAATATACGAAGGAGCTCTTCTACTAACAAAAGCCCTTTTGAGATTGTAACAGGATAGCAACCACTGCTGCCCCACACAGTGGTCGAGCGCTATATAGGAAAAAGCCCAAGAACCTATCATTTTATTAAAGAATGGAGCAAAAAATGTCGAAATTGTATGAGCATATTTGGAGAAGGCATCAAAGCAGATGAAGAAATGGGTAGACCGGGACAGAAGACAGGGAAAGTTTCAAGTGGGAGACCAATTTCTTGTTAAGCTTCTTTCGAAAAGTCCACAACAAGATTGTTCGGAAGTATGAAGGTCTTGTTCTAGTTTTTGCTTGCATGGCTAAGGCCTCTTATAAAGTTCAACTTCCATCGTGGTTACAGTTCCACCCAGTCTTACATATAAGCAGTCTCAAGCCATACCATCCCGACAAGGAAGACCTAATTCACAACCTTTCAGTTAGAACTACACCGAAGGCCACAAGTTCGATTGACTGTGAAATCAAGCGCAACTTGGCAAATCGTGCAGCGTCAACATCCAAGCATTCCCAACAAGAGTACGTGGTGAAGTGAAGAGGACAGGGTGATGAGGAGAGCAATTGGGAGCTAACCGGAGATCTAAGCCAATTTGCAGACAAGATTGCAGAGTATCAAGCTTTAGAGTCTATGAGGGTGTCGACTGTCTAAGTGGAGGAGTGTCACAGTCATTTCGTCTTCGTCCAGTGCACTGCACATGGCCATGACCCGTGAATTTATAAACTTTGGACAAATGAGTCATGTAAAGTGCCCGAGACTTGTCTGTAAATACCATTTGTAATCGAGAGTAGTTTAGGTACAAAACATTGAGTGGCAAAGTTATAAATAGCCAGTATGACTCCACCGACAGGAGGATGTTTCCTTCTTGAAATTTGTAAGATGCTTAGTTTCCTAACTTGAGGAGAGATGAGCAAGGTGAGTTCCTTGTACATGTCCCTAGCATAGTTCCTAGCAAACTCAATCTCCTCATAATTGTAGTTTATACACAATTGCCTTAAGGATCAATAAAGCTTTACGTTGCCTCAAAGTGCCTAAGTGTTGCTACTTGTAGCGTTACTTTGTGCCTCTATTGGCTTATTGTGCTTATCACTTAGGGATCACCCTTGGGTGAGTGTTGTGATTGGTTGACTCGCAGGTGTAGCCGAATGTCGCACGGTCACTTTTGGATAGTAAAGTGTTTGACCGTGACACATGGTTGTGAAAAGGTATTATGAACATGTCCCCACAGTTTCTGAGTTATATTAGTTGTAGGTAGTGCAGGTATTGGGACAGAGGTTAAGTTTTGGAAGGATATCCGGTAAGGATCACCTTGTCTCAAAGATGAGTTTGGGAACATCTTTCTTTTAGCTATTGATTGATTACCATCAATAGAAAATTACTTTGATAGGGTAGCTAGTAAGGTGTCTGTTGTCCTAGATTGAGCCATGCATTGAATGACTGGAAAACAGAAGAACTGTTTCGCCTTTTGTGCCCCCGAGTACCCCGAATAGGGATGTTAGGTTGTGGTCTAGAGATAACAATTGTCGATTTATAATGAGATCATTTATAAAGTCTTTTTGTTCTAGGCTTGCTCCAATTTTCCTCATCAGACTATTTGGAATCCTGATATTTCACCCAATGTATCTTTCCCCCTTCGGACTGCTGCTTTGAATAAAATTCTCTCGTGAAACATTTAAAGAATAGAGGCTGGTGGGGGCAAGACATTGTTTCATGTGCTCCAAACGGAGGAATCGGTGGACCCTTTGCTTTTGCATTGCCACTTGTCTCTACTATTTAGGGATGTTTCCTCTCCCGATTGAGGGTGTGTTAGAGTCTTCTCTTCTTCCTTTTAGGACTTCTTATCTTGCTATTACTGCGTGAGTGTGAGGACTTCCCATGCACTTATCTGCTCTTTTCTTTCAGGGGCCATTGCATGGACTGTTTGAAAAGAAAGGAATAAGAGGTGTTCGAAAATTCTTCTCTCTTTGCCTGTTGTGTTGGAAGGTTAGACGCTTGTATTATTTTGGGGTTCAGTCCAAAGGGAGGGTAAGAATGCAGTCGGGCTACTACTGTGAGGCAGAGGGCTGAGCTAAGGCTGCATTTCATTACTGGGAAGTTAGTAGATAGGCCTTCGATTTCCTTTTTGTCCGCTTAAGTTCACTCTTAGGTGAACTAAACTTGTACATTCTCCATGTCCTTTTTTTTTTCATATATATATATATATACATATGTAATATGATTGCTCATCGATCAAAAAAAAGATAAAAGATAAAAGCTTTCTTATTATGAAAATGAAACAAGAATAACAGAATATGGAGCTCATGAAAGAGCTATCTTTCCCCGCTAGCCCAACACATAACAGAGTGTTTTGTGTCCATGACAAACAACCTCAGACTGTACATGTGACAATGTGACAACCAATTGATTGGGATGCATTACAAATTCATAATAATCAAAGGCTAAACGTATGAACCTTTCCCTGGTAGTTAAACTATTTTAATTAAGTCTGTCAATATGTAATATATATTTTCAGCCTATGGCCCACCAACTGAACTGCCTGGACTAATAAGTGGATGCAGTGAGATAAAGTTCTATGTCCAACACAGGCTTTTAACCCCAAAAACAAGAAATATATTACAAAACAATAACAAGCTGGATAAGAAAATGGCATCTCACCTCAAAAAACAGGTTGAAGCTTCAACAGATTACTGGCCCTATACCTAAAACTAAAAAGAGATGGATGTTACAACATACCCTCTTCCTTTGCAAACGGAAAGAGATATAATGGAAGCATGCTTCTTAAATGACCTGAGGTGAGATATTTGATGTCAGGAGCGTTCCCCGAAATCCTTCCTCGGCCGGTTGCTCCTCCATCTTCTGTTCCGAGAGCTCATCTGTGGAACATTAGCATTAAGAAAAATAGTACGAAGGACTTATTCAGTTCAAGGACACTTAAAAGTTAGATAACAGTGATATGTCATACATGCAGCCTAAGTTGCGCAGATTCTTCAAAACAACAGGCGATTGTGTGACAATATGTATGGACACAGATTCGTACATGGAATCGGATGTTTATTAAACAACAAAAAGGTATATAATTACCATAAATTTCAGCAAATGCTATCTAATTCTCATCATCGGAAAAGAAAAACTGATGCGGAAAGGAGGGGAAACCACCATCCAAAACCAGAAAAAAACCACTGATCTCTACAACATAAAAGGAAAGTTCATAGGGAGAGAAGAACTACATAAAATAGGGAGGAGAGAGAAAATGAGGAACCATCAGTCACCCAAACACAAAAACAGGAAAGGGAGAGAGACTACTGGTTCCTACAACAGAAAAATCAATCAGGATAGAGGCAAACAAAGAGAGTGTGAGGGGGGTATTTTATCCAAGAGAAAAAAGTGGTGAAAGAAATAAAGAGAGACAACCTGTTTTAATCGGTTCACTTGTTCCTTTTATCTGAAAATTCAGGATTTTTAATTATTATTTACAAATATGCCAAAAAGTCCAATATAATTAGAGCCTGTTTGGTTCAGATTAAATCAAGCGATTTCATCGTTTTAAACCGATTTCATAGGGGTGCGACACAGATAGAAGATGACCTTGTCACTTCGCGTAAGCAACGTATTGATTCAACACTTCATAAGCCTAAGAAAAAAGACTCAAAGGGGGACCATCTGGCTAAAGCAATAGATACTTTGGTTGAGGTGTCTATGAAGAGGATGGAACAAAGTGCTTCCTCGAGAGTTACTCCAACCCCTATTCCACCATCGGATCCGTTTTCCATGACAAGTTGTATGCAGTTGATTAATGGAATTGAGGATCCTAACTTTTGCCGTAAGGGCATCTTCAAGGCGATAGGGATCTTATCTGACAACGGACATTGGAGGGAGGCTTTTATAAACATGAGGCCTGAACATCGTTTAGCATGGTTGGAATCATTGGACCAATCTTAGTTGATGCAGGATGTCGTGGTTGTGTTTGGAAAAAGAACATTGTGGATACATATATATTTGAATTTGAATCTAAATATAATTTTGATTTACAGGAAAATATTATATTGTTGATGCTGGCTATCCTAATATGAGGGGATTTCTTGCACCTCATCGCGGGATACGATATCATTTACAAGACTATAGAGGTGGTAGGGGTCCATCTGATGCAAAAGAACTATTTAATCGTGCACATTCTTCATTAAGAAATGTAATAGAACGCTGTTTTGGCGTATTGAAAGCACGATTTCCTATGTTAAAGCGTATGGCTCCATACCCATATCTGAGGCAGAGAGATATTGTAGTGGCTACATGTGTTGTACACAATTTTATTCGTCAAGAGGCTCTAAAAGATGACTTGTTTGAAGAGTATGAGGTAGACGAATTGGTTGTAGACAACAACGCTTCATCTCGTGCAAGTACTTCAAATGTGGATGAACAAGGCAACCAGCAACAACCAGAGATGGGAGCGTATAGGGATAACCTTACTGAACGAATGTGGAATACATATCTAAGTGGCAATTATGTTTTCCATTAGATCGTGGCGGATTACTATACTTTGTTTTGGATAATAACACATCGCAAATTATTACTATACTTTGTTATTATATATGGTGTAGATGACATTGTTCTTCAATTTTGTTATTATAAGTGAAATTATTACTATACTTCGTTACTATTCCTTCAAGTCAACTTGCTTTTGAATATATATTTTTTTTATAACTGCATTGATATTACAGTATTATGACGAAAAGAGGCTTCCAAAACTTGATGTGTCCCTGTGGTATGGGATACATGCGAGTCCATGAGGCAAAAACAAAACGAAACTATGGTCGCTTATTCTATCGATGTCCACTTTGGCAGGTACAAAAAAAATATAATAAAGTAATCTAGTTGTAATTTCATGTTTGTACATTCTTATCATTATTTGTATATTGAATGCAGAATCACCCTGGATCTTTCATGTGGGTTGATGAAGAAGATGTTGGTACACAAAGCACAACGGTCCACCATAACAATAATATGGTGGAGGAACGTAGGAGATACCAAATGCTTCTATATGCATCATGTGGATGCATAATAATTCTGGTTGTTATCACTTTTTTTGTCTCTGTTATGGTTTGTAACCATTGTTTTCAAGTAGAAATTTATGTCACTTTTTATAGTTTGTAATTATTATCTTCAAAGTAGGGACTTATGTCACTTTTTATAGTAACAATTGTTTATAAGGAGTCTTTTTTGTTCAATTTCAAGGAATGTATAACATTTTCAGAATTTCAGATTAGTAATCAGTTTTATGTTAGGTTGATCCAAACGCGATTATTTTGTACAGAATCAATTTCTTGCAAATAATCGATTATAGACAGGATACTTCCAAACAGGATTATTTATAACAACACTTTCAGTAGACAGTGATTATTCATGACAGCGCTTTCTGTATAATCAATTGTGATTTTCATAATCCGAACCAAACAGGCTCTTAGTTTAATTACTATTTACTTTGAGATTAGCATGAATAGCATAGAACTAACATACCTTCATTATTTCATTTACCTTTATTCATGTCTTATTTATATTGTTTAATGAGCTGTAATACATGATATTTTATAAAATCATATTATTTTCAAATTAATGACTGCTAAATATAGCTTGTTTAGTACTTAACAGATGACAGACTATGAGACTAATCATATAATGGATTAATCATTATAGATTTGTTTAAAATATAATATGCATTCCATTTGACTTTTGAATGTAATGTCTTCGTTACAAATTTTTTAATTTCCTTATTGTTGTTTGCAATAATTTTTCTTTCATATTTAATTTATTTTCTTTTTTTTTTGTTCATAGTAGTATTATTATTAATATAAAATTTAAAACAAAATATATTCTAAATAAATGAAAAATATCCTTCCACATCGTCAAATCCTACTTTTTGGGGTTCGATGAGTCCGACACCCCGCATCAAAGTCCGACTACAAACCCATGTTTGTGTATGTGCAACACATGTGGCACATATGCATGAAGTTTGGCAGGCAACTTTTGATGCATCCCATTAAAATTATTCCTAAGGTCAAAACTAAACATAATTGATGATTATAGTCATAAGAATTACAGTAATTACACTGGACTGTTTGGCATATTTGTTTTGAATGCAGCATATAAGATGTCTGCAATCATCTGGAAGAGAGGATTGTTTTCCTTAGAAATCTCATTGGTGGCCCATCAAATGATTATGGTATATAGGCAAGGACAGCATCTTCACAATCTGCAGCTAATTCATTTCAAATAGGAATGTATCTTCCTAAATATTACACGGGTGTAATGATTCTAATTACCAGCAATATCACGGAACTCGTGGATCTCCGAATCTGTGACCCACAGGACATCTCCTGGGAATATATTCATGTCAGCTAGAGTAGCTGATTCCTCATCAAGTACCCTGGAACCTTTGTGAAGAATCTGGTTTTCCTTAACAACCTGTAGACATTAACTCAGTTAATGTGAAAAGTCTCAGAAGGAAATATTATGAGAGCAATGTGATGTGTCTAGTGAAGGAACATGAACTGAAGGTTCACAAAGGCAACGAAATAATCATATCGGACAAAATTAAAATAAGCACTAATGATAATAACATGGGCATGAAAAATGATTTGTACAAACCAGATTCCAAATACTGATTCAGAAATATGCATAAGAAATAAACTGCCTACCCCTAAGGATTCCCATATCATCATTTTCAACTGGTAGATTGATGTGCATCCAGAAACTTTCACATTTATTAAGTTGCCAAATGATGTCTTCCGGGAGCGCTTGGAAGTGCGGCGATCTAGCTCTGAAATGGCCCCAGAAGCTTCTAAAATTGATTTTGGAGCTTCCTTACCACGTACAAGAAATACACAAATATCCTCGTTGCAATAATTTAGTTTCCGCATTAACTCACAGCTTTCTCTTTCTCCGATGCAATCCTCACATACCTAGCCAAATCTCAGCAACATTTATTGATATTGGAAAAAAGAGATACAAAATTATATGCATGTTTAAATTGTAGACCATGGTCGCTGCTGATAATTCGAACTTCTTTAATGGCAAGTTCACCAAAAGGTCCAAAACTACCTAATACTTCATGAAGGACAAAGATAACTAAAATGGTATGAAAGATTAAAATCACAAAAATATAGATACAAAATTTCTCTACATAAAGAAACTTCATCTTAATAATAAATACGATCATCATCCTACAAATAGAGTATCAGCATTACCTCTGGATAAGTCTTAACAATGGGTTGCCTAGATTCAAGCTCATCATTTGTTTCATCATAACCGAGCTGTTCCTCAGAATTTGGCATCTCTTCACAAAACCCGATTGAGTTATTTGCCGTACAGTTAGTAAACTCAATTTCAGCATATATACCTTTCCCCTCGGTAGCGTCCCACTCATCACAGAAGAATTTCCAGTCCCTCTCACTGATGATTGTTAAACCGCCTGTCTGGAATCCAAACCAAAGAAAGCATTTGACATCAGAATACGGATTATAGTTTAATGATTTGATGTAGATAATTTAATTAGCTAAAAAAAATCAACTAATGCCAATCAAAATTATATAACCAGAGCATGATTTTCTCCAGTTGGGACTGGAGATAATCCATAAGAAGTCCCCCTTTTTAGGTTAAAACCTGAACACAGAATTCAATTAAAAATGAACAAGTGAGGTCCAAATCAGCTTCTTCAAGCATGATTAGCAATCAGCACATCAGCACCCAAACCGAATACTATATCTTGGACATAGGGGTGTGAACGAGCCGAGTTGAGGGTGCTGCTCAAGCTCGGCTCATGACATATATATGTTGGCTCAAGCTTGTCTTGAGCTCAATTCAAGCCCTCGAATGCTAGCTTGAGCTTGGCTCGTCTATAGATAATCGAGCTTGAGCCAGCTCAAGATCTTGCACTATTATTTTAGGCTCATTTACCATAATATTAACAACAACAAAACATCCAAATCAAAATCCTAAGAGCTAAACAAGCTCATTAGATTCTCCCTAAAAAAACCCTTAAGAACCGAACAGAGTTATTCTCATGAGTCAAATTAAAGAAACATGATAGAAAATCTATAAATTTTGAAAAGAAGTTACCTTTTAAGTTTTACCTCAACAAAAAATTATATTTAAGTTTCTTAACTTTTATGTGAAAACTAATATTATTAGGATATCATAACTCATAGTACACTAAAATTAATCGAGCTGAGCCGAGCCGCTCGTTGCTTGTGTTTGGCTTGATTAACAAACGAGCTCAATTATTTAGCTTGGCTCGGCTCAACAAGCTCAACTACCCAAATCAAGCTCGGCTCATTGACAGCCCTACTTGGACATATGAACGGACAAAGATTGCAGCGATTAAATACAGCAGAGGCAATTAACAATGGGAAGTATTACCAAGTGCTCAGACCAGGCTTTAGCAACAGCTTTCATGACCATTAACAATGTTATTATAATGGCTTAGGGCCATAAATTGTTACAATAAGTTGGTAAAAAATGGCCGTCACTAACTGTTATCCCGATATTTTATGACGCTTATAACATTTTAATATAATTTAAAACATCTAATAATTTTTTGACAAATAACATATATAGGATATCATATTATCAATAATAAAATATTGAAAATTAGATAAAGAACACACTGTTAAAACATGTAATGGTTCATCAGGAACACGATTTACCACCATGACCCCTGTTGTTTCCACTATCTACAACCTTTTTCTTGGACAATGAAAAGCTCAGGAAAGAAAGAGCAACTGACATAATAAGTGAAAAATTATTTACATAATAATCGTGAGCTTGGTTTTGAAAGACAAAACTCAAAACCATAAGCTTTAGAAGAGGACGAAAAAGAGAAAATACAATTCCCAAAACACTTTATGCACTTACAGAAGACAGCCTTTGGACGATCACACCACGCTTGCAGATAAGTTCAGGAGGCCTTTCTAGGAGTCGTGAGTGCTGGAACAAAAATATGAGATAATGTTACAACAGATATCCTGAAGAAGTAACAAGACAGCCCAAGATCACTGCACATAATCCAGATCTAGGTCCCCCATGCACATGCCATTTACTAGCTATAATTCATGATTAAATGAACTGTTAACCACTGTTCATCACCCATTTCATGATTGGCACCAGATAGTATTTTACTAATAGGTATTGTTAACTGTCATTGCATGGTGTCCAAGTGTAATTAATCCAAATTCACATTTGTACGTAGAGTCCTGATCTGTTTAAGAAAATGGAATGATGATCTCAGGGAGCCAAATGCAAACCGACACATGTTTATGTGAGCAATCTCCTGCTGATTAACCTTAGAATGCAAAGATGAATTACCATGCAATGTTGCAAGTTACCTTTTCACATTTAAGCAAATCAATGATGTTCTCCAAACTTTCGGGTTCCGCAGATGAAGAAAAGTTCTTGCCACTTGCTGTGATGTAACTTTTCCATTTTGCCAGCCATGATGAGGGCAACAAGTAATACTTGCACCCGGGAGAAAGTGCAATACTTTTTCCTAGAACTAACTTCTCATGATTCTGGCGCTGTTTGAGCTTGGCTGCTCTGCAGCATTAATAATGAAGTCAAACCACAAGCCACTATAAAACTGTATTAGCTCTACACTAATTAAAAAATCTTCCAAACTACCTTAGGCTATCCTCCAAGCATGCCACTTCTGTGAGTTCAACATTGCATTGAGCACAAGTTTCAGACTCTGAAGGAAAAGTTGAAAAGCCCAAAGGATCATAAGGTTTCACTGAAATAGCACTTTCAAAAAAGAAGAGCCAGAGGCTCTCAGGAACTAGCAAACGCTTTGCGCCAGCAGCTTGTTCTGGAAGGAGTTCTCCATGAGGGCACCTAATTGAAGCTGTTGGTCCAGCGTCGGCTTCACACGGAGAATCAACGTTTTTTCTGCGTAACCACTGTAACAACCTACAAATAGAACCAAGTTAGCATCACTAGAACCTTCAAAGAAAACTATCCGCAACAGATTACACGAAATCTAACAAAGTAAATGGGACAGTATCAATATCACAGTTCAGAAACTTAACCTAGCCAGTTAAGAAACGGAAACCTGTTTGAGATCAGACAAAAGTTCAGCTGTTTTAACTGTCTAATAAAAGGTGTCACTCTCATGAAGGGACGTGGGGACTTAAGCTTACTGTCAGCTCTAACAGGCAGAATTGAAAAGAAGGGGCAGGAGAGAGAGAGAGAGATAGAGTGACATAGAAGAAGAAGATGATGACCATGATATAGATGATGAAGAAGAAGAGTACAATGAGGAGGAGATGAAGGTCGATTGTTTTTTCCATTCTGTTTATGGTGGGCAGGGGAGCGGAATCACTCACCAGAAAGGTAAGTCCACTCATTTTGGTAATCAGCTAATTCAATCAAAAAAAAAACTTTATAATAAATAAGAATCCGAACTATACCATGCCCTAGATACGTAGTACAAAACTCCTTCTAGATCCTTTCCAGCAAGTGCGGCCTCTGCAAGTTCTTTCATGGATGCTCTTCGATCCCGATAGTTATCAGCACGGACCATAGTGTGTGCTCCATTCATGAGGCAGTCAATGCAGTATTCATCATTGGCCAGTGTTGGTCCCCCGTCATACTAGATTTATAAGCATCCAATGAAAATAATCAGCAAAGATAGAACAGAAGAATGGTGCTCATAAATAAAGAGAGGGAGAGAACAAAAAAATAGATAGATATCTGTAGTAATCAATACAGTAAGCATACATGTATGCAAGATATTACAGGATAACATGTAAACAATCTTTTGCCTCATAACCCACATATGGCTTGCCTCTTGATCCAGGTTATTCAGTGTAGAGCTTTAGAGCTTTCAGTTGGATGGTCTATAACAGTTTGTGTACTGGTGCACCATCAACGAGGGAAAGGCTTAACCCTGAAGGGGTGGACCAGTGGTTAAGAAGCGGAAGGTCCTAGGTTTGACTTCCCACTCCCCCTTTGGGACCAGCTCCTGCACGGGATTTTCCTGGACTCTCTCTCTTTCTCTCTCTCTCTCAAAAATTATTTACTTTTTCCAATTTCTTTTTAGATGACTTCTTTTCAAGTTTCTATTGGTATCCAAAATCAGCCACATGAAATGAAGACTGAACTTGTCTTTCGATATGCATATGAACAAAAAGGTTAATTTAAATTGCACCATTTTGTCAATCCTAATTCTTCACCAAGACTAAAGAGTGTCCTGCACTTGTACTAGCGACCCTTCGTAGACGAGTAAGCCGTATCCAAGAGCTTCCTCTAAGCCACTTAAGCATAAAAGGAACACAAGAGAGAGCAATAGAGAATGTGTAGAAAGATCTTTGTATTGCAAGACGACATGCTTACAAGATGAGATATGCTTTACAAATGAGGGCTCACCACTTTATATAACAAGCTAGGAATATTCGCTAAAAGCGTTACATAATGGTTTCAGACTTTCAGTAGACCGGCCCCAAGCTGTTTTGAGTCACTATACATTATAAAACCCTACTGTTTTCAATAATGTTCATATCGCAGTTACGTATAGCAGCTGTTACGAATGTTGCATGATGGCCCACATAAGATTTCAAACAAATATAAAGGGGAGACAGCAAAAAAGAGACCATGCCTCAAGCCCTTATTTGATCGTCATGTGCCTTAGGAGAGTATGCCACTGATGCAAAGTCATTGTTTCTTCATATAAGCATTTAATGAATTAATGCTACATATGGGGGTTACTGGTTAGGAGAGGGACAGCTTGGACTTGATTGTTTTACCCTTTTTTTTTACTGTTTGCATTTATTGCTTTACATTGCTTCTTTAGGTAAGGAAATGCAATGCTTTATTGTTGTAAGAGACAATGCCAATATATATATATATATATATATAAAGAGACATAAATTTATGGTAAAATAAAAAAGTATAATCGACTACAAAATAAAAGTTCCATGCATTTCGGGTTTTGGCTGTAATGATGGTTATGTAATGGTAACGGCATTATGCAACATTTCCAGCCAAAACTGTTATGCATGCTGAAACCTTTTTTTATTAACTCGATCCTAGGCTTCAAGAATATTCAACCATGCTCCCATGTGATCCAGGATATTTATTTAGAAATCTCTACATGACCCTCGTAAAGATCTCTATATTCTAAAGATATTTCAGGACACTTCTAGATATGGTTTACTAACTCATATGAACACGAATGCTATCCCGGACAATGATTATAGTCTATCAATCCCTCCAATAATCTACTATGTATAATGTACATCAAGTGTTTGGGAAAATGCCTTAGTGACAATTTGCTTGCCTAATCTAACATTTATTTCTCTTCTATATGATGATAGAATCATTTTTATTAGAGCAATAGTTCACTCCACGGGCGAGGAGCGAATTATTGCTCCTCGCTCTCACAAAGATGCCCGCTGTAAACTCAGATTAATTTTTAACCCTTAGTTTATTTTTTTATTTTTTATTTTTCTAAAAACAAAGGGTAGATGGGTGAACACTAGGGGTTAGTAAACCTTAACCACGGTTAAAGGGAGTTTAAATGGGGACACGTGGTGTGAAAAATGGGCTCAATACGCCCCTCATTGCGTCACCTACTGAGGAGGTGAATATTTTCCTTTAGTATTTTGGTGATCTACCATATCCAATGACTACATTTAATTTTCTGAAAATAAAAATGTATATCTTTATTATGGGAATAAAAAAATCATGAGGGCTATTTTTGGTATCAAAATCTTGTTAGGGACATGCTTGGAATTAAAATAATCATGAGGAATCATGAGGGGTATTTCTACTATCAAAATCTTGTTAGGGGATGTGAGTGGAATTAAAATAATCATGAGGGGTATTTTTGGTATCCAACTCTTTGTGAATAAGATGAAAAAACTAAGTTTTAATAAGGGTATTTTGCGAAGATAAATTGTTGGTTGACACCAACTTCTATTGCTTTTATCATACTTGTTAAAACTATAAATAATAAAAT
The DNA here is from genome assembly GCA_015143295.1 of Tetracentron sinense. NCBI lineage: Eukaryota > Viridiplantae > Streptophyta > Magnoliopsida > Trochodendrales > Trochodendraceae > Tetracentron > Tetracentron sinense. The sequence goes on along the minus strand of CM026567.1, from coordinate 832,697 downwards.
AATGAGGGGTATTTTGGGTATCAAATTTTTGGGAATAAAAATCATGAGGGTGTTTTTGGGTAAAGTATCAAATTCTTGTTAAGGACATGTTGGGAATATAAAAAAATCATGAGGGGTATTTTTGGTACCAAAATCTTGTTAGGGACGTGTTTGGAATAAAAATAATCATGAGGAGTCATGAGGGGTATTTCTGGTATCAAAATCCTGTTAAGGGATGTGAGTGCAATAAAAATAATCATGAGGTGTATTTTTGGTATCCAACTTTTCGTGATTAAGATAGAAAAACTAAGTTTTCATGAGGGTATTTTGGGAAGATAAATTGTTGGTTGACGCCAACTTTTATTGCTTTTATCATAGGGTAATAGAAATGTAATGCAGCAATCATGCAATTAGGACAGTGTTCTAATTTATTTTGAAATTTTGGGTTTCGATTATTTCATTCCTTATGATGTTATGTAAGTATGCAAAAAATGGACCGTGGGGATCCTTCAAGAAGAATTACAACTGCTTCAGGAGCCTAGGTCAGTGGGTAGTGGAATATCAAGTGTTTAATTGAGATTTTCTATTTGTTCTTTTTCCCTCTTTACAAGGTAAATTTCATATTGTTGTTGTGCTTATTCTGGATTGTAGTCGGTGCAACAACATCATTTATTTGATTCCATTTGTCATGCTAGTGTTGTGCCATTTACTATGCTATGACATCATTTCGATTGACTTCGTCATTCTTATGTAATCGGTTGCATCGCTGGCTGATGTTAGTAGTTATTATTTAGTGGGCTACTTAAATGGAATATTAAAGCCTGTTTAGCATCAAATTTTGGTGATTCTCTAATTCTAAAAATGAATCAATTTCTAAATTCTTAAAACTCATTTGGAAACATTCCATTGGAATCCATTTTGAAAAATAGAAACAACAAAACCATGTTTAGATGGGAAAAATCAGGAACATTGTAAACTAGTGAAGATGGGAGTGGGGGTGGTGCTGGTGAGTAATGAGTAGTGAGGTGAGGTGAGGTGGTTGTGGTGGCGGTGACGGTGACGGCGGTGAGGTGGAAGTGGTTGTGGTTGTGGTTGTGGTTGTGGTTGTGGTTGTGGTGGCGGTGGCGGTGGCGGTGGGAGGGAGGTAATAGGGTGGGTGTTGTGGTGGTGGTGGTGGTGGCGACGGAGGTGGGAAATGAAGGTGGTGGGGTGGGGTGGGGTGGGGTGGGGTGGGGGTGGGATGTGGTGGTGGTATGGTTATGAGGTGGTGGTGGTGGCGGTGGCAGTGGGAGGTTGGAGGTGGGGAGTGGTGGTGATGGTGGTGTGGGTATGAGGTGGAGGTAGTGGTGACGGCAGTGGCAGTGGCAGTGGCAGTGGCAGTGGCAGTGGCAGTTGGGGGGATGGTGATGGCTATGTGAGTCGACGAATTTTTGCTTCTAAGAATTAATTCTTACAAGTGACTTATTTTCCAAAAACAAAATTCTAGAAGCACAACCTTTATTAGAATCGTTCTGCTCCAAAATGCAGTCAAATGACATTTCTGATTTTCTTTTCCCTAGGAATAGAAAATCACTCCACCAGAGTGATACCAAACGGCCCCTTAGTTCAAATTTATAGAATATTATTAAGATGATTTTTATACTATTTAAGGTAAAAACATATTGGCCTTCAATACACAATTGAGATCCTCTATGGCGGTGTAAATTTGTAAGTTAAGTAGACCAGTTAGTGAGATTATTATGTGGAAAAAGGGAGTATCGTTATCTTCAAACTTCAGTCACTGACTCACTGGGAGAGCTGAAGTACTATTTGTTGGTTATTGTAGTAAAGGGTCTAAGTCATTAAGCTTATAATCATAAGTTAGTTATTGTAATACTTTTGTCTACACATTAGTAAGAATATTCATGTCCTTTACTAATGCTTTATAATAATATTAAAAGGAGAGACACAGAAACCCTAATATCTATCCATCCCCTTCCTAAACCTAATCTCTCTTTTCTTTCTTCTCTCTCACATAGAAATATAGATTTTCATATTTATACTTGGAATCAAAGTCTATTGATCTAAAGGAGCATATAAAGAAAACAAAAGAGAACAAAAATGGGGGGAAACACCTTTTGACGTAGGATGACGTCAGATTCCATACAGACTGACATACTGACAGTCGTCCAATCTCGACTGTAAAGGTATGTTTTAAGAGGTCGTAATTTTAGAAACAAGTTTCATGTGATTTGGAGTTGCTTCGTTTCATGTGATTAGAGTTGTTTTGAGAAAGTTAGACACTTTTTGTGAAAAAGAAAAAAAAATATATAGATCTAGTATTGTCTAGCCACCAGATTCTTTAGAGACTATTTTTAAAAAAAAATTGAGTTTGATCTCAAGTGCATTCATCGTTTTCTTAGGCTTGATCTAATGGAAGTGGTTGAGAATCGTTTGGACATATATTGAAGCTACGGTGTTCATTATTTCAGACCATATTTGTTGTTTTTTATGTGTTTGGAGGGTTTGGTTTCTTTTTTCATGCATAAAAGTGTTGTAAAATGTTTGATAAAAGTGATTTAAAGCTTGTATATGTTACTTGGTAGAAGTTATTTGAAGGAGTGTGTGACAACCAAGTGTTTGTTAAAGTTTGTGTGGTGAAAGGGGTTGATTCCAAGAACCTTAAAGTGTTTTGATAAACTGTTTTTGTGTAAACACAAAACAGCCCTATTACACCTCCATACAAGGCGTTGGAGGGGATCTTTGTTGCTTTTTTCTGGAAATTGTTTGTTATTGACATTGGTCTAGTTTGTGGAAGGAGTGCTCCTTTTTTGAAGTGTTTGGTATTAGGAGGCGTTGAGGTCAATTTTTTAGTGTTCTACTATCCCAAAAATAGTGAAATTGTCTGGAAAAAATAGTATGGAAGGGATTTCATCAAATCCTAGAGGGCATGGCAATCCAGTGTATAGGCATGCTACTCCAAAAATCCAAATTTGCAAATTTCAATTGTTAAGTTGGATGAGCGAAATTATCTGTAATGGTCCCAATCGGCATGGATATTTGGTAGTCGGGATAAACAAGGATACATCAATGGGACGATAGTAGAACCCAGGCTCTCTAATGATTCATTAGACAAGTGGGAGTCGGAAAATCTCATTGTCGTGTCATGGTTGCTGCATTCGATACAACCACAAATTTCAAGAGGATTCTTGTTTCTCATGACTGCTAAGGAGATTTGGGAAGTCACGGCCCAAACATATTCTCAGACTCGTAACATTGCTAGGGTTTATCAGCTATGACAAGAGATCTCCCAATTTAGATAGAATGATAAACCCTTAGCAAATCACTTTGCTCGTCTTCGAGGTATGTGGGAAGCGCTAGGCCATTATCAGATCTTTTAGCCCTTCGTTCTCAGTGATGCAGAACAATATCGTAAGCTCACGGACCAAAATAGGATTTTTGAGTTCTTAACTGCACTCCACTCAGATTTTGAATTATCACGAGTTCAAATTCTGAGGAAGGATGAGTTTCTTTTTTTTGGATGGTAAGTTGGGGGAGTAAGAATGAGTTACCATCACTAAGTCATGTATATGCCTATGTACGAGGTGAGGTAGTGAGGATAGTAGACGGATCGTTATGCATAGTCCTATCGGTAATTCCGAACATTCAGCTTCGGCATCCACTACTTAGCCTCAAAGATAAGGCAATGGAGGTAATCGTAAGCCGAGAGGAAGTATGAGTTCAGAGGAACGGGACAAGTTGAAGTGCAAACACTGTGGGAGGTCGAGGCACACCAGAGAGACATGTTGGGTTTTAGTTGGACGACCAGCTAAATACACTCATGCTCCATCATCTTCATCAACATCAGCTCACATTGCATCATTTACAGTTACTGCTTCCTCGGGCCCACTATCTACTACTCAACCTTTTGCAAGGGAGATGATGTTAGTCCCCCGAGAGGAACTCCAAACCCTCTATCGTCTCTTCGCCCAGCTAGATCACTCTTCTCCACCTTTCACATCTCTTGCCCAATTAGGTACCAGTGTTTCTACACATCATGTTTCAACTATACTCTCTTCTGGTTCGATCTAGATCATCGATTCAGTTGCTTCAGATCATATGTCAGGTATGTCCTCTATTTTTTCTTCTTATGAGTCTTGTTCTAATAGTGCTATGGTAAAAATTGCTAATAGTTCCATTTTCCAAATTCTAAGAAAAGGAACCATCAGTGTTTCTCTGAACCTTTTGTTGTTATCTGTTTTACATGATCCTGGTTTCTCTACTAATCTTCTTTCTGTTAATAGTCTCACCAAAAAATTAAATTGCAGTGTAACCTTTTTCCCTATCTATTGTGGGTTTCAGGATCTAAAGACATGTCAGCGGACTGGAAGTGATCATGAGGTTGACAGGCTTTATTTACTAGATTCGGCTTCGACTTCTTCATTCTCATAGGTGTGTCAATAAAGACCAGATTTGCTTTGGCATAACCGACTTGGTTTAAAATTTGTGTTTTGGCATTTGTTTAAGTCTGCCAGTTTGCTAAGTTTAAAATATGATGTGTGTGAACTAACAAAACATTGTCATGTCTCTTTTCTTCCTCGTAATAATAGAAGTCAATTTCCATTTGATATTGTGCATTCTGATGTTTAGGGACCTTCCCCCACTATGTCTTTGTTTGGCTTCCAATACTTTAGATCTTTTGTGGATGATTGCACATGTTACACCTGGATATATCTTATGAAGACTAGGGAGAAGTACCGAATATCATCCACATCTTTCATAAGATGATGAAAATCTAATTTGATAAAAATATCAAAAAAAATTGATCCAACAATGGTCGTGCGTACCTAGAGAACTAGTTGAAAGCTTATTTGGAAGACAATGATATAGTACATCAAAGTAGTTGTGTTTAGCTATGAAAGTTGAGAAAAAGATAATGGGCTAATGCAGTGCTCAATACAATGTACGTCATTAACAGCATGCTATCCAGAGTGTTGGAGTACCAAGCTCCACAACAATTGTTACGTCCTGATTATCTAGTATTCAGTTTTCCTTTACAAGTCTTTGGATGCACTTGTTTAGTTCATGTGTTGGTATCTAATCGCTCTAAACTCGACCCAAAATCTGTGAAATGTCTTTTCTTGAGTTACTCCTCTACTCAGAAATGGTACAAATGTTTTGACCAAGTTACCGAAAAACATTTTGTTTCCTATGGATGTCTCATTCTTCGAGTCTACTCCTTACTTTTTGGGTGTTCCTCTTCACATGGAGAATAATAATATTGATGAGGTTCACTTTCCACTTCCGGTGATTTTTGATATTCAATTGCCTGAGTCAACTAAAGGTGACAAGAAAGAGCTACAAACTTACTCCAGATGCCCTAAAGTACAAGCTAAATCAACTGACCAGCCACCCCAGTCTGCAACTATGGATTCAAAGCTTACTTCTTTGGGTAAGTCTACTCCTGAGCTTGTTCCTGCTACTTCTAATAATGATGTTCGGTGTTCTCATTGCCTTACACAAAGGGAAACATACGTGTAACCACTTCTCATCATATTTCTAACTTTGTGTTATAATTCATTTTCATCTCCTTTTCTAGCTTTTGTGTCTTCTGTGTCCATTCCTTCTAGTGTTGCAGAAGCTTTGAAACATAGCAAGTGGAAAGAGGCTACTTGGGAGGAAATGAAGGCTCTTACTAAAAATCACGAACTGGTTAACTCACCCAATGACAAGAAGCTAGTAGGATGTAAGTGGTGTATATTGTGAAGCATATAGCAGATGGAACAGCGGATAGGTAAAAAGTCAGACTAGTAGAAAGGGGTTCACCCAAACCTATGGGGTGGATTACCAAGAGACCTTTACACCAGTTGCCAAGATGTATTCTATTAGAGTGTAACTATCTCTTGCTGCGAACTTATCTTTGCCCCTTCATCAATTGGAGGTGAAGAGTATGTTCCTTGATGGTAGTTTGCAGGAAGAAGAAGAAATGTACATGGATCTTCCTCCAAGATTTCGAGCTCAGGGCGAAGAAGGCAAGGTTTGTAAACTGAAGAAGGCAATCTACGAGTTAAAACAATCTCCTAGAGCGTGAATTGAAAGATTCAGTGTAGTAAAGAAGTTTGGCTATAGTCAGAGTAATGCAGTAAACTATTTGTGAAGCATGTGAGAGACACTACTACAACCCTTATTGTTTATGTTGATGATATTGTGATAATAGGTGACGGTCCTCAAGAAATTCAAAGTTAGAAAGAGTTTCTTGCCAGGGAGTTTGAGATTAAAGATTTAGGGACTTTGAGGCACTTTCTTGGAATCGAGGATGCCAAATAAAAGAGAAGAATCATCATATCATAAAGAAAATATGTATTAGACTAGTTGCGAGACACAGAGAAGTTAGGTGTTAAGCCAGTTGATACACCTATGGAGGTCAATCTCAAACTTGATAATGAGGGGGAACCACTAGAGAAAGTTGGTATGTTCTAGAGACTAGTTGGGAAATTAATTTACTTGTCATTGACTCGTCCTAACATATCTTTCTCGGTTAGTATAATCAGTCAGTTCATGCACAAATCAAAAATGATACATCTTGAGGCAATTGAAAGGTATTGAGGTATATAAAGCACTCTCCTGGTAAGGGGTTGCTTTTTCAGAAAAATTGGCATTTACAAGTTGAAAGTTATATAGATGCCTGACTGGGTAGGTTCAGTGACAGACAAAAGATCCACCTCAGGGTATTGCACTTTTGTATGTGGGAACTTAGTGACATGAAGGAGCAAGAAACAGGCAGTTGTTGCACAACCCAGAGCAGAGGCGAAATATAAAGCAACAAAATGAGCTTGGGAGTTGCTATGGATCAAAAATTTTATTAAAGAGCTTGGATTTCCATTGCAATCTAAGATGAGATTATGTTGTGACAACAAGGCAACTATTAGCATTGCCCACAATCCACTCCAGCATGATAGAACCAAGCATATTGTGGTGGACATACATTTCATTCAAGAAAAAGTGGCTTCATGGAATATTCAGTCTTCCATTTGTAAAAAGAGAAGATCAGTTGGTTGACATTCTCACAACGGCGATTACGTCTAATATCTTTTTAGCTAGCTAGGCATGATAGACATCTATGTCTCACTTGAGGAGGGGTGTAATAATGAGCCTAAGGCATTAAACTCATAGTCTTATGTTAGTTATTGTAATACTTTTGTCTACACATTCGTATGGATATTTATGTCCTTTACTAATGCTTTATAATAATAATTTAAAAAAAAAAGAGATAAAGAAACCTTAATCTCTATTCATCTTTTTCCTGAACCTAATCTCTCTCTTCTCTCTCACATAGAAAACTAGGTTTTCATATTTCTGTTGTTATATATGCAAGCCAAAGAGGTAGGTTGTTGTAAGTAAAGAATATTTAGGAACAAAATATCTAAATTAGATATGAAGAGAGTTTGGCACAAGTATAAACCATAATTGCATGAAAGCTATGTACAAGGTGGGAAGATCGCTTCCCAAGAATCTGGCATCCTAGACTCACTTCCCATGAAGCTCGTTTCCATGATGTTCCATTTAGTAATCAAAGAGGCTTAAGTATGTGGGATGTGATGGAATTGACTGAGTCTTCAGCCTAGGGTGTAGACCTTGAGCAAGTATCGTCAGATTGGAAATTTCTCGGTAAAGGATTCAGAGAATATAGCACGCTTAGTCGCATACCATTAGATTAAATATTTTTCAACAAGATTTCAACATTGATTTTATTTATTTTATTTTATTCTGCCCGAGAACAAAAGATTCAAATAGGATTGTTTTTATACAAGGTCCACAATATTCTAAGGTGCTTATTTAGGTATGGCTTAAAATCTAATGAGAGTGCGGTCAACAATATCTCATTTATTGCTTCTCCTTTCCTGAGCCTCGCTTCTTGCTTTCGCTTAGCTTGTCCTTTTCGCTTCTTGCTCAAGTAACTACGATATGAACTGACGTCACTTCCATGAAACAGACTTACCTTGAAGCACTCATTACTAAAGTCTGTGTCGGGACTCGGGAATAATGAGGATAAGGTTTTTGAGTCACTTTTGCACATGGTGTCCAACTCTTGAACCAACTTATCAAAGAATTGCTCCATAGATTCAAAGATGACTGGAAGTCTGATTTGGATCTTTTTCGATGGGCAGGGTCATGGTTAGAAGATAAAGATTTCTTTCCAGCCCTATCCCTTGAAAGTAGGTCTAGGGTTAGGTTGGAGAAAACCTCAGCCCTGCCCTTGTCCCGACCCTTTCCTAACCCTAACCTTACTAATGAGTTGGCCAAATAAATATTAGTTAACATCTGAAAATTACAGTGCTGACCATAGACCATTTATTATGTGGAACTTTTGACTTTAAATCTTCAGACACAACAAATTATCTCACGTCTTATTTATCTCATATTTCTTATTCCAAATGATTGTTCTTTTTTTGTTTGTTATATAATGAGTTTGGGTATGTATTGATTAGGGATGGCAATTTGACCCGCCCCCGTAGGGGCCCCGCCCCGCCCCTATAGGGGCCGTTTTTTTTCAAAAAAATCAGGGGAGGGGCGGGGCGGGGATGGTATAAAAAAACAAAAACCCGACTCGGGGCGGGGCGGGGCGGTTTTAGTATACCCCGCTTCGGTGCCCCGCCCCGCCTACAATATATTTTTTTTTTATATAATATATATATATATATATATATATATATATATATATATTTTCATTTAAATATATAAAAAAAAAAAAATTTTCATTTATATATATAAAAAAAAGCTGGCGAGGCCGGGCCGGGGTGGGGATTTTCTAAGCGGGGCGGGGGCGGTTTCACCATATGTATGCCCCGGTCGAGGGCGGGGCGGCTTTATAATCGGGGGGCGGGGCCGGGTTGGTAGAAAACCGCCCCCGCCCCGCCCCGTTGCCATTCCTAGTATTGATACTTTTCATAAATTTCCTAAAATATCAATGCATGTTTCTAGGGTTGTTTCCAAAACCCTAAACTTTGTTCCCAGACTTTCATAACTCTCCACAAAATGTTTTCACTAACTAGGTTATCGAAGTTTATAGTTTATACCAAAACCAGAGGTTAAACTTTGAGCCACAAATCCTAGGTGTAGTATTGCCATTACCTATATCATGAGCTTCATCAGGCTCATGTTAGAAATATTGATGACGATGTCGTGTTAAATCGGAACTCTATGTGAATATTAGTTACGACTTGATGGTTTATGAGTTCTATATTATTATATTTTCTTTTTAGGGATGTATTAATTTATAAACACTTATTTATGTGCACCCTTTTGACATCATAATTTTAGACATGTAACAGCGCATATCACTTGACATGAATATCACATTTACAGATTTACTACTCTATATGCTAGTGTTTTATCATCTAATGAGTACTAGGTGTGTATTTATGCTTCAATGATCATTTTCTGAAGTTTCACCTTACATTTCCAACATTTCCTTAATGTTTCCTATGCTTCCATAATTTTTACATCGTTTCGACAGAATTCTATCAGCTTTCGCAAAACATTTTCATTTGCATAGTGTCCGAAGTTTTCACTTACACCAAAGTTTTAAACCTTGGGAGACCTTTCCCCTTATGTAAATTTATATAATAGCAAGCATCTGTTATCAGACAGATGTTCTGAATTGCTTACTAGGGCTTATCTGTGCCAGAACTGACCTAATATAAAGTGATTGTATAAACAATAGATTAAACATTAAACTCGTATATATGTTATAATCAATCGGAATTCAAAGTAGATCAGCAAATGGAAATGAAATGTTTGTCACAAGAATTGTCCATAAAGCATAATTAGAGTGCCAAAAAGAATATTGCAGTACAATATTGCCGGGTTTTGCACAAATCAGATATTCAATAAGTGATGCCTATATACCCAATGAACAGTTTATAAAGAAAGAATATCACAACGAAGACATCTAATGAAGAGAAAATCATTAGAAAATAGACACTGGGAAAAGGGGGGGAATCATGATGAAAGAATCTTCAACCAATTAGCCAAAAATTGATGCAATACAACAAAAATCTAGCCACATAAGAAGATACCTTAGAGAGCAACTTGGTCCAAGCATTAGCTGACAACCGCTTCATGGAGCCAACCTTTGAAACTGGAACTCTTCCATGCAAGCATTGGATAGGGGTATTATCAAGGACACTGCAGAAGATTACAAAGCAAACCATGAAGCTTTACTTTAGTAAATCTATTGAACATAATAAGCATACTACAAAGTCTACAATAAAAGTTAAGCAGATCTCTCTATTTTCGCTCATTGAAAAACCAAAAATGGAAAGTCTCAAGGTTATTCCATGAGAAAAAAGAAATTATCAGTGGAAGCTTGGGTTGTCAGTACAGAAGTGGTGAATCAAAGAACCTAACTTTATGCCTTGAATGAGAAAAAAAAATATGCCTACTTGCAATTCACCAGTTTCATCTTCATAACTCATATGTTGCAAAATTGAGAAGTCCAGACGTATACTCACAAACACAGATGCAAAAAACAGACATATACAGATATTATATAGAAATTCTTTAAGTCGTGTGAGAAGAGAAAAACATTAGAAGTACTTCATACTTACGGAGGAGTAATGTTATCAGCCCACTGGCGAAGCCAGTCTGTGGGAATCCAAAAATATGGCTCCTCCAGTGAAGGAACAGGAGCTTCAGAAAGAACTGATCTCACTTCCTGTCTCCGTTCTGAGATACTCTCCACCTCTCTTTCCTTCTTTAGCTTGTATTGTTGGCAAGTGTCAAGATATGATGCATTTAATTCTTTTATCTCTTCATATAGATGAAATGGAAGAAAATTATCATTTTCAGAAACCAGCTTTCCATCTTTTTCCATATTGCTGGCACCGCATCCTGTTTGTGGTTCGTCACCGCCCTTCTTGGCATTTCTACGACTAAACATCAGCATGTATGCATCACCTGATGAAAATGTCTCAGTATGGTTATCAGCACTTAAATCTGAAGATGGTAGCTGACCAATACTATTATGGTTTCCATTCACGACAGAATCCATTGGCCCAGTGCAAGACGACTGCACAACTGGCTCTTTCCGCACAGGTTTTGCGGTGGAACTTGAGGATCCTTCTCCAAATGGGTGACCACCCAACTTCGATACATGCTCATCATCAAATTCCCACCACTGCCCAGCATGCTCATCCTTAATATGTGCCACGTAATGGCCACTATTGACAGCAGTTCCCTTATGGATCAATACAGCTGACAAGTCATATATTAGCTCCAACTGAGAAGGCTCAGACAACCTGTTTCCCATGTCCAACGTTCCAGGAAAACTAAATACTGAAGTGATTTTCTTCTTTGTTGTGGTCTACAGAAGTAAACAAACAGAAAATTAGTTCAGAATTCAGAAATAAAGCCTCAGACTACATGGAGAAAAAGGATACTATAAAGCTACTTCTGCACTAATGCCATGCTATCAGAGTCTTGCCCATCTCAAAAACTCCACAAACACTAGAATTTTAAAAAAAAAGTGAGCAGGAAATTGGTTCATCGGCCCTTTTGGTGTTTTGGGGCCGGATCCCATTGAGGATCTCCCACGTCGCAATTTGTTAGAGTCTTTGGAAAGACAGGAGCAGTTGTATCTTCGAGAACATATATGGATCAATTGAATCTGTAGTTCATAGAATTAAGGGAGGGTTGTTTCTTTGGTGCTCAGTCTTCAGAATTCAAGTTTCTTCCATAATTAGTTGGAAACAATTCAACGTTATTCCTGTAGCCGTGTATAGCCACTAGCCAATGAGGCAATTGCTATTTCCTTTTAAGCTTGTGCACTTTATTATAGTTTCTCATTACTTATGGGAGAGGAAAGAAAAGGAGCAGGGGATTGGATTGATTATATCAAGTATCAACAAAACCAATGACAGTCTACATCACAACAATATCACATTGGGAATTTGCAGGGCATAGTTGCTGAAGGTTGTGATAGTTTTATGTTTTAGGCTAATAATTATTAATTATGACTTTTATCTTCAGTTCTGTTATGGTTTTTAGTGGGAAGTTAGGTCTGGTCTTAGAACATAAAAAGGACTTATATTAGATTAAAGAGGATAAGACCTATATAAAAGTTAATTTTCTCAGACTTAAAAGACTGAATTAAAGTTTTGCAAGATCTTACTGCCAGAATTTATCCTTTCAAAAAACAATATTTAACCAGCCTCTTCCAGAACTTACTTTTTCTTTCTCTTTTGTTCCCCAAGGGGAAAAGGATGGTGAGTAAACTTATTCTAGCTAGATGATTTCCAGCAACTCTCTTTCTATACTCCAGCTAAACCATGCATCATAATTTGATAAGTGATAACAAAGACAAAAGATATATCCATCCAGAAATTACACAAATGTCCAGATAATGGCAACATGACGGAAAATACATGGTCTCAGAAAAATATTATTAAGTACCTTCGGGAGGAAAACACAACGCTTAAGCTGGAGATTAAGAACATCAGGCAGCGTGCGGAGCTTAATGCAACGGGTAGCATCAACTCGTGTCCCACATGACTCACAAAAGTATTGATTCTCTCCATGTAGTTCCTCCATGCTAAGATAATCATCTAAACTCTCATCTAAATTTTTCAAGCCCATGATGTTTAACTCTAGCTCATAGAAGTCTTCCATTTTTGAAGAAGCTTCGGAATCTTGTCCACACTTTGAGCACCTACATACATAAAAGAAGGTGCAATACAATTGAAATCTTAGACGGAATACCCTGATCTAGTCAACTCAATATGGGAACAAAGAGAAGGAACTATCACCAAAGGACTGATAATGCATGGGGAATTATTGTGGTACCCATATACAAGAACAAAGGAAATGTATAAAGTTGCATCAATTATCGTGGATCAAAGTTATGAGTCATACTACGAAATTATGGAGGGAGTGCTGGAAAAAAATAGTCAAAAGACTAGCACAATTGACAATAGTATAAAATCAATTTGGATTCATTTCGGGAAGGTCTACCGCTGAGGCTATCTTCTCACTTAGACAATTGACAGAAAAATCTAAAGAAAAGAGGAAAAATCTCCATTGGTCTTTGTTGACTTGGAGAAATAAATGATGGAATTCTAAGAGTTCTAATCTATGGGGTATTGGCAAAGAAATGAGCTCCAAGCAAATACATTTATATCATTAAGGACATGTGTGAGGTAGCACTAACTACCGTAAGATAATTCGTGGTGAGACAGATGATTTCCAAGGGACAATAGGCTTACATCCATGCTTTAAAATATTGATACATATCGACCATATCGGATCAATACATATCTGTTTTCGGTAATGCCGATACACCAAGATGCAGAGTCTTAGGAGGAAAGTGATAATAGCCAAGTACGGATTTGATTTGGTGTGGAATCCTAAGGATGTGAGGGTTTCTTATGTGGTAAGTGTGTGCAAGGATGTCGTTCAAATGAAGACGCAACTCAATAAACCGCAATGCAGAATAAGTTTTTTCACTATATCAAGTCTGATTGAGTGTATCGGTTCGATACGTCGATACATTTCAATACACACTCGATACAGGTCGAGAATTTATCTTTTTAACCTTTTTATTAATCTAGCGTATCAACCGATACGTTCTTTACCATAACAGTATCTGTCGATACTGTTAGAATTCTATAAAAACCAAAAGGGGGTTGATTTTGGGTGTTGAAAAACACCCTCAATTTTCCCCTCTAATCAATTTTTAGGCCTAAAACAACAACTTCGTCATCAATCTTAGGTTCAAAAACAAAGATTTAAGCATTTAATTTCAAACTCAAATGGTTTCCCAAACTTTCGAAAGAATTTCCATTTTCATTGTTTAAATTGATGAAAATAGGTTGAAATTGAGAATTTTTCCTCACTTATTGTGAAAAATCAGAAAACCCTACAATCTTTGTTTTTTTTTTTGAAAAATACAATGAATATAGGATTGACATGGATGATCTACAAGATCTATGAACTAATCTTAATTTTTGAAAAAAATATTTATTTATTATTTAAAAATCATTTTTATTTTATTTTTATGCATATTTACATTGTATACAAATAAATTATTAAACTTAAGTATATACTTTGAAATGGTATATATTTATATTTTTATGCATTATTTCAATTTTTTTATAAAAAAAAATTCGATATTGGTTCTTTCAATTTATTTTTGTTAGAAAAAATTGTAAATAATTGAATTAGCAACTCTTAAATGATATCTATTCATATCCTTATTTCTTTCTAAACAAGTTTGAGTCTTTGAGAATTGTGATGGCACCAAAAAGGAATGTAGAGCACATAAACGGTGTAGGGTTATGCGAACCCTATTGACGGTAGTAGGTTAAGCCGTTAAGGATGAGATGCAAATTTTGTGGGGTTGAGTCTCTAGGTGGTGGGTTCACCTGATTCAAACAACATTTGACAGGTACTCACAAACGTTCACCTCTTTCCTAAGTGCCCTTGAGAGATTAGCCAACCAATGAGGGCACACTTGAATGAGAAAGAGGCAGTGAGCAGGTGAGGAGAGAGAAGCCCTAATGAGCAATCTGATGGGTAAGTGGTTGGATGAGTTAGGATCAGGTAGAGTTGGGCCGAGGGGAGCAGGACATAGTAAAGTTAGGCATAGTGGCAGTGCTGGAACTAGTGAGGTTGAAGTGAGCTGAGTGGGGCTAGGACTAATAAGGGTAATGATGATAATGACAAGTTCGATGAATTGATGATGACCCCGATGACTCATATTCATGAGGATGAGGTAAGTGATGAGGGAGGAGATGCAAATACAAATGACTTTTTTAACTTTTAGAATTCTTAACTTTCAAATGTATGGTAATAAATGTAGTTGCAGGACTTCTTTTAGTTTATTTTGATCCTATCTTTCCACTAAAAGAAGTTTTATGCAATGTTTTCAAGTTTTTCCTTGTGTGTCTAAGTGTTTCTTAGCGTATCTTAATTTTTTCGGCATATTCATGTGCATCTAAGCGTATCCATGATACCGTCGATACGTATCATAAATTTTCCTGACCAATACACCATTCGATACCGATATTTTGATCCTTGCTTACATTAGGGGGCCAACTATATCTTTTCACCATTGATGATGGATGAAATTGATGACCTATATCCTCTTCCTTGATGTATGTTATTTGCCGGCATGGTATTGGTTGATGAGACTAGAGATGGGATAAATACAACTCTGGAGGGATACACTAGAATCTAAGGGTTGTAAAACAAGTCCAGCCGAGATTTTATATGCAATTAACTTTAGTAAGAACACATATACTAGCAAAGAGAACGTTAAGATTGATGGACAGAAAATGCCCAAGCGACCAATTCAAGTATCTTAACTCGATTATTAATTTTTTATTAAGGAAGAGATTGAGGACATTGACCATAGAACAAAGTTTAGTGTGGCTAAAGTGGAGATGTGTTTACGGAGTGTTATGTGATTGATGCATTCCCATCAAATTTTAATAATAATAAACTTTTTAAGACAACACTAAACCAATTAAGCTTAGTGGAAAAGAATGTTTAGAAACCAAGATTACAACATACTCATCGAATGAGTGTAGATGAGATGAGTATGTTAAGATGCATGAGTGAAAAGACAAGGAAAATTTGGATTATACTAAGACGGAGCAGGATTCGTGTTACCAAACTCAAACAGTTGGGATCTAAGAGAAGTTCCACTTGATAGATATAATAGGGAAGACCCAATTATGGCATTAATGAAATAAAGTGAATTAATGAAAGTTAAAAGCTCAAAAGGGATCAAGGGAAGAGTGAAAAGGACGTAAATAGAGATAGTGACACAATATTTGATAAGCACGATATACACAAGATATGGCTCTTGATAGAATAGAATGGTGACATAGAATTCGTGTTTTTGACCCCAAACAACTGGTATAATGCACAAATAGATGAGGACATCTGTTCTAGTAAGACCTAATTAGGGAACATGCCAAGATAAATTGTTTTTAAAAAAAAAACATGACTCAATCAAATCATCAAATTTGGGTGAGATGGCACCAAAAAACTAGTTAACTTAAAGAAAGGAAGCTCATTTTCACCATGTTCATAAAATCCAAATATGATGATAACAAGATAAACTAAAAAGCAACCTAGAAACTGTAAGTCAGAACCAGAACAATGCAAACCCAATCTTACCGGGTCACGTGTGACACGCTTCCACGGAAAAGATCTTGAACAATCGTTTTTGCCTTGGAGACTTTGGAGTGGCTTAGAGACCTTTCAAGCAATGAAAGAAGTAAGGTGAGAAATTCATGGCTGTCCTGCTGAACACCATTATCTAACTCCAGAGTCTTAATGAACGGAGCTGAATCAATAAATGCCATTTTACTGGAGTGCAACTGGGCAAACAGTCGTGCAAGTTGATCCAATACAGGATGTTGCTTCAAAATATCCGGTTCAGCAGAGAAAACACCTGCCCTGAATGATGTGTTCATGTAAAGACACTGAAGTATACTATTAGCATAGCACGTCGCACCCAGATTTGTTAAACCTGCAGGAGAGTCAGTGGAAGCACGGAGATCCTTGCATGGATCTGGACCAAGAGAAAGTACAATTTCTGACATCTTCTGCCATAAGCCAGTTTTCCTGCTTCCATTAGGAGGTGGAATTAGCCCACAAAAGCAGTTTGGGTTGTCTTTTGAATTTACACGGCAACCCTGACAAATGGGCTTCCATATCATGTATAGTTGATGAATATCATCTCGACTTATTTCGCCAGTTAAATGAATCTTCCTATAGGGGGACAAAATAGCATGTAAGAAAAATATGACACATTAACCATAAAAAAGGCAACAAAAAATCTTTCTAAAAACAAAATTCTACCTCAAGATTTCAGATGTTGTTCCACCGTTGTCGTCCGGTCTCTGTCTTTTATTTTTGCTGCGGGTAGTTGGTCTACTCATTTTACCACCAATTGAACATCAATAACTATGATGTGCATTCCTCATCTAATTTCAGAGGATCGACTATACCATGAGGTGAATGATAAATCTTGCGAAATAGAGATCTTTGGCTGAAGATGAGTAACTCAGACTACCTTTACAACTACTCCTGAAATTAAATATTATGGCATATCAACAGTGGTTCAAGCAGTCGAATTTCGAGCCAAGTATCGACAAGAAGCATTAAAAACTCCAGAGATGGCAAATTTGAATACCCTAAAAATTATACAAATTCAACCAAATAGCTCAAAGCAACTATGCATTTTGTTGAAAATGCACTTAAAAACCCCTTGAACAGGAAATGGCGAAATGCAGATCCAATTTTTGGAGCAGATAAACATAAAATCATAGAGCAGGAAGATCCATAGACAAACTGAAAGATGGTAATTAGAAAATAAAAAATCAACTTAGAGAACTCAACTACTTCTTGACCCGATGTAAACCACTAACATAAAAGGGGGAAAATGTGAAGACTGCATACTTGATAAGTTGTCACAGACGGGAGTCGGTTATTTTCCAATAACCAAAAAAATCTTGTCCACCCTGAAACCTAAACATGTCTAAGTCTATCTTTCCAACAAATTAAGCCCTCTTATAAGTCCTGGACACCAAATCACCTCACTAGCTACCATCTCAAGACAAACTAACCAAAACAGGACACGGAATAAACCCAAATCATCCTATGTTTTCATAATGTCTTTCCACATACCTACAGCAGCCTCCGGCTCCAAACGCAATAATTCACCATACTTGCCAATTATCACTTTTTTCTCCAGACTCTCTCTCACATCACCAAATCTCCACAATTCGACTATCTGAATTCTTTCCAATATGCCTGCTATAGAGGCAGGGATGCGGTAAGTAGAGACGTGTAGTATGTGGGCAGTGGGCTATCTCTATGAAAATAACAGACTCACTCGTTCATTACACTGTCAATAGGATAAATAATAACAAGTCACACATTCAAATTCTGGAAATACAGAAAAACAAAAAAAAAAAAAGTGGGGGGAAATAGGGATAATAAATTAGATTTAGGGATAGGGGTAGAGGTAGAGGTACAATTAGGACTAAGGATTTGGGTAGGGTATTGGCGAACGTTTAAAAGCTAAGACGACCTTGAGAGTTGAGAGAGATAAGGCCGAGGCGATGGCGTCTTTTTTAGTGAGGCTACGGGAAGAAGAAATACCTGTTTCCGGCAATATTCCGACAACTGGCGACGGCAGCAGGAGACAACAGTACCAAAGGCGGTGAATCACGACGTTGTTGTTGTGGCTAAAATGCTTTCGCCACACGGCCCTGTGATCACAGGTATTTACTGTCTTCGTTTTCTGGGATTCAAGGGAAAACGCAGACTGAAAAAATAAGATGGGTTTTTAATTTCGGCGAATCGCGAAATTTCGGTCTCGGTTCCGTCCGAAATTGGGTTTTTAACGTAAACGGTCCCACCTATTAAAAAAAAAACCTCGAAATGGGCTCCATTTTCAAGTACTTGTTTTTTTTGTTTTTTTTTGGGTATTGCGCGTGTGCGAGCTATAAACCGATGGACCAAAATACCTCTCTTATTATTTAATTTCAAACATGTTCAAAAATCAAATTGTGTTTCTATACTCGTAATAGAAGAAGAAAACATTCAAGCCCCCACTGTTTTGCAGTGTTACTGAAGAAGAAGAGTGATAAGTGCTTAAGTTAGTAGTGTTGAACTAATAATTGTCTAGAACGTAGGGAGAAACCGAGTATGGTGAACTATGACTATCTTGTTCATTTATTTTATTGATAAGAAGAAAAAAAGAACTGGATTATGATGAAGTCATGAAAATAAACCAGTCAATTAAACCGGGTACTTTGAAAAGAGCTACTACTTTTAGGTCTTTGAATAAAAAAAGATAAGAAAATTCAAAAAATGAGCTATCAATATTTAAATATCAATTTATTTTGTTATGACTTTGTAAATTGAAATATCACATATTAACCTCGTAAGGCATTAAAATGAATATCCACATCTTTCGTAGCCCTGAACAGATTATCTTAGTTTTGAATCAGATCCGCCAACCCGGTCATTTATGTGATGATTAGAAAGTTGACTAAGCTTAAGGAAACAGACACTCTAGATATTTGTTAGGCTGCACATGCACTTCAAATTCACGTTTTTAAAATTTTCTGAAAGGTGATTTAGTAATTTAGACTTTGTTTAGAATGCTAGAATATATGACTAAAATATACTGAAACCAGTGCCCTAACAATTATGAGTTTGATGCCTTGATTAAAATGTACCGCATGCAAAAGTTTATTTTGAGTAATTTATGTTATTCTTCAATGGTTTTGAAAAGATAAACCTGTTTTGAAAAAAGAACGATAATCATCAGTCGTGTTTTACGGTTTTTATCTGAAGAGCACAATTTAGCAATGGTTCTACAGAACCACCTCTGAAAGACCTATATAGCAGCGGTTTTAGTGATACTGGTGAAGAACATTGTTCCTGCCAGGATATTAGTGATAGTTTTTACAAAACCACCACTAAAATATGTTCTCACCAAGATATCAGCGGCGGTTTCTATGAATAGAAACCGCAACTA
Organism: Tetracentron sinense; assembly: GCA_015143295.1. Lineage (NCBI taxonomy): Eukaryota > Viridiplantae > Streptophyta > Magnoliopsida > Trochodendrales > Trochodendraceae > Tetracentron > Tetracentron sinense. The sequence continues at coordinate 813,178 of CM026567.1, read as the reverse complement.
ATATATGTTCTCGCCAAGATATTAGCGGCAATTTTAGTCACACTACCGATGAACATTGTTCTCGCCAGGATATTAGCGATGTTTTTATGAAACCGCCACTAAACACTGTTCCCACAAGATATTAGCAGCGGTTTTTCAAAACCGCTACTAAAACTCTTTATTTATGACCCGAATTACTCCTCCATCTTTCTCCCTCTTTTCTCCAATGTTGTGTGTCTCCTCTCTTCTCTCTCCTCTGCGCTCGAGCTCTTGCTGTCGTCAGCACTTCCATCGCCATCACCCAAGCCATCCCAGGTAAGTTCCATTTCTCCCTCCCTCTCTCTCTCTCTCTCTCTCTAGTCTCCAGCCCCCCTTTTTTGAATTAAGTAATCGATGATTTTTGTTTATTGTTCATCATTATAATAGACATCTAGAAGTAGGTTTATGGGTGCATTATGCAGCCATTGCGTGTGGGTTTCTACAATGCTTATGTTAAGATCAAATATTTAGGTGTGGATGGTCTCTTCTACTTCTACAATACCTGAAAGACATAAATATAATTTTTTTCAAATCACTATTTTTAATTCAAACTAGATTTTGATATAATCAAGATCAACCCAAGGGTCATCTTATGATCATATTAACTTATGGTGTGAGAAACCATACTTATAAAATTTCTCAAGCATAAAGTCTCATGTCGATTCACATGAACCTTCTTTCAATCTCCAGAGCTTTACTCCAATGGAAGCTAATGGCCCTTCCGATCAATGCTCTTTAATCTTTCATTCTTTTCTTTTATCAAAAACCTTTCTTGATTAATAAAGATTCAATCTTGATGTAGAAAAAATCAACCTTGATAATCAAAAAGAACTATTATTGTGACCCTTCCAATCCAAGCTCTATGGTCTTTTATTCTTTTCTTGAATGCAAGATTATTTCTTGATTAATAAGATTGGTTTTGATTTTGTTCAAGATCCAAACAAAACTCAGTAGAAAGATTTGGTAAAAGGTGGTTTGAACAATTTTTGATCATCAATGATTTGTTATTGATCTTCTTCGAGATCAAAAACCAACCAAAGAAGAATCATGGGAGAGGTGGCCGTACAACCCATAAAGGAGAGGGGAAGAAAAACGTGGGAGAGAGAGAATTCCCTTTTTGTGGACGTTCCACTTGGGGGTTCCTTTTATAGGATCCCCTTTAGCTATCTTATAGCCCAAGTCAATAACCTCCTTCTAATTCTAATCTAATTAAAACTTTCTTTAATTTTTTTTAATGATTATCCTAATCCAATTAGTATTTAATCAAAAATAGAAACCACATTATCCATTCCCTATTTAATAGGAAATAATTAATAACAAACTAATCTTATCCTTATTTAATAGGAAATCATTAATTAGCAACCAACTAATCTTATCCCTATATAATAGGAAATAACTAGCAAATTCCCCGTGCGATGCACGGGATGAAGAAATACCTGAAAATCTTAAAAAATATTAAAGAACATTATAAATTATACTTTATCATGTTATAATTCAAACATGAAAAATTATAAAGAGGAGATATATATGTCAACAATTTATTAAACTAAGTGACTGGTTGACAAACTATAAATAGCAAAAAAATCAATTTCAATTAATTTGGAAAGCAAATAGAAGTCTGAGTTTCAATAATCTTTAGATTTGCTAAATTTGATTTTCCGTACCGTTGATATGTGTTATATCTAACCACAATCAGATTAATAGGAATTTTTTAAAAAAAAATAGAAATAAAATAGAAGGAAAAAATAATTTAAAATAGATCATCAACGTGAACATGCATAACACAACATAACATTGAAATGTAATATAAAACAACAATATAAAACTGAAGTACACGGAATAAATCACATAGACAGATCTATAAAAAAAAAAAATTATAGAGCAACAAAAAGGTGTATATCGGAAACCTATCAATTGAAAACTATGAATGTGTAGATGATTTAAAGCAAAAAACTTATTCTTTTGAGGACTTATAGTTTTAAGTAAATGTCTAATTATTTAATTTAAAAAATAATAATTTTAATTAAGAGTTCTTATTAAGTAGATCATCAATTAAGAATGGAGATAGAGAGAGTTGAGTTGTGATGGAAGAAGTATCATTTAATTAAATGAAGGTCTAATTATTTAATTTTAAAAAATAATGATTTTAATTAAGGGTTCTTACTTCTTACTAACACCATTTTGAGCTTAAATAAATTAAATTTTAGATTATTTTTTTTTCTAAAAATCAAGGTCGAATTGCTTAAACCTAAGGTGAGTTATTCTTAATCACAGTTGGTGAGTGTTAAAAAGTGGGGCGTGGATCAATGAAGACCGACATTCCCTTACATATTGGAAATGCGCAGTCCACCAAGTACTATTACCATTTTATATTCTCTTAGACGGTGAAGATCATTATATATATGTAGGCCTTAAGTTGGGATCCCTGTGGCTTTCCTTTAGTTGAGATCTTAAATAGTTGATCTGAACTTGTGTGATAGAAATGAGATTTTACCGTCAGAGATTGGAAGGGATAGCATTTCTAGATATCGATTATTAATTGCATGGATGCATGATACGTGTCATAATATTTGTACAATATTGGACCAATTATTGAGAGTACTAAGTGATACAAAAATTTGGTACCAATAGCTGAAAATAGTTGTACCAAATTATAGCATATACTATACTTTGTGCCAAATTTGACACAAATTTTACCATTTCGCCCTCACAAAAATTCATATATGACATTGGCACATCCAATTTGACACAGACGATTGGGGGTAGCTTGTGCCAAATATGTCATTTGGGCACTATAGATGTGCCAAAGTTGAAATTGGCGCAGACCATTGGAGATGCTCTAATACACACTCTAAAACAGACACAGCTGGCCTTAGAAGTTTTGATAGAAGTTTTTGTCGATAGAAATACCTCATGGCAGGGGTAGTTTGGACAGAATGCCTATTTAAAAAAGTTTTAGTTGAAAGAAATACCTAGTAGGCATTTTCAACATTAACTCTTAAAATTAGCTCTACAAAAAAGCTCGACCTAAAAGCAAGTAGTCATCAAACTATCCCTTCAAGGATTATTCGTTTTTTGAAGGAAAAAAATACAAACTTCTTAGTGAAAAATAAGATTTGAGAGGAGGTGAGGTGGTGCATCCATTTTCTGGCATTGAAGATTGGAATCAAACCATAATCATTTTTATCATGCACTTAAGATGGTACTTTTCGCCATTTCTTTCTATCTATTGTTTGAGACTTCAGAGGATTTCCAAGCAGGAGTTTGTTTATAGGTATCCTTAGCACTGCTGCTTAATGTCCTTGAAATCCTCTTGTTCTTCTCTTCTGCTTTGTTGTTTCTAGATTCAGATATAGCTCTTTGTCCATGTTGTAGAGACTTAGGAAGCGTTTTTAGGATATGTATTATGACAAGCAACAGGATTATAGAAAAATTGAGCACGAGGATAAGATGTAGATTGACATAACATTTACTTTGAAGGGGATGTCTCAGTCTATAACAATAACTATGTTCTCTTAACCATCAGAATCTTAGTCCTACTACTCGTGGTTAAGGTTCCTGGTTATTAGTTTATAACAGTATCTCGATAAGAGAAGATAAGAAATTAAAAAATAAGTGAAATTATCTGAAAAATCCACACCTAAGAAATGTCTCATTGTTGCATTACCAATGGGTTAATCACTTGAATCATTGCCAAGGCTATTCATTCCATCTTGAATGGGCTCAAGATCAATAACTTAAATATAATAAGAAAGAATCATAAATAAGGTTAAAAAAGATCAGATTCCAACAGATTTATACCATCTTCCATGTAACCCCCTCAATTTCTATAAAATTAAACCTCTTTCCAAGTTTACACTTAAAAGATTCAAAATTCGATGCAAACTCACTATGTGATAAGAAAAAATCTAAAGAAATAGAAAATTAAGAATTTATCAATATCATATTTTCACATGAGAAACTCAATCTTAAATGCTAACTACCAACTAATCTAATTCCTACTCTCCTAAATATATATTCAATCTTGTGAAACTTGAGCCTATGACAGTGAAAATATCAACTATAAATAGAATAGAAATATAAGCATGGAAAAAAATTCTATTAGGGTGCACATACATTGGGAAATGTTACGTAACCAACATATCTGTGTTGCTTGAATGCAAATCAAAACAACTAACAATTCATATTTCTTCTCATGCATGCTAATCTAGATAAACTATATTAAAGCAATCTAGCCTTCTGGTCCAGCTAACCAAAGACCTGTTTAATGCATGAGATTAAAAACAAAACTAAATGGTCAATGAATAATCTTTCAATTGTGATTATTCAGAATTTTTTAACATATGTAAATGATCTCATAGTATGAAATATATAATAATAAAATAACTTATTACTAAATTTAGTTAATATAATAATTATTTAATTATCTTACTTTCCCTACAATAAAAACAAATTAGATGGTTGTCTTCATTGGCTATGACCAAACACTGATTTGTTATTGATCTTAACAAAATAAAATGAAGAGAAAAAGGTTCTAACGTATTCCACACAATACATAAGAGATAAATACTAATGAAACACCAAATATTTTATTACCGACACTTTCAACACTTAGGTGAAACTTTGCATCATTTCTATTGATAATTGCTAACCACCAAAATATATCAGGGAATATATGTATGAGGATATCAGAAAAACCAAATTAAAGATAAAACCCATATTCAATTAAACATATGAATGGATAATCAGTAAAAGTTAAGAAGGAAACACTCACATGGACTCTAAGGTTGTAGCCTAGCTTTGTTGGTAGACCATATTTTGACAACTATAAAATCATCCTCACACTAATCATCATGACAATAAAACTGTACAATAAAACGACTGTAGGAGAATCAGTAAACATCTAAGAATCCAATTAAGGGTAAGCAACAGAAGTATAATATAGATAACACAAAGTTGGAATTGCGATTAGGTCCGATATACAATAAAGTATGTTCTATGTTTATACCATCTGATCAAAACAAAGAGAAACTTTCCTGAAACCACAGATACAGAGATGATTAGTGTCACTCATTTTCCATTGTTAATGGGATCTACATGCCACTACGTAAGCATGAAAAGAAAAAATCAATCCATAAATTATTATATTTCAATACTAATATGATTTTTAAGTTAAATATACCTTAAATTAACTAACCTTTGGACTTGATCGGGTGGATACAACAATTAAACTACTTACTATTTTCATGCAATCTAGTCTTCAAGGTGAACTTTAGAGTTATCAGACATATCTTGCCTACACTGAATAAGTATCTAGAAGTTTTAACCTTTCCAAGGATGATCACTATATTAGGTTCCTTTCCTTACCGTGGCTAAGCTACATGTTTCCATCTGCCACATGACCACATTGACACCTAAGCAAAAGCCTTCAAGACTATTCTCTGCATCTATGGAAGTTTGATAATGAAAAACATAGGAGTTCTAGGCAAAAACTTCACTGAGGCCATGTTCCCATTCTTATAATCAATGGGTCACCTATGTTGATCTAAACATTGTTGTACCCACTTGGGGAGAAGCAGAGATTTGTATAGTGAAGTAGAATGAGGGTAGACGGGTGTCTAATAGAAACATAATATTGAAACATAATATTGAAACCTTTAACATAAATAAGCATTTAAAACTCAAAAGAATTCAAGATTTCTTTAAGAGAACCCTAAAATAATGAATGGGTGCACGTGTTAGCAAAGACAGAAAGCACTACTGTTATGGTGAGAAGGCGCATTCCCAGGGATCTCTCTCTCTTTGTAATATAATAGAATAATCAAGCTTCAGAATTATGGATTGATCCACATATCATATTTGGATTACAGTGAGTTGAAAATACAATTAAAAATCAAAATGGAACAAAAATTCATTGCAAGGAAAAATTATTTTGAGGTGTTAAATCATGCTATGTAATTGGACATGACATGCCTGACCATGTCACCTTTAGAGTGTGTAAGCTCGGCATTAACACCGAATGAGTAGTCTCATTCAACCAATTAAATGATCATCATGAAGAAAGGACACTGGACATGCCTGATCACGTCATCTTTAGGGGTGTTAAACTTGGCTATTAAATACACTATTCCAAGTGGAGTCATTTGTTGTTGTCCATTATGTAGATATTTGGAAACTAAATGGCTATTATTATAACTAATAGAAGTTGTGGCACCCCCATGAGTTTGTCATGAAACATCACATTTTAAACATGATTAAGAAAAATAACATGCGATCTAAGTTAAAAACACATATGACATCTAAATTTGAGAACAAACTGCTTCAGCTCTCAATAAAGCATCTACATAACTATACAATATAATATTACAGTATTGCAAATATGTCTACATAATCGACATCAAAACAACTTATTTCAGAAATCAAACTAATGAGAACTTGTAATGTTCAAATCTAGATATGACAAAAAGCTAGAGGCGGAGATATATCTATGGAAAAGGGTGTTCTGTTGAAATCACAGTAGCAGCTTGTGCTAGTAGGGGTTAGCGTAGCTCTATGACAGGAAAGAATGTGATCCTACGATACCAAAAGGAGATTTTTTAAAAGCTAATGATAGAAGACAACTCATTTCAATCCTGAAATACATAACAAAATCTAAAGTGGATGAAAAAGAACCGAGTAACATCGTTGGAACATACAACAAATTTTAGAAGGAGACAATATTTCCCAGTGCTAGAATCTCCAATAAGCAAAATGTTGAATTACCTTATTTTTGAGCACTGACTGAGATGGTATTCTGAAAGAGTTCCTTGATAGCTTCAACATGAACTGAGATGAAAAAGTCAATCAAACCCTAGAAATCATAAGTAACCATCACTATGATCACCCAAAAAATCATGGACCAACGCAAAGATCATTTCAAAAACAAAAGAAAAAAGAAACACACCAACATTATCAAAACAAAATAGAAAGCCATGAAATGTATAAATTTACAAAAGAAAAAGATCATAGAAGACAAAACAAACAGAACTAAAGGGAGATCAACCAATCAAATATCAGAAAACCTAAATCAGATTTAAGGAACCATGAATAGGATATCAAGAGCGTCATTACCAGATTTGCAGAGAAGACTTGCATTTTCTCTACTTTAGTGTAATCGCTAAGCAGAAAACAGGGGAACAAATAAGGAGAGAGAGGGCCTTCTGAGGGTTTTGCAGGGAGAGGAATAAGAGGGAGAGAGAAAGGGGGGTTTCATACAATGGGGAGAGGAAACCGGGGCGGAGGCGGGGGGAGAGAGAGAGGGGGGGTTTCTTTGGGGAGAGGAATCGGGGAATTTTTTTTGGGTGAACTAACACACATAGGGAGATTTAATGATGAGTATAATGACGGGTTGTATCCTACAAAGAAAGACTGGCTGGCACAAGGAAGATGAAACAAACCCAAGATTTTATTAGTGTGAAAAGATAAAGTGCCACATTGTTAAATAAGAAAATGAGATTAAATAGGGGATGAATTGAGAGAGAGAGAGAGAGAGAGAGTTAATGAGGGAGTTATTTGAGGAAAAGAGATAGAAGGTTTCTTGGTAGGACAAAGAGTAGGGAAAATAAGGTGACACATGCCGTGAAGTTATTGGTTGGAGGGTGTGCCACGTGACACCAATTTGAAGAAAATTGAGAGCAATGGAGTGTGCCACGTGGACACCAATTGCTATATAGTAGTAGTATAGATTACTAAACTAATTAAATAGATAATGTAGCATTGAAGTGGGGGTCCCACCCTAGGTGGGCCCCACATTCTCACGCCCTCCATTGAGTTCCAAACTCTTGTGATGTCATCTTTTGATTTTTATCAAAATCTCACATGGGTCCTACCAATTTGGTTAATCAAATCTTATGTGACTTCACCTATTAGAGCTTCATTTTACCATATAGTGAATTACATTGAGAAATTAATTAATTTAATTCTAAATTAAATTAAAAGCCTTGAGAAGGTCCTAGTGTGCGGGATCTAAAAGGATCTCTTATTTCTAGATGTGGGACCAAGTACTTCACCTTTTGGTTGAAGCCTTGTTACTAGAAAACATTTTCTTATATTTCCTTTAGTATCATAGAATGCTATCTAAGTCCTTGGACTTCCACTAATCACAATAATATCCATTAACACAATGTGACTAACCCCCATAAATTAGAGAACTGCTTGTAAGTACTATCTCACAATATATTTACAGATAAATCATTCCACAATCCAATATCACATACAAGCTTCCAGGATTGGAACAAGTCCACTATCTAGTCCCTAGCTTATGAATAAAACTCTTTCTTATGAATACTTTTTCATTAAACTGAACTTTCACAACACTTTCGAAGAAACCTTAGAAAAGAATTGACATATACATATACTTTTCTATAACAAAAATATCAACTTCGATAAATACCATTTTATCGAAAAGCACCGGTACTGGATTTTGAGTTCAGTTTAACAAGTATCATCTTGATATCATTATCTTCAATTAAGGAGTAGTAGATTCTTTATTGAGTGTTTACACACTTCTCAAAATATTGTGTGCATGACCCAACGTACCAGGAGTTAGTCATGTGTATTAGACATTGTCGATTGGCACATCAAAGTCATATAGACAGATGCTTGAGAAGATGTCAACCTCCCAGGTCAAATGATAATTTGTCGAATGAATTTAACCTTAATACAATCTAACAGTGTATTTTAGAGGGTATTCACTAGTGACCTCGTTCAGTATTATGTACTTACTACATATACTCACATGTTAGTAAAGAGTCAACATTCTCTGTGAATGAGATTCATTACACTATTTTATAGAACTACACATGTGCAAGGCATGATGAAGTACGGCGCCCAACCAGTTTTCTAGAGGCTTCGAACAATATTAGGTTTACAAGGAACTGGAAAATCATATCTCCTTCGTAACCTTTGCATGATTTTCCTACAATGTTACATATGAAACTTTATGTCATCATCAAATGAGACAGTAATTATTCTAAATATCATTTATAGTTGGTTGTGTGAATATGATGCTTCTCTAATCAACATAGAAAAGTCTTTTATTGGCTTTTCAGGGCATATATGTCCAACAATCTCCCCCTTGCACTCTAAGTCAATTTGATGTAATGTCCATCTTCTCAGTAATGTTTCTCAAACACCAATTGAGGCATAACTTAATATATATGGGTCTGTCATGTCTATTTTACCACAACTATTATAGTAATGCAATAACACTTGCAACTCTTGCAGATTTATTATCAATAACCACAGTCTTAAAAGAATAAATAAAATGATACTATCCAACAGTCATTATTCAAAAAATTAATTTGCTTGTGTTTTACGATTGTGCAATGCTCCGGACTAATCTGACCAATATCTTATCAAATCAACATGTGATAAATATCTGGTCTAGTTCAAGTATATCGTCTACTGATATCACATATCTAACAGAAACAGATTTCATTCCCTAAAGGTAGAAACTCGTTTCTTGGAATCTTACTTACGCTAAAACATGATTGTTATTAGGAGAATAACAATATCATTTTCCTTTTGTCTCTAAACTATTTAGGACTAAGAAAACATGATGTCAAAAATTTTGTCCTTCTTTGCAAAATTGCTAGATCACATCTAAGAGAGAATAATAATATTCATACTTCATTCACAATGAAAAAAATATTATCTTTGCATAGAACCAGGAAAGTAATCATGTTCCCACTAACCAGTTTGTACACAAATAATACTTTCATCCTTAGATAAAAATCAAACAGTTTGATTACTTCATCAAAATAAAAGTTAGTCCAACTATAGATTCTGTGACTTGTGGGTTCTAGTGTACTATTTAGGTATGGTGAGAGTAGAGAGTTGATCTCTATCAATTCTCATAGTTATCGGTCTATTGGACTTCCGCTTCTAGAACAATTCTATATTCAGTTTCTTTTATAGGAAACTTGTATTCCTGTTTACAAATATCTTTTGTCATCTAGGAATATAGACTAAGTGTCTCTAATGTGAATCTCAAATTCATCTTCTATCGAATCATATCAAATATTGTTCGATTTTACAATACCATCAAGCTATGGTTTGTTATGAAAATTATCTGAGACAAGATGTAATGAAAGTAACTTATGAAATTTTTATTAAGAGGTACTCTTCTCAATCATATAAGACTTACCTAGTTGTTTCTTTATTTCATTGCGAAATTCCTTGAACTTTTTAAATAATGTGAAATAAAGTTAGTTACCTCTTAATGGAAGATTCATATGACTACGATCATCCATGTGTATTAATACAATACGGAAATACACATCTTTCTCCATGATAATTACTCATAAGACTAAGTTCATAAAGACTAAGAGATGTGTCACATTCAAATTAATGTTATAATAGTAACAATATAAGAAATCTAATTTCTACAAGTAATTGGCACACACATAGTCTCTAAGAATAAAATTTCATTTTGAGCTAGTTTTCATAAAAACATCACAATGGTGACTATAGCAACAATTGCTTTTATCTCATTCCCAAGTAGAAGTTTTATCTACTCGGACTTCTCCTTCTCTTTAACAAACATGCAACTATTACAGTTATACAAGGTTATACCAAGCATTAAGAGTTGTAGGTTCCAACAATTAAGTTGGACTTGACGAGTATACAAGTTGGACAATCCTTCAAAAGGTTTGTCCTATATCCAATGACCGATTGCTTCACTATGAAGAACAATCCTTATACTTTCCATTCTTCTTGGAAGAGCTCTTGTCCATACTACCAGAATATATTTTCAATGGAAAATCTTGGATTTCATTCATTTGCATAAATGCTCGAGATTTAGAGAATCAAACTCTTTTATCTTTGCAAGTAGCGTTGAAGCGTTGAACTCTTCAAATGTTCTTAGCCAATGGAAAATCTTGGATTTCATTCATTTGCATAAATGTTCGGGATTTAGATAATCAAACTCTTTTGAACATCTTTGCAAGTAGCATTGAACTCTTCAAAGGTTCTTACTTATATGCAACATGTGAGATTTCAGACAATTTGTTTATCTATTTGTTCAACAGAAACCATATTAAATGACTCTAGGAGTTAGTTGAGGATCATATCCTGTTATCCCATAAATTTATTTTAATTTATCTCAACACCAAGAATTGGGATTTATGAATCTCATGATCTCTATCATATTCTCTGTGATTGGGTTTCCCTAGTCAACTTGGTGTCCACTTGTCATTTTATATAGTAAGCTGCTTAGCAGCCCTATTGTATTATGTAAATATCTTAAATGAGATTTAACATTGATAGTGACAACTTGGGCAATTCTATAGATAGTAAGTAGAAATTTGAGATTCATTTTCCATTCAAAACACTTTGAATTGGTCAAGGGATTCTCATAAAAATCTTGGTAAGGTGGTTATAAAATGACATGATAATTAATAAAACATATCACACATTAGAATATCATTAGATCAGGGTTTTCAATCTTTGATGATATTACTCATCATTCAGTCAAATATTATAGACCCCTCAATCTATAAAATTAGGAAATATGCTACTTCATATTTCTGATGAGCATTGGGTGTTTTATAATACACATCTAATCTTCCATACTAGGATAGTATTACACATGCACCCCAAGGTGGATAGTAACTATCCATCATTTGAACATCTCATGCATAACTCCTTATGTTAATCAGTGATTCCCAATTTTCTTGTGACCTCAAAGGATAACATGACTGTCACCTGTCAGCCGTCATGTTCTTTGATTAAGTGAAACCCATTATTCTCAGTTGTCATATGATCAAGTAGGAATATGCCCCCTTGCTAGTTGACACTCTCTATCAAGTCATACACATTCTTATCTACTATAAAAATAAAGCACTAGGAGTTTAATGTAGACTGAATCATGTCTGATTCCTTCTAGAGAGACAAGACTCAGGTTAATTAATTTATAGTCTTATTGATAATGGAAAGTCATAGAACAAATTATCCCGTAGGATAAATTAGCCCATTTAATTCACTTAATGTTTTTCTTGAGGGAAAACAAAATATTATGAACAAAGTATACATCTCATGCATATATAAAAAACATTCACAATACATATCATTGTATCACATGTATAAAACAATATACAAAGTCAATATATGATAATAAATTAAATTTCGTTTAATTAGATCAAACTAATTTCAATGAACTCCCACTAGCCCCAGAAATCTTAATGAATCTAATCAAATGGTACAAAGGTCATTTTTGACATCGATGGGCCTTTAATGGTTCATTCATCCATATGATGGACCATTGGTTATACCAAACATCATGAGTCCAAAATAACAATTATAAAGTGTCTATGTGTATCACTAAAGCTCATAAGTCAAAATATACTATATTACCATTTAATTCTCTATGAATTAATTTTAGCATATTAGGGTTCATTAACCCTAATTCTAAAAGAAATTATGGGAGTCTCTAAACAACTCTCTAAGACCTCTACTAGAGTCTATAAGTGTCACTCAAACACTTCCCATTACCGTAAATATTGTTAGCTTAAATCTATGTCAATTAAGGCATAATTATCTTATAATCATACAAGTAACAAATTCTATGTAAAAATTTCAACCTGGACTATATGCAACACGACCAAAAGGGCTATAACAATGTGCATTATTTAAACGCACTTTTTATGTTTAAACAAAACACATATTATGAGGTTTGATCAAATTGTCCAAAATTTGAACAAAAACGATAAACATATTATCACAAGGGTTATAAAATTTTCTAAGCAACTAAAAGTTATAACAAATAATCACATGAAATACATAATATAACTACATAATGGGTCCACATGAACATGTTATCTTAGAAATCCTACAACTACTCTTGTAGACCGCATTCCAATATTTATTCTTCTTACGATCATCATCATCTTCTATCTTCAATTCGATTTCTCCATAGAAAAATTTGTAACTCCTAATACTAAAATTATATCATATTCAAAATAAGAAACCTTGAGAAACCACCCAAAATATGGTGCTCAAGGGGAGTACAACCCATAAGAAGAAAGAGAAGAAAATAGAGAGAGAGAAGAATGCATGATTATGGAACACATCTACCATTCAATAATAATATATATATATATATATATATATTAATCATTCATCAATTATGAATAATAACATGATGTAATGACTCGCATTCAATTCATGGCCTTCATAAATTTTATGAGTTAAATTATTGATTAATTGTACTTAAAATGATGTGTAAATCTTAGGAGAAACCAATGCATTAAAATCTTAAATCTCAAAACCCATTTAATTCACTTGATTTAGTGAATTTATAGAGATAAATTGTACTAAATCAAATAAGAACAGAAAGTAGCAATTTTTTTATTTTTTTTTAAAAGTAAAAACGACGTCGACGATCGATCGCCCAAAACGCCGGCTGAAGAGAAAAATAGAAGAGTTTTTGAGAGATCAAAAAGAGATGAGCGATAGGAGTTCAAAGATTCGGCCAGAAAAAGGGAAATGAGGCGTGAAAATCAAGGTAGAACTCATTCGCAAGCGATAGATTGTAGGGAGACGATCAAGTGAGGTAAATAACAGATCTTATATTCAATATTTTGAATAGTTAACCTGAATAATGAATGAAAATGAATGAATCTAGGTAAAGATATAAGAATATGTTGGATGTAAAGAGCCTAATGATGATACTGGTGCATTATTTTGATGGTAAAAAAATAAGATGTGAAGAACCATGATTATGATCTCTGTTATTGAATGATTAAATATAAGATGTGAATAACTATATATGATTTTCATTTTATTATTCATGAATGATAAAATAGGATATGAAGAACCCATTTATTATATCGTTTTATTATTCATTGATTTGATATAGAGGACCTATTGATGATATTATTTTATTATTATTGAAATGTTAAAATAGGATGTGAAGAACTTATTGTTGATATTGTTTTATTATCATAGAATGATTATGGTAGGATGTGAAGAACTATGTATAAATTATTATGATTCAACGAGGGGATTGGGAAAGTTATATGAAGTGTGTGGATTTATGAGGAGAATGGGATGATGGGTGATTTAATTGTGATATTTAATGATGTTTGAGTTCGATTTTATGTTTAAAAATTTATGAGAATTGTTATTAATTAAAAAGGATTACGATTAGGATATTGATCTCGATTGAACAAAAATGAGACATTAACATTTAAATTAGATTATGATTTAGGAATACCTTTAATATCAACTGTGATTTTTAAACTGTTGAATCATTAGAAATATAATAGTTGGTATGTTTCTTTTATATTCCTAATACATGATATACCATTGGGTAAACGAACCTCTGATGAAAGTCAAGCTTGCATAGACCTGTTTAACATAGTGGTATGGGACGCTATGGTGAGATGTCGTATGACCCTTGATGATTAGTCTTAGGTAAAATTTAAACAAGAGGTATATCATTGTGCACTCACGAACGAATAATATACAAAAGTATGAAAAAATAATTAATAATGAGATATTAACTAAGACCAAAAGTAAAGTAAGAAAGAAAGACACACGAAAGCGATAATGTATGTTGTGTTGTGCACCACCGGATACCATCAGAAAAGGGCAAGATATACGCCAAAGTAAGTAAACCGTCGTACCGGAAAATGTATTAAGCCGTCCGTATCGGATAATGTACGAAAGGGTGGTATCTCGGTAAAGTAAAGTATAGTAATCCATTTCCTTATACGGTAAAATGGTATTTTAAGTTATTACAAATGCATGCGAATGAGTATTGGGTATGATGATAATGTATGTAATATGAAAAGTAAGAAAAGTAAGAAAGTAAGAAAAAAAAAAAAAATTGACATAAGATACATGTTTATTTTCCGCACTCTGATTTGATATGCAAATTGATGTATGAAGTGATGAAATGCATGTAAGATATTATTTTTTATATTGTTTATTATGATCTGTTATATAGGCGGAGTAACTTGTTACTTAGCCGATGACTTTTGTCGTCGGCAGGTCTAGGTTCAGGTGTAGGTTTTGACATTTGCGCTCCCGGACATTTGGAAGAAGAAGAGTATATCGAGGAACCTGAAGGTGATTATCCTGAGGAAGAAAGGGACCTTGATCGATGACCCTATTATTGAAGTTATTTTGTGGTTGTTTAAATTTCGGAAGACTTTAATTTGATAGAGACACATGTTAGTTAGTCTTTTATGTTTATGATCCGGATGTGTGACCGGGATTTATTACTTTTCAGCTACATTATGGAATTTGGATTTTAGTTGATGGTTTAATTGAAGAAAATTTTTAGTTCCATATTTTTAGTATGCCTTAAATGCTTCTAACATGATGAATTATTAAGTGAGTAACGTGCTAAGATCTCACATCCTCATAGTTGGGGTTTTGGGGCGTGACACATGACATGACATGACAAATAACTTAGAAAGTCCATAACCTCGACAAGGGTTTTGCTAGTCTTAGGAAAATTATTTCCCATATGGTTAAGGCCACTATTAACATTTAATTGAAAAACTCTAAAGCAATTAATAAAGCAAGCATGTCAAGAATGAGATCTTAGGGCTTTAGATCATCATTAAAATAAAATTATTTTTCTTTAATGCTTGGGAAATCATTGAGATAAACAATTTCTCTAAAATTTAATCTTACTCTAAAATTCATCATCACATTCCTCAATTGATAAACAAATAAACAACACCATATTAAATCCAGCTAGCCTAGGAATCTAATCACTTTCATATTATTTTGATCTAATAACTATTAAAAGACCAAAATAAAAATCAGCAAATTGCTAATTTTTAATATCACCTTATATTGATTCCAAAAATATATTCAAAATCAATATATTTACAAATAAATTATTCCACAATCCAATATCACATATAAGCTTCCAGGATTGGAACAAGTCCACTGTCTAGTCCCTAGCTTATGAATAAAACTCTTTCTTATGAATACTTTTTCATTGAACTGAACTTTCACAACACTTTCGAAGAAACCTTAGAAAAGAATTGACATGTACATATACTTTTCTATAACAAAAATATCAACTTCGATAAAATCATTTTACCGAAAAGCACCAGTACAGGATTTTGAGTTCAGTTCAGCAAGTATCATCTTGATATCATTATCTTCAATCAAGGAGTAGTGTATTCTTTATTGAGTGTTTATACACTTCTCAAAACATTGTGTAGATGACCCACCGTAGCAGGAGTTAGTCCTGTGTATTAGACATTGTCGATTGGCACATCAAAGCCATATAGACAGATGCTTGAGAATATGTCAACCTCCCAGGTCAAATGATAATTTGTCGAATGGATTTAACCTTAATATAATCTGATAGTGTATTTTATAGGGTATTCACTAGTGACCCCGTTCAGTATTATGTACTTACTACATATACTCACATGTTAGTAAAGAGTCAACACTCTCTGTGAATGAGATTCATCACACTATCTTATAGAACTACACATGTGCAAGGCATGATGAAGTACGACGCCCAACGAGTACTCTAGAGGCTTCGACCAATATTAGGTTTACAAGGAACTGAAAAATCATATCTCCTTTGCAACCTTTGCATGATTTTCCTACAATGTTACCTATAAAACTTTATGTTATCATCAAATGAGACAGTAATGATTATAAATACCATTTATAATTGGTTGTGTGAATATGATGCCTCTCTAATCAACATAAGAAAGTTTTTTATTGGCTTTTGAGGGCATATATGTCCAACAATACCATGACTGGCTGAAAGGTCATGAGACTCGTGACTATTTTTACTTGGTTTTTGTTTGTTCAACCTAAATAGTTTGTTGATTGTCGTGTTCTAGTTTGGCCACCAAATTATGCATATTCATAAAGTTCTGGTATTTTAGAGAATCAGGTAACTATGATCATGTCCCACTAAATTGTTCGAGTTTAAAAATTTTGATATTTTGTTTAATTTTTTTTACGCCAACAATACTTGATTCATGAAAAAAAAAATTTAGAAATTTTCAAATGATCAAGTATTGTTGTAATTACGGCCTAAGGGTGCAATGGGTTGGACCTCTAATGCATAATCCTCCATGGAGGCCTAACCCTAATTCTTCCTATTGGTTGACTTTGCTTGTAACAACCCTGATGTTGCTCAATGATATGCAATATTTTGCAGTACAGTAAAGGGGTTGTCAATTCACAGAAAGCAAATAAAAAAAAAGAATAATAGTAGATAAATGAATTTGTAAAATTTTTGGTTGAGAAAGTTCAATTAATTTAGAGAGAATATCAGTGAGAGAAAGCGCAAATGCATCGGGTTTCCTCCTCCTAATGGTGCAATATCAATTTGATTATCCAAGGTATAACTCAATTGAGGGCTTCACATCCCAAACTCTTAATCGGAAGATTTAGAAATTCAGATTATAATAAAAGTTAAAATCAATTTCTAATCAATTATTCAAAACAAGTTTTAACCCAAGCCCGCACTGTATCGGAGAAACTGGAGGATAACGATATACCCGGAGGGGATATCGCTGCAAAGAATAATATCCGCTAAGATGAAGGTTCTTCGTTTGAGAAATCAAGAACTATTACTCAACTACGAGAGAAGCCTAACTGAACTCATGAAAAAGTTTAAATCCAAGAGATTCAATTGAAAGAGAGATCAAACAAGAGCAATTAATATATAAATAATAGATATTAAAAACATCAAATGATTAAATGAAACTAGCACTACCTCATTAAGAGAATTCCACCCTAACCAAGGCTAAAGATTTAACAATCCATACAGAGAGAAAACTAAAACAATACTAAGAAAATAAGAGGATGAGATTGAATTGGATGCTCTAATAGCATCTATCTATGAGTTCATATGGACTAAAGAGAAGAAGAAGGGGAAGATAATCAAATTGGAAACTTCTAAACACGGAATCTCACTCAAAATAGTATTCCCACAGCCGAAATTGCGTAATCCCGCAACCACCGATTGATCTGTCGCTTCTGACTGATCGATCGGACCTTTAATCAGAAAATCCCAAGAAAATTCACCATCGGTGATCGATCGGCAGGATCTTGCTGATCAATCAATTGACTCTGATTTTTGCTCATTTGTTTTGCTTTTCTTCTGACTTTTGACTCTTTTTCTTCTGTTGATTTCTCATGAAACTTCTTTACTTGAATTTCCTATATAAAAGAACATAAAAATGTTTAAAATCCATAATCAATAAATGGGGAAGCAAGTTTATAATATAGACTTTAAATCCTGGATTCAGACTAGAATGAGCTCTAAAGAGTTACAAAATAACTATTTCTAAATGTACTTTTGCACACTCATCAGACCCCAAAATCTCATCTAGGCTAAAATGAGACTTTGGGCCGGCGACACTGTTTATCCTAAATTAACCTATAAGCTTGTAAGGCAATACTAAAATGAACCTGAAAATTTTCTTCCATATCCAATATGTATTAATTAAAAACTATGACAGTCTATTAAATAAACGAGGTCATAATGTCATAATCCTCCAAAAGATCATTCTCAATATAAAAGTATTTATATCAATCTAAGTATCTATTACAACTTTTTAAGTAAAACCAAAGTCTAACAGTCTAATAGGAGGGAAAACGGTAAAGGTCTCTCGTTCCCTCCTCAGAAAGTCACTTTTTTCCTCTACACCGTAATCCTCCTCTAACCACGACTCCGCAGCTGCATCAGAACCTGAATCTGCCGACATTAAAACATATCGGATGAGCAACAAGCGATTCGATGAATATGAACTCCTAACTAGTAATATCAGAAACATTAATATAATATGTTTATCATGGATAATGCAATCATAATATGAGCAGGTTCATTGTAGCATTTCACAACATCATTTACATGAGCAGGTGCAATATGACATTTCACCATATACATTGTGCATAAATTAAAGTGTGTAAGTCTTGTACATGTTTCCTCATTCTTTTATTTTCTTGTCTTATTTTTCTTTCATTTCTTTCATAAGTCATCATTATCTTATTTCCTTCTTTTCTTTAATGAGTTCTCATTATCTTGTTTTCATATAAACATCATCAATGCGTAATTTTTCATTAATGCGTAATTTTTTTTAATGCGTAATTTTTCATTATATTGGTGAAAGATATTCTTTACCCTATATACCATATACCAATCTTTAACACTTTTTTCTGGTACTCTTAAATTCACTTATGATTCCTTATCTTGGCATGCATGCCCTGATCTTCGACTTGTTGGTTCCGATCAAGTGCAAAATTCAATCATGCGGTGATGCTTGTGTAGTACTTACATTCTTACTTATAATCGTCATCTTTTCATATTTGTGCTTAGGTCATATCGTTAGTGAATAGTGGTGGACCGTGAGTCAATAACCTTTAGATTATCAATCTGGTGCCTTAGGCGATCCATCATACGTCTCATTCCATCATGATAAAAGGTTTAGGTTCACGAGATTGAATTTTCAAAGTTTATTTCCCAACAATACATCATTACAGGTAAGGTCGATCATCATGCATTATCCTTCAAGTTGCGAGTGAAAGATAACAAATCATTGGTCAAATAATCTTTGAGATTGTCGATCAAGTACCCTGGTAATTCATCATAGCATTGTACACCACCATAAAAGACCTAGGCCACAAGATTGTAATTTAAGGTCTATTTACCCGACAATGAATCACTGCACACAAGATTAACATTATACTTCAATAATCATGGCATATTATTTTCGTGATATCATCAATTGAACATACATACTAATGGTATTTCAGTATAGAATTCAAATCACCACTTATCATTACACATACATCATTTTTACATGTAGCAACATAAAAATAGTAACCATAAATCACCATCTTCTTGTTTCCAGATGAACATCATTGCATGCTTAATCACTATTATTAATTTAAAATAACTCTTCACTATATAGTTGAAAGAAATTGTTATACTCTACATACCAAGTACCAACCCATAACACTTTACTCCGATGTTTCCGGAATTACTTGTGATTCATTTGCTTTCATACACATATCCCATGATCTTAAACTGGTGGTACTCGGGTAAAGAAACTCAATTATGCGATTTCACATACACATTGCTTATTACTCATTGTTCGTGCTCTTATCACGCTTATACAACTATCATAAATGTGAGTGAAAAGTGATACACTCATCAGTTAAATAAACACTTTAGATTTCTAACTTTGGTACCTTCGGTGATCCATCATGCATCCCATTCCATCATGATAGAAGACAAATGCTCAAAAAATTTAAATCAAAAGGTTTACTTACTCAAATTTGGATCACTACATGCAAGACTAATATCATACATTATTTATTGATGCATGTAAATTCCATAATTTCATCAATTTAACAAGTATAATCATGATATCTCAATATTAAGTTCTCAACAATTCTAGTATTCAATATACATCATTTTCATATATTATAACATAGAAAATAAAAGTCTTAAATCATCATTCGTACACCAAACTCCTCAATCCACACAAAATCACAATTTCATTCATCAAAAGCTTCACAATCCAATCCATCTACCATTTCAAATCTAAACATATTTCTCATCCTCATATTTCCACTACCAAACTTCAATTCATTCCCTTCCTCCGCATTTAATCAAACACCTTCACTTCAACATGTAACATTCATGAACAAAACATAAATAGAGATATATTTTCACAATAAATTATATTTAATCTTATTCTAAAATAGGATCTTAGTTTCTAAACTTAAAGACATTAATGGTTCATGGTATTGATAGTGAGAAATCCATATTTACCTTGCTAGAGTTTTTTCCTTCAACCCAAATGCTTAAGAGTCTTCCTTAGAGTAATCTCCAAGCTCAATCCCTCTCCTTAAAGTCAAATCCTTCTTCCCCAGCAAAACTCACTTAGAGCCCTAAGTTTTTCTCTCTTTCTCTCAAAAATTAGGTTTGGAACCTTAAAACCCTAAAAACCTTCGAGTTAGAAGTCATATTTATAGTGGAAGGGGGTTAAAGCCCTAAAATTCGCGTTTTTGAAAAATCCTATGCGCGATGTGCGATCAATCGTATCATGACCCAAAACCCCAACTAAACCAATATGGGACTTTGTATCAAGATATTTCTTAAAAAACCTGCTTAAACCAAGCATACAAGGAAAGATAACAAAGTTCTCTAAAATTGTAAATATAAAATTTCGACATAAAACTCCAAAACCATCCAGCATAAGTATGATCAAGAAATAATACCCATAAAACATAAGGTCTAACAAGTATAAATCTGAGTGACAACCAACTATACCAGGGGTTTAATACAAATAACCCCACCCCACCCAACCCAAATACTCTCTAGTATCGAAAATGGTCAAACTCTCTAGCCTCCTCACAAAAAAGGGGTCACCTTCTTCCTCAGCTCTGCAAGCCTCGTCTACCTAAGGCTCAACTACATACTTCTGCTCTAGGCCTGCCAAGACAAAAGTCTGGTTGAGTACAAGAGCATTCGATGTATATACAATCAAAGTAAACATTATAATAACCTGCATTCAGTTAGTACCATAATTCATAGTATAATGAGGGATTAAGAATGCGGAATGATAAACATATGATAATCAATAACATAAAACATAATCAGAGTGCGAACGAATATCTGCGCATAACATCATATCATCACCTTGACTCGTGCACTTATGAAAGACTTAGACTTATATGGCATGTGCTTAACTTGTCTTATGCATATGACATGCTTATGATCATCCACACTTATGCAATACTTCTTTTCCCTAATTCACAAGTGGCATATCAGGGCCTCTTTTGCGAAGTGTGTAAAGAGTTCTTTTGTAGCATAACAGGGTCTCTATTCTCGAATAGTATATTGAGTTATTTTTCAGTATAACAAAGCCTCTCTTGGAATAGTGTTGGGAGTTCTTTTACAACATAACAATGCCTCTTTTGGAATATTGTATATAAGAGTTCTAACATATTTCTTTCCCAATGATATATGTATCTTATCAAGGTTCATATGTATCTTATCAGCTCATCATATCTCTTATCATCTTATCCACATCTTATAAATCTTATGCTTCTTAACAGGCATATGCAATGCTTAACTCATGATTAATGCAAACAGCTCGTGAGACTTTTAACTTAACACACAAGTGAAAATTGATGCAATAGTGTCGCAATTGATATTCAAGTGAATCACCTCTTAGAGCCCGGTTCTCCACCAAGGAATTCCACAAGGCTCATTACATCTTAATTAGAGAATCCTTAACATAGAAAATCTTGCTCTAAGTGTGACTTACTCAAATATCAACTACCATACGGAATAATTAGGGCATAATGCAACACAATCAACAATAATATAATTCCACATAATGCATAATCATTCCTACCATAAGTTTTGAAACAAGTACTAATCCCCCACAACTCTCTTCCCATGCATATGAACCCATTTCATTCATTTCATAGTAATAATACAATACAAGGTTTCCCAATTCAATTCCATGCAATCCATTACCCTAACTGCCACTTCAAAGAGTTTGAAATCCCAATTCCTCTCCAAGCAGACACACCAAATTCAATTCATACTCATACATATTCCATACTATAATACACACATATTTCCTATTTCATAAAATACTAGAAATGTTACTATAGAAGACAATCCATGACTAGAATAGCTTAAAAACACAAGTTTATTCATAATGAGGTTGAGTTGGATAGTATATCGACCTCTCGAGATTGAAATCCGACAGTTTATTGCTTGAGTGAGGGTTAAAAAGGTTGAAAATTGGATCTCCAAGCTTGATGGAGTAAATCCAAACTTCATCTTCCTTTCCAAGGGGGCTTCCCTTAGAAAACTTAGGGTTTTCTCTTCTTTATTGCCAAATTAGGTAAAAAGGCCTTAGGGTAGTCTAAACCCTTGAATTAGGTGATCTATTTATAGTCCTAGGGTTGAAATCCCCAAAAACCCGCATTTGCACAAGTTAAAAAAAACATAAATTTTAACTTCCATTTGAACAGATATAACCGTTCTAAGCCAATAGGCCCCCTTTCAAATGGAAGTGATTGCAGGTCAGTTACACACAATAAAAACTGGCTTTGTTTGAATGGATTTTTCCTAAATTTGGTTTTCTTTATTTCTAACCTTTTTGGTTTCATCACACCCAGACTAAATGCTTCCCAAACATCCCAATACAAGTTTCAAGATCAGAAACTTATCGAGGTGTTTTGAGAACGTAGGTCTTGCATGTCAAATGACCAAAATACCCTTGGTTGTCTCCGAGACCAATTCTTCCTTGAAACTTGGGATATTGCTACCCGGCTCTAGTCTAACACCATTGATGACTCCCAGACACACCCACACAACTTCCTAACATCTTTTTTGATATGATGAAAGTCCTACAATCTGGACTTAACCTACGTATTCAATTTCTGGTCTTCTCCCAAACCTAGACATAACAGTATTCATAGTACTACTCACCGCATTGGGATTTTCAGGGTTCTACATCCTCTCCCCTTATAGAAATTTCATCCTCGAAATTTGGGTGAACGTACTAGAGAGTTTTAAATGAAATAAAGAAAGCATACATCATTCATAGAATTACACACAACCATAAACATAAAACCGATTTCATTGATTTCCCAAAAGGTTACATTATGAAATCCTGATTTCAACCAAAAAGAGGGAATATAATCCCTCACAACTAACCCCACCATTAGACTTTCCCCTTTTGGTTACATACCATCATTACAAAACACTGCAGATAAACAAAACAAAACAAGAACAACCAAACATCAAACAACACTCCCAAATTCTATAAACCTACTCCTCCCTACTGACATCCCACTGACAGAAAACACCATTATTCCACCACCACTGGTCGTCCTTGGGCTCATTAGCTCCTGCAGCATCATCGGGAATGTCGACCTGAGGCAACATCTGCATACGGAACTAGGCCAGCTCAGCTTGGAGGTCTTGAACTAAAGTGTGTAGCGTCGCATGCTGTGCGTGGTACAACTGGTTCTAGGATCAGATCTCATCCTGAAAAGAGGCCTGGCTAGCCATCATCTGAGCCATCTGTGACGTCAACAACTCCATAGATGTAGCTCTCCCAACAGCAGGCTCGACCTCCTCCATATCCTCGTCCTCATGGTCCGCAGTTGGCTTTGCCTGAGGTACATCTGGCATGTGGGCAACACTCTTGGACCACGATACCTTTCGATGTAGCCCTTTGAGTCTCTGAAGGGTTCGTCAGACGGAAGGATGCCGAGAGACTCTAGGATCTGGTATATGAGTATGCCGAAGGGGAGACCGCCTCGGGTGGTGGCCGACTCACCCACTATCAACATCCGCTCGGCTATAAGGGTTGAAATGCAGATTGGCTTCCGGGCAACAATGACATACAATAGGTAGGCACGATAAGCACTGATATCAGTGGTGTGGCCCATACGATCGATGTTAGCACACATAATCATGTGTATAACACGGGTCAAAGGAGTAAGGCGACTCTGGGGTAGATGAGGAGGCACCCATGAACGACCGTCCCCAGATAAGGAAGAGGCGACGGTGTTTAGGAATTTGTTCTCGTTCTCCTCCCGAAATGTGAACGATAAGAAGGCCTCGGGGACAAGTGGGGTGTCAAGGAACTCAGATAAGAAAGTAGGGGAAATGACAAGACTCTTGCCACAACCATAGACATCAAAAGTCTTGGGCTCATTATCATCGCGGGTAATGTTGGAGTAAAACTCCTGGACTAGCTCCACATGGCACCGGCTTGACAAGGACACGAGCTTTTCCCATTTATGGAATCAGAGAATATCAGGAATAAGGGTATGGGACAACTCAGGGAGATTTGTTTGGCGTTCCACAAGGACCACCCACTTGGATATGAATTGCTTGTAGAAAGTTTTGCTAGGGCGATTTGGGAATCTATCCACCTCCTCGGGTGTAGATGAGCTACTACCCTTGTTTTTGGAGGATTTGGAGGGGCGAGAGGAAGAAGTCTTCATTAGAGGAACTTCATCAAAGTCCTCTTCCCCTTCGAAGTAAACGGGGCGTTTGTTGCGCTTCCCCGCTCCCCCTGACATAAGGAAAAGCAATGCGATGACGGAAAAGATGAAAGCCATAAAGAAATTTGAGAATAAAACAAAGATTTTTCAACATAGACAGTGAATCTAGGGGATTAAGATCAAAAGGAACGAAAGGAAAAGGCAAGAATACCTTTGGAATGGAGAAGAGGAAAGAGAAAGCCAAGACCTAGAATCCTGTTCGAACCAAGTGAGCTTAAATCTAAATTCGGGTAACTTAAAAACGAGCATGCCGTCTTATTCGACTCTTTGAAATTTCACTCCCCACTTTAAACCCACTTTAAAACTCGATTAACCTTCCTAGATTTTAATCCTATAATTAACTTGGGGGGATTTTTCTTAATTTACCTAATTTATTTATTTTATTTCATTATATATATATATATATATATTATACTCCATAAATTATTCCCATCATGCAAGTATGATCCCTATTATTAATTATCATTCTGCCCAAAAATTAAGATGAAATTCCTTGAATTCGAGAACAACTAATTTAACTGGCATTTTTTGATGGAAAATTTGAATTATACAAGCCATGGTAGATCAAGTTTATGATGAAGGACTCCCCAAAGGGATAGTAGCAGGCAGTCCTCGATCTAACCGACTTAGCCCTGTAGAACAACATGTGTGAAATTGGGCATGGCGAAGGGGTACATAGGCCCAATATCAAACATTGTGTGAGACAGAAAACCATTCACCAACAATGAGTCTGAATTAATTGTACAAGCTAAATATGTCCAAACACAAACACTCAAATTCAGACTCTTTTTGGGTTTCTAGGTTTTTACTCAAATGATTGATCAATGAATGATAAAGTGAGTAATATAATGATTGGAATGATAGGAGTTCTTGTTTTAGTTCATAAATTATTCTATTTTATAACCGAAGAAGTTTTATGGCCGTTGGTGGAGTAATAAATGCAAACTAGTCGTTTTAAAATAATCGTTACAGAGCATTTATTTTGCCACTTGAGTCATCTAGTCAACTGAATGGGTCATATAGTCGGTTGGATATCAAAGTGGCCAGATTAACATTCTTGCCTTCATCTAGTCGACAAGATGGCTCCATCTAGGCGATTGGATGATGCATTTTTTGCCCAAAATCCATTTTCCATGACCTTAATGATGAGATTTGATTCCAAGGTCTTCTACCTTATCAAGATAATTACCATCTTTTTAGGTTTTTAAATAGATTTTAAATTAGGTCTTAAGGTACCTATGATCATTCTAAGTTTGTGAGATTTTCAACAACCAAACCTTGAGGACTTTTTACAAAAGTCCTAATCGCTCTCAAACTAAAATATAAAACTATTAAACCTTTTAAAGAGTCTTCTATCTTGATCTTGGGTCATCTTCTTGGATTTCATCTTTAAGCTTTGTAAGAACCGAATTTTTACACCCCTGCCTTAACCATGGTTAAACCCCTTAACCATGATTATCCTCACCTAAACCCTAGTCAAACCCTGAGTAAAACCCTAAACCCTAGTCAAACCCTAGGTAAAACCCTAAACCCTAGACAAACCTTAGGTGAGCCCAACGTCAAACCATAAAACAAGAGACTTAGACTAATAGAAAGTCCCCCAATCGGAATAGGGGTTTCCTAAAGCATAGAATACTTAATATAGCAATTTCCCGAAGAAAACTGTGCACCTGGGCGGTCAAATGGAGCCCTGGGCGATCGATCCCCACTTGGGGCGATCTATTGCCCATTGGTGATCGATCCCCTTTGGTGGGCGATCGATTGCCCCTTTTGGGTGTAGTCGAATTTGAGCCAAAACTCCAACACGGAGAGCCTCCTTAGCTAGGCGGTGGACTTCCCCATTAAACACTTGAGGAAAATAACACTACAAAAAGAAGACATCAGTTGCTTGATATCCAAAATTAGGGATATTAACTCCCACGCATCATTGACTGACATATTGATAGAATCAATTAAAGCCTTGGCGTCAGATTACAAAACTAGTCGTTGCACCCTTATGCCTAACTAAGTAGGTATACCTATTAATAAAAAACAGAAAAGGTAAAATAAGTCGAGCCAAATCTTAACCTTTAGGGCTAAGCATAGAGGGACATGATTCGGGAGTATAATTGGGAGCATACCATAGACGACTCTTATTTTATTTTTTATTTTATTTTATACAAATTATTTGCACATTCTGGTTAGTATATGTTTAGGTGGAGTTAATATCTTTTCAAAAAACACCAAAAAAAACACTTCTCTCACCTTTCTCCCACAGGATTCATCCGGGGTTATTCCCACGGTGTGTTGACTCTAGTTCGTTCAAAGGGGCATTTTTAAGGGGCCATCTTTTTTCTTCTCTATAATCATCACCACCCATTTACTCGAACCAGGGAGGTGAGGTGGGGAGGGCAAAAGATGGATTTTATTTGTTGTAAGCTTCGTGGAAGCTTCGCGCGCCATCTCTTGACAAACTCTTAAATACCAAGAGTCCGTATACTCTCTTAGAGAAGCCAGAGAGAACGTCTCTGTCTTTTACGAAGAAATGAAACCTACTTTTATAAAATTTTAATTATAGAAGTCAGGACTAGAATAACCAGAGTTAAAAGAACACGTTTCGCGTATTTCAAACAACTAGAAGCGTTCTCTCTGGCTTCTGCCAGAGATGATCCCGTGTGATACCAAAAACTCCCGATCTTTATGTTTTTGGGGTCAAATAACTCTTCCTTTTTCCAATTCCATCCGCCCCGCCATGTAGACAAAGAGAAAGAGAAGAGAAGCTTGCTTTCTGATTCACCAATTCACGGCATTCAATAGGTAGCCGGCATAATATTCATCCACGCCCGCCGGTTTTGGCGTTTTCCATTTTGGCCCCTTCCCCCTTTCGATTTTCTCTTCAGGTATGTGAAAAAAATTGAAAACACCGTGATATTAATGTGGGGGCATTCAGAGCCAGATCTGATCCCTCATTTTGTATATTTGGTTATTGGATTGGTGGTGAAGCAGATCTTATCTCACCTGACATTTTTTTCCAACAAACAAATAGAGAGAGGCCCTTACGGTATGTCACTTTTTAGGGAGTCGGTTCTTTATTATCGCTTTTATTTTATTTTGCTTCGCTATCAATTGGAGTTCACTGTTTCTTATTTTTATTGAATCTATTTAGCTATATGTTCTTTCTTTCCTTTTCGTATTTTTTTTTATATTCATTGCAACTTTTGTTACAGAGGATAATCTAGCATTCCTCGAAGGTCTGTGAAGTCTTTTCAATCTGTTTAATTGGCTTCCTTTTTCGGATAATTTGTTCGCCGGCAGAGGAACATTGATCTGTGAATTTGCAGTAAGTAGGCTTTTATCTTTTCTTGAATTATGGTTCACTAGTACAGATGCCATTTTCTTTTAATTTTTTCAATCTTCTAATTCTTGCTGTACGTAGTCTATTAAGTAAGTAATTTGATTGTAGGCGTATTGATGCATTGGTGTTTAGGATGAGTTACAATCGATCATGATTTCTAAAAATTGGTGGTAGCGGATCCCTCTTCTTGAGGTGTGTTACTTTGTCTACCTGGAATAAGTTTTGAACTGTAGCATCTAGGGTCCGTGAGTTTTTATTATAGGATTAGTAAGCAGCCAATATACAATATACAATGTTGAGCTCTCAATGGATCGTGGTATTGTTTTGGTTGATCAATGAAATGATCTTTGCATGCAGATGGGACCCATAGAGGATAAGAGAGACATTGAATCCGAAGAGGAAATCCCTTTTAGTACATCTCAAGCCACTAGAAAGATTCATGCTTTCGATCATGTTGGGACGCACACAGATGTTCCGCACACATGGATTCCTAAGCGGATACGCAGCAGCAGACCACTCGAGAGTATTTACATTGTCTTAATCAAAGCAAAGATTAACGTGTTGTTACCTTTTGGTCCCCTGGCAATATTGCTTCATTATCTCACCAGAAAGCATGTAAGTACTACTGATATCCATCATCTTTTAATGTGTTTTTTGTTTTTTTAAGTCAGAATAGTTAAAAGAAAAAGGGAACAAGAGAAGGAAGTTTCTGACACCTTTTTTGTATTTTCTTTGGAAACATAGAATGATGACCAACTGATAGGAAATATACGATATGGAATGATCTTCCTAATGATTGTTACCGATTTTAAAAAAATTGTTATGACTTTGTGGAAAGCGAACCAAAGCATTCAGTCAGGCATTAACGGTTTAGAATGTTTCCATTTTTAGCTTTCTATTTTCCGATACTTTTTATTTATTATTATTTTTTTCATATCCCAGGGATGGGTCCTCTTCTTCAGCTTACTGGGCATCACACCTTTAGCTGAGCGTATGGGTTATGCAACAGAGTAAGTGTTAACTTGTAAAATGAAATATGTGGCATTTCCTTGGTGTTTGTATGGCTGTCAAAGGGCAGGGCATGGGTCAGCCCTAAGGCCCCTAACCCTGTCCTTACTTATAAGGGGAAGACCCTAACCCTGCCCTAGCCCTTCAAGGGCCTGGATTGATTAGGCCCTAACCCTGCCTTCAAGAGCCAGGCCCCCAGGATGGGAAAGAAAAGTGATTTTTTTTTTCCATTCGAGATGACGATTATTTTTTCTACACCCACTCCCAACCCAATAGAGTATTCAATCGAAATTATTTAAAGTAAAATAAATAAATAGAAAAATAAAGTAAAACAAGTACAATAATAAAACTAGATAAAACAGAACCTATATTGACCACAAACAAAGGTTGTACTAGCCCTAGCCCTAGCCCTAGCCCTGACCTTACTTATAAGGGTAAGATCATAACCCCACACTAGCCCTTCAAGGGCTTGGATTGACTAGTCTCTAACACTGCCCTTTAGGGCCGGGCCGGGCAGGATACCATTATTAAAAGGCTTTTTTGACAGGCTTGTAGTACCTCTTTACCTTTAACTTGCTAGTTCACATTCCGTTGTTCTCGTTGTGCAGGCAGCTTGCATTCTACACAGGACCTACAGGTATTTTGACTATTCTAACTACATCATTGTTGTTGTTCTTAACAAAATTGGCACACTGTATGAAGGCTAGACTGCTGTGTTTGTGACAGACAATTCTTGTGTTTTTTTTTGATTTGTTTGACGGACAAATTCATCATTTTGACATTATATCAACATGGACCGCTACATCGATCTAAAACGTTCAATTGTTGGGCCTCCTCTTTGATGGCCGGTAGTCACATAATCATGTTGACAATTGATATTTACTATCAATTTAGGAGAAAGAAAAAGGAAAAAGAAGAATTAAGTAATAAAAATGTTGCGAAAAAATGCCTGGATGCTTAAGGAAGTGATATAAGTGTAGCAGGAAAAAAACTATATACTAGACTATCAAGATAGCCTGATGATTAAGATTTTCTGGACCATGATCATCAAGAGGCTGATCACAATTGAATCATCTCGATCAATAGTGAGGCATATGTATCATGCAAAATGAAAGACGAACTTTAGTTTTTATATCCCTCACTGGTGCGAAATGCTTGCCCTCCCTATGGTACCATATTTGATGTCGGCATTTATTTACTGGTCCCAAATTTTGTGTATCATAATACAATTTTTCGTTTTGGGATATGCAGTTGGGGGTCTTTTAAATGCTACATTTGGCAATGCAACAGAAATGATAATATCGATCTATGCTTTGAAGAATGGGATGATAAGAGTCGTTCAACAATCGTTACTGGGCTCCATCCTATCAAATATGCTCTTAGTGCTTGGATGTGCCTTCTTCACCGGTGGGATTTACAAGAAAGTTCAGGTCTTCGATAAGGTAGATGATTTAGAATCTGATAGGGACATTTCTTCATGAACTGTTGCTGTGGAATAAGCTCTTTCACATGCATATCTTCCTGATGTAGTTGAAATAAATTTGTAGTGTGTTATCTTCACAACAGGCAGCTGCTGTGGTGAACTCAGGATTGCTGTTGATGGCTGTCATGGGTATAATGTTTCCAGCTGTTCTTCATTTCACGCATACAGAGTTGCATGTTGGGAAGTCAGAGTTGTCACTTTCAAGATTTAGCAGCTGCATTATGCTAGTGGCATATGCAAGCTACCTTTTTTTTCAGCTGAAGAGTCAGCAGAATCTTTATAGTCCTATTGATGAGGTGCTTTCTCTTCGCTCAATCTCTTATAGAAGACCAGCTTGTGGTTGTGTTCACATGAGTAAGATTAGTTGATTTATAAATCATAATTCAACCTTGGTTTATTCATTCATTTGCTGGTTTCAGTTCATAGG
The DNA here is from genome assembly GCA_015143295.1 of Tetracentron sinense. Lineage (NCBI taxonomy): Eukaryota > Viridiplantae > Streptophyta > Magnoliopsida > Trochodendrales > Trochodendraceae > Tetracentron > Tetracentron sinense. Next base: position 781,822 of record CM026567.1, on the reverse strand, counting down.
AAATGGTTCCATTTGATGCATTTGAGAGAGAACACAATGAATAATTTGTAAGGCTAGTGTTGTCAAAGTTGATTCCAACCGGGATATAAATTTTAAGATAAGGACTCATAAAATATTTCTTTGGAAAATAAGAGAAAATATATATTTTATTCAACAATTTAGGAAATTAAAAAATGCTGAAAGTCTACATAGCCCTAATATAATTACATACTTTTTCTGTACAGCACAAACTAAACTGTTGCCTAAAAAATAAAATTTATTGAAAGCCCACAAAACCCTCATATAATTACCCACTCATGTCTATACAGCACAAAACTAACATAAAAGAGTATGTCTTTTAAAAAAATAAAAATAAAGAAGACCACTCAATGGGGCAAGGGGTTAGGTATGAACCCTACTAGTTTATTAAAAAAGGAAAGTAAACCTAGATAGGGGCACATGAAAACCTTGCCTTTGAAAATCTGACTATAAATTATGATAATGTGATCTAGGAAGAACGGATATTGTGGAGACCTAGAGGCCTTCTGACATCAATTCTCGCAATTTTTCAGATATTGGAAAGAATCGATCTAAATTCTGTGATCGTGATGGAAGTGGTGGTGGTGTGGGAGGTGGTGGTGGGGGGTGTTGGCAGCAGGGGTGGTGGCAGACTGACAGTGGGGTTGAGAGTGGGTGTTACCGATACGTATATGAATTTTCTTAATTATGATGGTTCTCTGATTCTTGGAAGGACTCAATCTGCTTTCTTTGGTCGTGATGGAAGTGGTGGTTGTGGGGATGGGGAGTGGTGTTGGCAGCAGAGGCGCAACGGGGTTTGGGGTGATGGTGATGGGGGTGGCGGCGGTGGGAGAAGAAACAATTAGGGAGAGAGGAAAGAGTTTGGGAGAGAGATAAGATAGGTCACCCTATTTGTAGAGGTTTCTTGGGAACGTTACAAAAAAAATTATTTTTTAATTCCCTAGAAATAGTGTAGGAACACCCTGTTTCTAGGGGTGGCAATCGGCTTTCAAATGAGAGGGCCCTGCCAGGCCCGACCCTCCTAAGCCTGTGAATTTGAGGGCTTTTTTTCTTCCTTCCTAAGGCTTGCGGGCTGGGTATGGCTGAATTTATGGAAGCCTTCCACACGCTCTACTACACCATTATATATAAGATCTAGAATATACATATATGGTATTATATACATATGAATTTGAGGGCCTTTTTTCTTCCTTCCTAAGGCTTGCGGGCTGGGTATGGCTGAATTTATGAAAGCCTTCCACATGCTCTACTACACCATTATATATAAGATCTAGAATATACATATATGGTATTATATACATATATTAGTTATATGTACTTTATATGATAACACTTTAATACTATGCCTTATATTAGTATTTTGTCAAAGTACCTTTTATGTTAGTACTGTGTTAAATTTAGATATATACTTGCACTATGTCTTATGTTAGCACTTGATGAAGACTAGTCCATGGCCTCAAAGTATATATCTGTAGGTTCAAAAAAGCCCATGGCTGTCCACGAGGCCCACAAATTGGGCTCACTAATGAATTGCAACAGCATGGGTAGGGGTGGAAATCGGTCCGGGTTGGGTTTAGCCCAAACACATCCCAAAGTTCAAAACCTTAGCCCAAGCTCGGCTCACAAATAACATCGGGCTTTGGCCGAGTTTGGGCTAGCCCAAATTAAGTAGATTGTGGGTGAGTCGGGTCACACATTCCCTTCTCTAGGTTGTAGACTTTTTTTTTTGGTATACTAGGTAATAGTTTTACAGAATGGGAAATTGAGAATGTTTGGGGTTATGGTCTATTAAGGACCGTTGGATGTAATCCAAGGGTCAATTTTACTTGCTAGGATAAGGGTACTATTATATATATATAGTTCGGGCTGAGCTAAAGGCAGCCCAAGCTCAGCACATAATTTACTTTGGGCCTCTAGCCCAAACTCAGCCCAGCCCAAAGTAAGGAAGGCTCAGCCCACCCAAACTTTGGGCCAAACAATCAAGCTTTGGGCCAACCCAACCCAATTGCCACCCCTAAGCATGTGGTCGTCTAGAAAGTCAAAATTCTTATGGAAGGTTGTTGGATCTTCTAGAGTGTTTGAAGTCTTTATTGGAATTTGGAAGTTGTCATTAATAATTCTTCTAAGAGAGTCTTGGTTTGAAGAATGAATCTTCTAGAGGGTTTAAAGCTATTCTTGGAAGATTTTGTCATTAATGAATCTTTTAGAGAGTCCAAGAGTTTTATTTAGGTAGTTTTAGGAAATTTAAGTAATATGAAGTTTTAAAATTTATGAGAGAAGGTTTTAGGAAATCTATGAATTATAGGACTAAGAGGAAATATTAGAAACTTTACTTGGTGGCGTTCTTTTGTAAGCTGTGATTCCTTACTTGGTGGTGTGACTCCATCGTCGGATGTCTAGATTGGTGAGATTCTAACTTTAGGACCTCCGTAGAAGTAGTGTGACTACTTCATTTCTCTCTTTCCGTCACTGCTCGGTAGAAATCTTGTAATGCATTCTACATCAATTTTCGTATTAGAGCAAGTTTTCAACTTCTTGGAAATCTCGTGGAAAGATGTCTACTTGAAGCAGGCGATCGTATGCACCTAAACTCATGTAGTCTTAGTGAGATGAACTTCTTTTGGAGTTAGTGCATCAAGCCATCAACTTTCTTAATGTACAAACTTTTTATGGTCTTGTGTATATATAGAATAACCAGACGAAGTTCAACAAGAACCCAAATAAGGTGACACAAATCTTGATGAAAATTTTCAAGAGCATGAAGACGTAGATGGCATTGGTGAGGGCACATGCAACAATCCACCCAAGATTTCAATAACCCAAAGTCCATTTCGCATTGGCTCTACCATGCGTTCTTCTACAGTTGGGCGACAACCACCACAATCCACATCGTGTTGAAGCTAGACTCCCAATAGGCAATTTCCATTAGATCTTTAAGCAAAACTGCAAGAATTATATGGGTTAGTTTGATGATGGATCATGAAGAGTTAAAGTAGAAGTTGCTGATTTTTTCGAGAAACTGGATTCACATGCTTTCTAGGGCTGCTTAATGTCTTTAGAAGATTATTTTAATTGGTTCAAAAAGAGCAGGTTTGTTTTGTGAAGATGAAACTTAAGGGGCAAGCCTGAATATGGTGGCATAGTATTGAAGATTGACCTGTAGGCTTGGTCAACCTCCCATCAAAGATTAGGAGGACATGAAATTGAAATTAAAGGAGAAGTATCTTCCTCTTGATTATGAAGAAACCATCTTTGAGGAGTTATTTTTACTTCGGCAAGAAGCTTCCATTTGTGGAGGAATGCACGGAGAAATTCAACGAATTGACTATCCGAAGTTGAATAACAAAAAATGAGCGACAAGCTATATTGCTATATCAAATTGGATTAAAGATGGAGATTTAGAAGGAACTCACGACTATACGCTTGACCGGCCTTGAAGAAGCTTATCAGTTGGCCTTAAAGATTGAGGCCCAATTGAGGCATCCACCATTAAAGGGTACTAGAATCATTCCTGGGGGACTCCTTGTCTCAAAATGAATCTAATGCTCCATGAAGCAATTTAAGTATCTCAAACTCTGCTTCAATTAGCAAAAGCAACAATAGGCGGCCTTTGGGTGGAGATAATAACAAGGGCAAGGATCCTGTAATTAAATAGCATGTCACGCCAAGATAATGAAACAAAATGCTACAAGCGCGGTGGAGTAGGGCATTATGTTATAGTGTGTCCTACAAAGAAAATCAACTAATGTGAAGATGGAATTGAAGGTGATGTAGTGACAGATGATCAAGGTGCCGAACTATTAAAAGAACCAGTTATTGAAGAACTGGAAGGTCTCCCTAAGACTGTTCTTATAGTTCAAAGGATTTTAACCGTCCCTAAGGAAGAGGAGAAAGAGCAGTGGTGTCGCACCAATATTTTTCACACCAATGTAGCATATGAAGGAGAAGTTGAAAAAGTCAGTATCGACTGAAGAAGTAGCATGAACGTAATTTCTTAGGAGTTGGTCGATAAATTGGAATGAAAAGGTGAAAAAGCACTCGCGACCCCATCGAGTTGCTTGGATAAATGATATGTTGATCTTGGTAAGTAGTCGATGCTTGGTTCATTTTTCTTTGGGCCAACTTATTTCGATTCCATTTGGTGTGATGTAATTCCAATGAAAGTTAGCCACATCTTAGCGGGAAACCATGGCTTTATGACCGAAGAGTTCAATATGACAGGTTGCCAATACCTACACATTTCTGCGCAATGGCCATCAAACTATCCCTAAGAAAATAAAAGATACGTTGCCAGTAAAGAAGGTGGAGTCGAAAATCTCCTCTAATGTGCTTAGAATGTGTGAATTTATGAGTTATAGCCGAGATCAGGGGATTATTTATGCCTTAGTGAGGCGTGAAGTTAAAAAACTTAAGGAGATGCCAAAGGAGTAGCCACCTAAAATTCAAAAGCGCCTTTAAGATCTTTTAGGTCTCATTCCAGATGAGTTTTCAACAAAGTTTCCATCGCTGGGGGATATCCAACATTCGATTAATTTGGTACATAGAGTTGTTTTACCCTAGGAAGCACGGATACGGGTACGATACGATATGGGTACGGTGATACGACAGAACCTAAAAAAACAGGATACGGGTGCGGCCAGGATACGTCTGTATTTTTTAAAAAAGATAATAATAATACTATATTTTGTATTATAATTACAAAATAATCATTGGTTCAGTTCTGTTTATGTATAAAAAAGACCATGTCCATGCAAAAGCAAAAGAAATAGGGTCATCTCATCATCCACTAAGCAAAAATGAAAGTCATCCTATCATCCACTAAGAAAAATATAAAGAAGACCATGTCCATGCAAAAACAAAAGAGATAGGGTCACACCTCCAGGTCTCCCAAAAAAATAAAATAAAAAATTCATGGTCGTATCCCGGCCGTATCCCTGTGTATCCATGCCGTATCGGAGCCGTATCCTTGTCGTATCTGAAATGAAAAAATTGTTTTTAATTAACCCGATACGTCTAAGCCGTATCCCATACGTATCCCACCGTATCGGAGGCATATCCGTATCCCATACGTATCCGATACGGGTATGAGGACCTATTTGAAGTATCCGTGCTTTCTAGGTTTTACCCAACTTGCTAGCTTATCGCATGAACCCAATAGAGCATGCTGAACTTAAAAGAGAACTAAATGATCTCCTTAATAAGGAATTCATTAGGGAAAGTATGTTTCCCTGTTTAGTGCCTGTGCATTTTACTCCGAAGCGTGATGGAAGTTGGAAGATGCGTGTCGACAGTTGGGCTATCAACAAGATTGCAGTTAAATATAAATTTTCAATTCAAAGGCTTGATGACATGCTAGATATGATGACGGGTGCAATAATCTTCTCTAAGATCAATCTTCATAGCGGGTACCACCAAATTCGTATCCTTTTAGGAGATGAATGGAAAACATGAGTGTTAGTCATGCCTTTTGGCCTAACTGCCCCAAGCACATTCATGCGCATTATGATACAAGCACTTCGAACTTTTATTGGAAGATTTTTCGTAGTCTACTTCGATGATATTCTTATTTATAGCAGGTCTAACAAGGACCACGATCCATGAGGAACATTTGTGTTAAGTTATGAGAGTTTTAAGATTTGAGAACCTCTAAATTTACTTGAAAAAGTGTTCTTTCATTAGTTCAAGCATTATTTTTTTGGGCTTAGTTGTATCCCCAAGGGGAGTTGAAGCTTCTCTTAAGAAGATTAGATCCATCATTGAGTGGCTGCTTCCTTCTAACATAACATCCATAAAGTGTGGAGCTTCCATAGTCTGGCACCTTCTATCGAGATTTATTAGAAATTTCAATTGCATCATGGCCCCTATTACTAAATGCATGAAAGGTGGACAATTCGAACGAATAAAGGTCATCACTGAAGCTTTTGAAGAAATTAAAGTAAAGATGACTGAAGCCCTAGTCCTATAACTCCCAGACTTTGATAAGGCATTCGGAGTTGCTTGTGATGCTTCAAATGTGGGAATCAATGTTGTCCTAAGTCAAGAAGGACATCCTGTGACCTACTTTAGCGAGAAGCTCAACGTTGCTTGAAATTCGGAAAATGTACTACACATATGATGAGTTCTACACCGTGGTCCATGCTTTAAAAGCATTGGAGACATTATCTCTTTCACCAAGAATTTATCTCATTCTCAGATCATGAAGCCCTACAATATTTTAACTATTAGAAGAAATTTAGTGGATGACATGCTAAGTAGAGCGCATATTTACTGGAATTCACTGTTCACAATCCTCTTATAACATAATGCAGGAGTCAAAAATAAGGTGTAGACGCGTTAAACCTTAAGTCCTAACTTCTGACAACCATTGTAGTAACAATCGTTGGATTTAAGGAGATTAAACGCGATTATGCTTCTGATGAAGATTTTAGTAAATCCTAGACTGCTCATTGATTTGATTCCTTTACTAGTGTTTGTTCGCACTAGTGAAGATTTTGAAGGATTCTCCCAGCACATCAAAGAGATCCGTTGAAAGATTGCAATCAATACTGAAAGTTTTAAAGATAGGGCTGATCTTCTTAGGCGTTTTACCCAATTGAATGAAGGTGATATGGTGATGGTTCGTTTAAGGCCTGTGAGATTTCCAACTGGTTCCTATCACAAGGTTCATTCAAAGAAAGTTGTTTCATATTGTGTCTTGAAACGATTTGGAGAAAATGCTTATTTATTAGAACTTCCACTAGAAGTTTGTTTTAGCCCCATCTTAATCATTGAAGACTTAACTGCATATTTTGAACGCGGGGAGACTAAAGAGTGTGCTATCCACCTCCCTCCAACACCTAAGCAAGATGTAGAGGAAATTGAAGATGTGCTTGATGATTAATTTTTTGTACAAGGCGTAGCCAAAAGTTTTTAGTTAAGTGGAAGAATCGACCTCTATCAGATTGTACGTCGATAATTTCAAATGATTTTCAATGACTCAATCCAAATTTGTTTGAGTGTTACCAGTCCTTTCACTCGTCAGAGTCAAGTTTTCTCAAACGGGGGGAATTAATGAAGACAAGCCCATGAGCCTCAAAGTATATAATCGTAACTTTAAGAAAGCCCGTGACTATCCATGATGCTCACAAATTGTGCCCAATAAGGAATTGCAATAGCATAAGTTCTGCATAAAATTCAAAGTCCTTATGGAAGGTTGAGGAATCTTTTAGCGAATCTAAATTCTTTGCTGGAAGTTGTTGTCATTAATAATTCTTCTAGCGAGAGTCTTTGTTTGAAGAATGAATCTCCTAGAGAGTCCAAGAGTCTTATTTAGTTAGTCCTAGGAAATCTAAGTTATTTAAAGTCTTAGCATTTATAAGATAAGTTTCTATAAAGTCTATAAATTGTGGGACCTAAAGGCAATGTAAGCAACTCAAATTTTATGATTGAATGAAGTAATTCTTTTGTAAGGTGTGATTCCTTACTTGGTGGTGTAACTTCATCCTCAAAAGCCTAGATTGGTGAGATTCCAACTCTAGGACTTCCATAGAAGCAATGCGACTCTACTTCATATCTCTCTGCCCTTCCCTTCTTTATTTCCAACATTATTCTCTATTCGTTCTACATCAGTACTATATCAAATTAGCTACATCCTAGTACTAGGTTTTACGTCAGTACTGTTTCAAAGTGCCTTATCTTATTACTGTGTAAAAATTAGTATTTTAGCTTATGTTGACACTTTGTTACTTAAATAAAATCTATACTATACATATAAAATTTCTATATGCCTAGTGTTAGTACTGCGTTAAAATTAAATATATGGAATGAAAAAACATATAACTAAAACACACAACAAAATATAGAATATTATATACAATTCATTATAAAAGAATAGTAAATGCACTATATAATTTTTTAAATTAAGAAAAATTATCTACTTTGCCGTCGAGTGAAATAAAAATAATTACTCCATTGGGTTGCTCTTTGCCTTGCATCTCCCGTCCCAAGCCCGAGTAAAGTAGGAGGGTTGATTTCAGGTTGGTATTTGGTGATAGTGTATGGGAAAAAAAATTACCCCTCTTTTAGGCGCTGGCCATGCCCTGGCCCTTGAGAGTAGGGCTTGGGCCTAGCCAGTTCAGGCACTTCAAAGGGTAGGGCCTGATCCTTGTAGGTGAGGGCTTGGCCTGGTAAGACCTAGGCACTGCCGTACCTGTTTCCAGGAATTGTTCCAATGAAACGTCTTGCCAAACACAATTTTTCTTTGTTCCCAGGATTAGAAAAACACTCCGCAGGAATCGTGCCAAATGGCCCCCTAATTTATCAAGAAAAGCCGAGGTTCTAATGTGACGTGGAAGTTTAGACTGATCAAAGAGTTTTTTGGAGGATTGATTGTCAAAAGATAAGTTGGCAAGATCATCAGCAACGCTGTTGCTTTGTCTAATTAATGGAATATTGCACAAGAAAGCTTGATTATGATTTTCTTTTGGACCTAGTACCATGTGGACCAAGGCCTATCTGTTTTCCTTTGATTGCATCCACCACCATTTTTGAATCACTCTCAATAAAGTGGATTGGTGCACTGCGAGGCAGGCAGGGGTGGATGTGGATATATTATTAGTTTGATTTTGTTGCAGGGGCCGCTCAGCGGTAGTCAGGGGTTTTTTTGTGTGCATTCTCATTTTGTAGTTGTGTTTCGGTTCATGCCCTCGTGAGTCTTGTTTTCTTTGTTTCCTTTCTTTTGTATTGTTCTCCCTTTTTCTGATTTATATTATGCTTGGATTACCGATCAAAAAAAAAAATCTACTTTAGTGATCTTTGTAAGCTCAAAAAATCACCTTTCAAGAAGAGCTTTTCTACTATTGTATTATAACCAGTGTTCTAGAATTTGGATGCTGCAATTATTTCTCCCTTTTTACTTTTAATGAGACTACCACCACTACACATGCCTGGATTAGCTCTTGCTATGCTATCCACATTAATTTAAAGGAACTAAGTGAAGGCTTCAACCATTTGGTAAGAACCATTTGTGTTGCCATAGAATGAAAAAACCGTGTGTTGCGATCCCCTAGATTCAGCCAATCTGCCCAGGATTTTTGTCTCCATCTAGCTTCCTCCTGATCGAAAGCCTTGTCGAGTTCAAGGGTTAGCACCTGGTTCGCGGCCTGTTTAGACTCAAGTGTGCGATCAGCCTGGATATCAACTATCTGTTGAGTAATGCAAGTGATTCTGGTTTTGATGTTACCGAAAGAAATTCGATTCCACTCTATAAGAGCTTGCCTGCAATTGTGAAGCCTTTTACATAGCTTAAACATCTGTGAACCCATACACGACTTTTGCCAAGCTCCACGAATAACCTCCTTGCAATCTCGATGCGAGTCCCACATCTCTTCATAGGGGAATACTTTCCTGCAGCCTTGTTGCACCAAATTAGGCCCTAGAAAAATCAGACAGTGGTTAAACCCGATGGTCGGAAGCGATTTCACAATATAGTTTGGGAAGGTAACCCGCCAAGCTTCGTTAGCTAATGCTCGATCCAATCTGGCCGATATGAGATTGGTCCCCTGATGCCTATTTGTCCAAGTAAAACAAGGTCCGTGGAAGCCGAGATCCATGAGGTTACCCAGATTTAACATCCGTTGAAAGAGCCGCATATGGAAAGGTCTACATGCAAGCCCCATCTCTTTCTCAGATGGAGCTAGGATCTCGTTAAAATCCCCCAAACAAAGCCATGGATCTTGCTGAGATTCCCCAAAATTAGTGAGATAGTCCCATAGACGACGGGGCTCCTGAAAAGCCGTTGGCCCATAAATCATAGAAAGAGACCATGAGTTAGCAATGTGGGATTCCTGAACAACTTCTTCAATGAGATTCAAAGCCTGCGAAATTATCTGGATAGAAACTCCCGGCCTACCCTACACAACCAATCCACCTGAGAGACCTTCATGTTCTACTGTAGTAATAAGATCCATGTAGAATTTTTTTGCTATGAGGGATACTTTCTCCCTTTTATTCTTTGTTTCCATGAGAAAAACTAAGCTAGGGCGTTGATGAAGGATGTTCTCCTTCGACATGTGAATTGTCCTGGGTCACTGTAACCCTGGCAGGAGTAGCCCCCCCCCAGAAATTGGTTGGGAACTCATCTGACTGAGTAATGGAAACGCCCTTGTTGGTACCTGATTGGTGATCCTCCAGAAGCTGAGAGGAGGTTAATGGTAGATAGGGGTTAGATACCAGGAGGTTATTGAGTTGTTAGGGTGTTTGGGCTTATACCGAATCTGTTATGGGAACTTTGAAACAAGTAGGGTGGGTGCGGGCTGGGTATTTAGGAAAGATTGGTGTTGGATCTTCGTAATTTTTGTGGGTTTGTGGGTAGTTGGGCTGAGGGTGGATGCAAGATCAATATCCTTGGTACTTGGGCCCAATTGGGAAGGCCCAAAGGGTCTAGTTGAGTATGGCGGGGTGACCAAGGTTGGAGAATCGGGATTGATACCGGATAAGGGAGTCGAATGTTGTTCACTGATGACGAGAAAAATAGTGCGGGACAAATTAACAGAATCAGAAAGTTGTACGGTACCTGTAACCAGCTTTTTTAGGAGGTGGTGTAGGAATCCTTTTCCCCTCAGGAAACTCCCGGATAAGATCCTTTTTGTCGTTATATGTGCTGGGTGGTGGTGATGTGGCATCGACACATGTTAGAGACTCTTGAAGCCGTAATTCCACCTTCGACACTGGAATCAGGGTTCGACAGTCCTAGTCACCGCTTTCTTTGCCAAGGTGTCATCGTCCTTCTGGCTAGAAGAATAGTCCCGTTGTGCTTCCTTGGTCGTACGGATAGGCAAGTTCTGAGTAACCGGAGAGCTACCTTCCATAAGGGGTAGGTCTTCATCCATTACCGCTGATGGGGTTCATTGAGTTGCGCACGGGTTTCAACTTGACGATGCAAAATATCAGGAATCAGCCAAGTGAGAGCGTAGAAATTCTTTGCTCGGACCCATGGACGAAACAGTTCAGAGATGCTCCTATCTGGGATGTGGTTTCAACCTTTGTCATTAGTCATCCTGCCACATGAGAAGCATACCATCAGAAGTTTTTCATAAGTGATGGGGAAGGATTTAGAAATCCCGACAGGAGTTTAATTGTAGCGAAGGGCCTAAGGGGATTTCAAATATCCAAGGTCACGCGTATCCGAAGGAACTTCCCTCTGGATGATCCTGGAGTCGGTAAGTCGGGGTCCATAAATCGTCCAAGCTGGGCTACAACCCCCACTCCTGCACCCAAGTTATAATATTCTAGCGGAAGGCCGTGAACCTAAACCCATACTGGAATAGTGTGAATTTCGAGCTCCGAAACTAAGATATCAGGCGATCAGGGAATCATAAGAAGTGGATGGCCGTTGAATGACCATGGTTGATTGTCGAGGACACGACGTCTTGCTGCTTGGTTGAGAAAATTTGAACAGAATATAGTCGTTGGCTAGTTCCATCGTAGTGACTTGCGACAAAGAGTTCCATGTTTTAATAGTTGTCTGTATCGCCACCCGACATGTTGATTGGACGGTCTGTAAAGAACCAGTTGATAATATTGTGCTACAACTCCTCTTGGGCAGCCTGAAGGGATGCAGGTGCCACTAAGATGGGAGCCTAAAGGTCTTGAATGGTGAGTTTGTGCAGAACCTCCATTTCTAAACCCTTCGACGAAACAGGGACATCAGGAGTGGAGATTCTCTTGTCCATAATGGTAAAGCAAAGAGGGGATGACAGAAAACGCGAACAGGGATGAAGAAAGAAAAGGTGGGAGGGACCCCAGGAGGTGGAGAAAAGGCTTACCGGAGCTGGAGGTCAGTAAAGGTCTTCACAAAAAAAACCCTGGAGAAGAACAATGGATAACTTTTATTGATTGACTAATATTTTATAAAAATATATTTAAAATTTTATAATTAATTATAAAACATAAATAATTAGGCAAGTGGTCTTACTCATTTATCATGATAAAGAATGATGCTGCTATGAGTCTTATGGATGTGACACTACCACCTTTATGGCAAGGCCATGGGTCTTTTTTCACGATTGTAGGTGTATCTCATCACTTAGACTACTTATAGTTAGGGGTATATGTGGGGATATTGTTGCCCAACTTTACAACAGTATATCCGGGAGTGTACGAGTTGGTATTAGATATATGTCTTGGGTTCACTACTGTCACTACCTAGAACAACAGCTTTGCCAACTTTATCATCAATACACGGAAGATGATTTTGAGCCATGTTGTGATGGGCCTAATAACTAAGCCATTGTTCTTTACTGTCTTTAGTATCTCTTTATTACCATTATAGTCTAGTTCTTTTAGTACTTGTACTTAAAGGACTTTTATATCCCTTCATCTCTTTAGTAATATATAAATGAGATCTAGAGGGCCCATTTCCCTTTCCTTTTCTCTATTTCTTCTTATTCTTCTCTCTTCTTTCTTTCTCGAACCCTAAATCACCAAACCCTACTTTTCAAATTTTTGAATTTGACTCTGGTGGGAAAGCTCATTTACTTGTCCTTGGCACGGCCAAATATTGCTTATGCAGTTAGTGTAATTATCCAATTCATGCAAAAGCCCTAGGACCCATTTAGAGGCAGCTAAGAGGATATTGCGATACCTGAAATCTGCGTCAGGGAAAGGTTTATTGTTTGGTAAGAATGGTCACTTGCAAGTAGAGGGCTATACTGATGCTGACTGGGTAGGTTCAATTAAAAGATTTTTTCCCTTTTTCATCTCTTTAGTAATATATAAAGGATATCTAGAGGTGGAGATAACTTCTTCTTCAACTTCAAATCCTAAATGACCAAACCCTAGCCACATTAGACCTCTATGTTGTTACGAGTCATGACTCAAAATCGGGTCTGATTGCTCTGATTTTGCAGAAACTCTTATAGCTTTGTTGCCAAGGAATGGCAAAAAGGGAGCTTTTGCTCACGAGTTTTCGTTTTCTCAGAATAATCTTGAAGATAGATAAAGATGAGAGATAGGGTTACCTCTCGGATCTGCTCAAAGCTTGGTTTATTCTGCCATTTTCCTTTATATGCTACAGGTTCACCTGTGGGTTATGGTCCACTTTGCTTCTGCACTACATTCTACCTGGGCTAATTACTATTCATCTTCTTCTTGGGAGAGGAAGTGCCTTCGAGATTTAGTTATCTCTCTTAGGGCCCTTTAGTTATATGGGTCAAATGGACTCGTCTTTGCTTAAACTATAGCTGACTATACCCAAATGCCATCACGCCTTACGCCTAACGCATCATGCTCACGACTAACGGCAACAAGCTACGGGTGAGTAACAACAGTTTAATGGCGCACTACGGCTTAACCAATACCATATTAACTTCTAAGATCTGGATAACTTTCTTGGATGATTCATGCCATCATTGAATAGTAAATAAGCAGGAAACATAATATAAGTACAAAATTAAAGGAAACATAGAAATATAATTGCATTACAGAAAGGAAAATACATAAATGAAACCAAGCTAAGGCATCACCGACAGGTTTCCTTGTGGTTTAGCTTGCCATAGACTTACTTGATTATTACAGTTTTTGGAGAGGGGGTGAGAATCTCCAAATGGTCGGGGGAAGAAGAGAGTTGCTCCTCGGAATGGGGGGGGGGATGGCCTAACTCAGGAACGAGATGCCTCAAACTAAAGATGAGCCGTCCTTATATAGAGTCCGGACGTCAATCTATAATACAAAAGAGTAAAAGATTACATAACAGTAAAGTGTCTTGTGATTGGTACTATGACTTAAAGTCTTTTGTCTCTTGACTAGATACGTCTCGAGCCCACTGGAGGATATTAGGTATAAGTGACACGCGTTGTACCCCGGCGCACTACTGTAGCATGAATAATGCTTTGTCGGGAATCTTACTGTAGCTTTTGTTTTCTTCCGTAGGTAACTCGTTTTTGACAGACTCGGAGTTTATTTGCTTTTTGTGCTGCCTCGGTCAACTCGGTCTTCTTCCTTGTCGTCAAGAAAGGGCTGGTCTTCATCCTGATTGCTTCCTTGTTCAAATATACTTTTGAAGGTGATCTGTTCTTCGGCTGTCATCATATTGAGAGTATCTACGTCCGCATCGGGTTGTCCTAGGCAGAGAGCCGCAATATGGGGCAGTGTGCAGGAGATTTGGATCTCGATTGGCTTGCTATCTGGAGGCTGCTGTTTTACGGTTACCTTTGACCTGAAGATATCGAGGGTCTGAATAAGGCATATGTGATTGTGGTAAATGGTCCACCAGTCTTTATCTTTGAGAATTAGAATAAGATCTCTTGTAAGGTCAATCTGATGAGAATGATTGTCATAGTTGTCTAGTTCTGCCTTTTTAACCTCAGGATTGAAGTTGAATAGCCGGTCTTCAGATATTCGTAGAAGGCTAAATATTTTTTCTTCTACAAGGACTGTCTAGATGGTTATCCATTTTGGATAATGGTCTTTTAGAGCGAAGAAGAGGACTTTCTTTTACTTCGGGCTAAAAATATCTAGGTCTTTGGGCATCCAAACTTGGATACTATCAAGAAGCCCAAAATTTATGAAAGTTTTGATAATATCATAGTTTGTGATTGGTGTTTCTTTGGTATTGATTGATAGTCTAGGTATTAGTCTAGAGTATCCTTCAATAACATTTGCCTCGATGGAAAAAATCCCGTCGTTTATTTGTTGGCCTAATGCAAAGAATAAGCTGTCTATGCTCTGCCCTTTCTTTTCGAGTTCGCAAAGGAATCGAACATCAAATTGAAGTCTGGTAAACACTAGTTCAGTAAGTGGACTAGTAAGGTTTGCAAAAGATCCGCTAGGAGTCTTAGTGGTTTTGGCTGTGGCTTTAAGTTGTAAAATCTCAAGCCTTTGTTGTCTCATTCTGGTCAAGAGGGCGTAGAGACCCTGACTGAACTCAATGTGCAAATTATTATTTGCGGTATTCCAAACGGTATCTATAGCTGCTAACTCTCCCGAGAGAGAATGCTGACTAATTTCTTCTTGAAGGGAAACCATTCTTTGGGAAGATGCTGCCTTATATATACTGTAAGGGATAAAATTTGTAATTTAATCTTGTGTTGTGGCAAAAAGCATGTTTTTGGTGTTAAACGGTGGATACGAGCTTATATGTGTTTTTGAGTACGTATTCGTTGTGTGTATGACAACGAACTCGTTGTGCTCCTCTCAACGGGAACGTTGTCATCTAGACAACGGACTAGTAGTCATCAAGATAACGGTATCGTTTTCGTGTTGAACAACGAGCTCGCGCTTTATGTCGACAAGGAGATCGACTTTCAAGACCCGATCCTCAGGAGGCAATCATTTGTCTCTGACGTTAGGTGGAAAGCACTGTCTTAGCATTTATTGGTAGTCACCTCAGTTGAGTTTTCGACCCCGAAAACGACTTAGAGATTGTAGGCTCCCACGTGTGACACGTTGGTCATCAGATATGTCTGACATATTTGGTAATGAGTGATAAGCTTATGACATGGTCATCCAAGTCATTGATGGTCATCTATGGGCAATCCAAGCTTAACCTATAAATACCCCAGAGACCCAGTGCATCAGGATCAGGAGAAAAAGGAGGGGAATATTTGATATTTATCTGTGTTCCTTGAGATAGTGCCATAACTTTCATCTCATTGTTGTCCTAGCTTTCAGCGTTCTAGTACTTTTGTGATTTTACTACTATTCACCTTCTTCGTTTACTGACTTTACCATCAGAGTTTATTTTAGGGTGCACACCCGCCTCTCCTCCTTTGTTTCCAGTCTTATTTGCAGGTGTAATATCATTGTGATTGTTTTACCAGACCAACTGCTATCGACGTGCATCGAACCCTGGAAATTTCCCACACATATACGTGTCCAAATATTTTATATTTGGAAGCCTTATGTTTGTGCAATCCCGGAGGATATAGCACAATGTCAATTTCCCTGATTTGGAGTACATCAGGATGAGACTGGTTTCTTTCTTTTGGTTTTCTTTCGATTTTAGTGAAAGGGAGATTATTTTTTTCAAGAGAGGGATCATTCATAGGAGTGTCTCCTTTAGGGTCTATTTCTTCTTTTACCTGAACGGAATTTGAAGTTTCTCCATTGTCAAAGACTGACTTGGATTTCATTGCTCTTTTTTGGATAGGGCCATCATCCATCTGGGCTTCCTTCATTTCTTTTAGTAGCTGTCTTATTTCTTTTGCTTCCTCAGCAGAGATTGCCTGATTCTCTTGTAGAAAAGACCGCATTAGTCCTCTTCCACGTCCTCGTCCTTTGTCTCTTTGGAACATATTTGCTTGTATACAAGAGGTGCAGGGTAGTCAAGGCGTTGCCTAGGCGTTTTTGGGCCTCAACCGCCTAGGCACCCCTCTAGGCAAAGCGCTAGGCAGTCGCCTAGGCGGTCCATACAATTTTTTTTTCTAAAAACCTATTTTAAAACCCTCTTAAACCCTCCTTCAAAATCCTATTTTAAAAATTCATTTAAAAACATCTTTTAAACCATATTTTAAATGGGGTAGTGATTAGCCCACCACGCATTTGACTATGTATTCAAATGTTGTGTCCACGTGTCTCTTTTAATACCCCTTTAACTATGGTTAAGCTTAAGAAAATTAAGGTTAATATTTTTTTTTTCAAAATCTAAGGTTAGATTGCTTAACCCTAGGGGTGAATGAATCTTAACCGCAACTGATGGGTGTTAAAAAGGGGTACATGGACCAATGAGGACCGCACATTCCTCTACAGTGGAATGCGGCGGCGTTAAGTTAAACATTTCTCATTTTAAACCCTATTTTAAAACCATCATTTAAATTCTTAATCCCTATTTTAAAGTCTAAAAACACTATCTTAGATACAAGTGGTGCATTTAAACTTTAAAAGCAACATCCAAAGTCAACACTCAAAATCACCTTAAAAATTAGAAAACTTCAAACTAATTATGTATCTATTATTTATATAATGTGTATATATTAATATTACATATAAATATATTTAATATATATAAATATAATTTAATTATTTTTATCACCTAGGCATCGCCTGGGCATCGCCTAGGCAGCGCCTCGCCTAGCCAGGCCTAATAGCCTAGGCATCGCCTAGACGCCTTGACTACACTGAAGAGGTGTTAGCAAAAATAGGATCACGGAATAGGATATCTGGGACTGTATTTTCTTTTCCTGGAATATGTTTGACAGTGTATTTAAATCCTGAAAGATACTGTTGCTGGTTAAGAAGTCTGGATTGTTTAATGTTTCCTAAACTATTTTTGAGGAAAGTTTTGATGAAGGTTGAATCTGTTTCTAAGAGGAATTCGTTAGGTCTTAAGAAAAGCTCATATTTTCCGAAAGATTTTATGACTGCAAATAATTCTTTTTCATGGATCAGGTATCTACTTACTGGTCCTGAGAAGGTATCTGACTTATAGCAACAAATTCGCCTTTTTTTTTTCTTTATCGAATTTATTAATAGACAAACTATAGAGATAGTTAATATGTCTTGCACAACTACAGACATATCTAGAAAAGACCCGAATGATAGTATCGACAGATTCGACTATCAGAGGCATCTTCTTGAATACGAAGAAACCTTACAATTTGAAGGTAGTAATTTACCTAAAAACAGACCCAAACCATAAATACGAGTAAATCCGTATAAAGAAACAATAGTTGAAGTACAACAAATACTTCAAAATGCTTTGTTTAACTACAATCTTGAAGAAGACAGTAGAAGAGGCTTTCCAGAACTCGGAAGAGCTATCTTCATGCAAAGAAAATCATTAATGGAAGAATACCATGCGCGGTATGCTACCATACAATACAACAAGACTAAAGAACAACTTAAAAATGAGTATTACTCTAGACTTGAGGCATTACTAGAGTCAGATATTGCTTACCGACATCTCATGAATAGATTCCGTTACCTAGGGTATTCATCTTTTAATTTGTTAATGCTTGAGATGTACATTGAAGACTTCTATGAGTATTCATCTTTTGATTCGTTTATGCTTAGATTGATTTGTTCGAAATATAAGAGCATTTCATCTTTTAGTCCTATACTCTGCTGATTTTGATCTTGCTGGATTTTATGAGCAATTCTGTCTAAGCCTTCTGTGTTTTATTCTAAACTCCATTATTTGTTCATAACTTTGTACAATACCATTGTATGTACATGTTGACATTGTCTTAGTTTCTTCATATTGTTCTTGAAGACTTCTATGAAGTTGGACTAATCCTGAACAAGTAAAGTTTAGACTTTGCATTTTCAAAGTTTTTAACTCTATGACTGTTTTTGATTTGAGATTTTCTGCACTAGCTACGCATTTGGATGCAGAATTGATATCTTGATCTATTTTTCTTACATATCTCTCAATTATGTCTGTTTGTTGGACTGGACGGGCTGGTAGACTTAACGGCTCATACGGAGAAATATCCATGAGGTGTTCAGTCATCACAAACATCTTTTGCTTTGTCTATGGAAGAAGTTCCTTCTTCTCTGGCTCCTACAGCTTCTTTAATAGCTTCTAATTTTCTACTAAGAATCGGAGTTGTTGAATCAAGTTTTTTATTCAAAAACATAATTTCTGTGTCTCGTATTAGGGTTAAAGAGTTACGTGACTTTCAAGTCTTTTTCCTAATCTTTCTTCTAGAGCTTCTAATTTATTTTTTATGTGAAGCTGATTTGGCTGACTTTCTATAATGTGTTGAATAGGCTCTGATAAAATATCAGGGAGGTTATTAACAAATTTAGAGTCTATGTCTCGTAATCCTATATCTATTTTACTACCAATTTTATTGAGTAGTGTTATAGAGTCTTTAAAATTTACTCGGCTAGTTAATTCTTGTCTGTGAAATAGAGAGCATAAGTCTTTGAAACCTTTGGCAAGGATTTCTACAATCAATCTCAAGCGATCTGAGATGATTTCCTTGATGACCAAGCGTTTTGATATTTACAATCTCGTTATTTGAGATGTACTCAGTTTGAGTGCAAATATCATGATCAAACCATACTCTTGTCTTAGGAAGTAGATTAGAGTCTAGGTTGTGATAT
Source organism: Tetracentron sinense (assembly GCA_015143295.1). NCBI lineage: Eukaryota > Viridiplantae > Streptophyta > Magnoliopsida > Trochodendrales > Trochodendraceae > Tetracentron > Tetracentron sinense. The sequence continues at coordinate 762,778 of CM026567.1, read as the reverse complement.
TTCTCTCTTAAAGGGATGCATTATTATATAATACATTTATTTGCACATTTGTCTTCACAGTTTTAGATCCCACTTTGACATGATTCTTATGTTTGATACTATAAATGCTTCTATTTTCTTATGTAACAAGTTATGGATGTTTTTATGCTTAGTTATTTATTTCTTAAAGTTTCATCTTAGATTTCTAACCTTTTCTTAATGTTTACTACGTTTCCTTATTTTTTAAGTGTTTCTTTAAACTTCCTTGAAATGTTTCTACTTATTAAGTGACTAAAGTTTACATTGACACCGAAGTTTAAAACATTTCCGCTTTGTTGACTATAAAAGCAATCAAGTAAAGTGGATAGCACCTTAGTTTGTGTATGGTGATGTGGAAGGGAAATGCCTTGGAATCTTCTTCAATTTCCATCCTTCTAGATTTCCCAATAATATAGGAAGGCGTGACTGTGTAAGACGAATGGAAGTCTTAACTTTAGTTCACTTTGAAGATTGACCGATCCAACATAATAGTTGGCAATGATGGGAGCGTTATTGAATGAATGAACTCCAAAAAGGCTCTGGAGGTATGACTAAGCAACAACAGCTTGTTCTGTTTTTCTGAATGGGTGGTTTTCACTTTCTTCATTGTAATTGTGCAACATGAACTCCTATTTGCTTTCTTAATCCTTTTTTTCTTTATGTCGGAATCCACAAATTTTTCGTTTTGGATGAGTTCCATACAAAGAATAAGATATTGCAGGATGACTTTGGTCTAGACATAAGGATGCCACAACTTCTTGTTAGAATCACATGTATGGAATTCTAGCAGAACTTCTCTCAGAATCCCTTTGGGATTATATATCCAGCTAACTTTGTCTTCAGTCTTAGATAGGAATATGTTAATAAGATCAGGTATCCCTGATGATAATATCTCTCACGTCCTTCAGATTTCACTATTCAGTTACCATCGAAGTCTAGAATGTCTTTAGTAGAGGGAAATACAGAAGGATAAGAGGAGGCGTAAGCACTAAGTGGGAGAATCAAACAACCAATTGGCATACTAGAAGAGGAAAATGTGCACCACTGCTTATTCCAATGTCTGACTGCTAGGATATTATCCTCCTTATCTAAGATTTTCAGGCCTTTCCTTAGGGAGGTTGGAGATGTTATCTTAGGATGCCCCCATGGAGTCTTCAATAGAAGGGCAATATTCTACTGAATATCCTACTGTATGCAGTCAATTGGGGCATTTTGGGGGAAAGAAACAGTATCTTCGAAGGGTGAAAATCTTCATTACCTAAGCTAATCTACCCATGACTCGACTTGGTGGAGCTTGAGTAATTAGGTGACTTCAGGTGTTCACGGGAAAGACCAAGCGAGGGGCACTGAGCTCCCTGTGGATGCCGGTAGAAGCGATTCCTTGGATGGCTCATTTGGTGGAGGTAGGTCTGGAAGCGACGGGCTATCTGTTTAAACGATTTCGCGGTGCTGGAATCACTATCCTAGGGGAGAAGAGAGCCAACGAAAGGGGGGAGTTTTTGTCGATTCAAGCCTTTCAGCCGACTGGAAAGGGAGGACGCCTGATCATTCCCCGTGGAGAACGCAGCAGAGGTTGGAAGGCGCTAGCGGATGCTTTATGTTCCTTCAAGACCTGTCTGACCACTCGAAGTGGGGTACCTTGTATTAGTAATCAACATGATGTGCCAAGCCCACAGAAGGGATTGCGAAGTCATGTCGAGAAGGTGGACGGAATCAACAGCATAGTGGTGGATCTGGATGCTGGGGCTTTTGGTCAGTGGGCGGTAGCCATTGTTTGCTCTATTAGTCCGCCGGGTAAGTCGGCAAAATGGGTGGAGGTTGAGACCTTGCTGGAGCGGCTACTACCGGAGGAAACTGATATAACTCTCTTCCCTTCCAATTTGGATCGAGCAATTTTTCATCCTAAACGGGAGTCCACGATATTCCGTATCTGTAATAATAAGAGTTTTGCTCTGAGCCAAGGAGCTGTGGTGGGCTTCCATAGGTGGTGGCCTGAGTCAAACGCCATTTCCTATACCGGTTTAAGATCATCTCGCTGGATCGTCTTGAAGGGCCTTCCCTTTCACCTGTGGGTACCATCTGTGTTCTCACAGATTGGTCACATTTGTGGTGGCTTGAGTGAAATCCATCCGGATACAGAGGGTTTCGCAGATTTGACTATGGCTAAAATCCGTGTCTACGGGGATGTGCGATCGATTCCACGCCTTATCCCCATATCGTTCCATACTATCTCATATCCTATAGAGGTATTGATCTGGGGGACTGAGGTGGGTAGTAGTGGCTGTGGGTCGCCGGAGAAGTTGGAGCGGCGGCAGCGCACCGGCAAGGAAGAGATGGGGGGAAAGCTCTTGGTCTCAGCCGGCGGTGTACGGGCGGAGCCTGCACCTAGGGCACCAATCCCTAAGTCTGCAGTGGATTTCTTTCCCAATACTGGTATGTGGGTACCTAAAACCCAGTCTGAGGCGCAGAGGGGTGGGTATTGCGGGACGCACAGATCAGGGGGTGCAGATCCGGACGGTTTCGTGTTTGACAAGCCAGACCCTGCAAATCCCATTCTTCCAAATCCCAGCAAGGCACATCTTGTTTCCTCGGAACTGGATCCCCCAACGGCAGGTTGCGATTTGAATTTTCAAAACAAGTCTCAGGGGAGGATGTTGTGGCACGATCGTAGGCGGTGTGTCAGGCGACAGGATGCCAGGGTGGAGAAAGTTGGCAAGAGCAGGGAAGGCGGTGAGCAGATTTCTAACAAGGAGGCCGCTGGGAGTGTTGCCGTAGACTTGGCTGAAGGCAAGGGTGTTTTACGGGTTGATCCTGGGAGCCCTTCATCTCACCGTCCACGTGTCCTTGATCTAGGTAATATCTATATAGGGAAGTCGTTGGGCATGGAGGCCTGTGGCACGGGTGGGGAGCTGGTAGTGGCCCATAGCCCTTGCCTTAAACCCGTTAGCTTGCGGGGTTTGGGCCCAGGCAATGGGAGTCCGCTTATTCTTGGTGGGGCCCAAGAGCATATCGTAAGCCCGAACAAGTCGGCCCAGGGCTTTACCCCTTCATACTGGGTTTCGGGTCCACGCAGATCCGGCCTGAGCGTTATGGGTTCGAAGATTAAGGGCTCGTATTTCGTCTCTGCTCAGAAGATGCCTGTGGACGACGGGATAACAACTCCACTCGAAATGTCTGGAGAGATGCGTGGCTCGCCTGTGCCAGGACAATTAAGGGGGCCGGTGGTCGGGTCGGGGAAGGTGATCGAAGACGAGGGTCACAGAGGTTAGTAGCTCTCAGATGAGTTCGACCAAGGCTCTAAGTGCGGATCCGAGGATTCTAGTCCAGGCGGCGATCTTGAGCAGGTGATGAAGGGCACGTGTAGCGACGGATCAGAGAATCATTTCATCGGCAAGGGCCAGGCTGGTGGGTGTAGCAATTCACAGCCGAAGGGTTATGAGGAGAATGGGAGTACATCTAGAAGAGGGAGTGCAGATTCAGCGAAGGACTGGAAGGGTTTCTCTTCGGCTGGCTGCAGACAGGTTTATAGTAGAAGGAAGAGGGGTCTGGGTCGGGGTTCATTTGGAACGGAGTGCCACAGTGCTCGGTGTGGCCCACGCTTGAAATCGATTGTGATCAATCCCAAGCTTGCTCACACTAGCATTGATTCGAGGATTCCTAACGAAGTGATCAGTCCCAGGGAAGGCTTTCGGCTACTTCGGAGGAGTGGTAAATGTGATACTATGGGACCAAGCCCAGATTCACTGGCAGAACCCAGGAATAGAGCAGACGGCTGTGCAGTGAGAGGCAGCGAAGGCCAATCGTTGACAAATTGTGATGTCTTACCAGGGCAGGAGGGGGCACACGAGCAGTGGTCAATGTTCAGGCACGGAGTTGATCTGTTCCAGTCAGTCTCAATGGTTAGGGACACGTTGGAGGATGAACTGGCAGCTCCGGTGGAGGAGGGAGAGTCCGGGTTAGAGCGCGGGGATCCGATTCAGGATAGGGCGGGTCTCTATGAGGATTCTAGTGGGGAGGATGACCTGTGGAGGAGGCAAGACGAGGAGACGGAAGAGGAGGAAACCAAGGGGGTGACTGGTTTTACTGATTCGGAGGCCGAGGAAGGGTCTTGGAAGAGAAGGGAGATCCTGACAAATGTGACCAAAGCAGTGGAGGTGAGTAAAGCCTTGGGGCTTCGGTTTGCAGGAGGTGAGGAACAGGCGAGAAATTTTTTTGAAGACCTTGAGTATAGGGAGGAGATCGGGCCGGATGGGCACGGCGGAAGGGGGGGGGGGAGGCTTGAAGGTGGAATGTGGAAGAGGCGGCTGGCGACTTGGGTCTTGTGGTTTGTAGATGAAGATAGTGTCGTGGAATGTGCGAGGATTGGGTAAGGGGGAGAGAAGGTTGGACGTGCGGGGTTTGTTGCGGAAGATTCAGCCCGATCTCATTGCTCTTCAGGAAACTAAATTGGAGATGCTGAATGATAGGATCGTCTCAGAGGTGTGGGATAACAGACAAGTGGACTGGGTGTTCTTGGCTGTGGTGGGTGCTTCAGGTGGGCAAGTGGTGATGTGGGATTGCTTGGTTTATGAGCAGGTGGAGGTAGTTATGGGGGAGTTTTCGATTTCCATTCGTCTCAGGGGGGTGGGGGATGTGTTCGAATGGATCTTCACCTCGGTGTATGGGCCGAATATGAGTAGTTCAAGAGCTAATTTTTGGGCTGAATTAGATGGGATTGCGGCAAGATGGCAACTTCCCTGGTGTGTGGTGGGAGATTTTAATATAATTAGATTTCCTGGGGAAAAAAAGGGAGGACCCTTTAGGAGTCTTACCAGGAGCATGAAAGACTTTTCAGATTTTATTAATAGGCATGAACTCTTTGATCCCCCATTAAAAGGCGCTACGTTTACTTGGACTGATAAGAGGAGACCCCCGATTATGTGCAGATTAGACAGGGCTCTATATTCGGTGGATTGGGCAAACAAGTTTCCAAATACGTTACAAGAAGCATTGGTGTATGTTGGCTCAGATCATAGACCGATTTTATTGCGGGAGAGCTTGGACAGGGGAAAGAATAGACCATTCAAATTTGAAAATATGTGGCTACAGGTGGAGGGCTTTAAGGATTTAGTGAAGGAATGGTGGGAAGAGATGGAGTTTGAGGGGCACGCAGGCTATGTGTTTATGAGGAAATTGAAGGTGCTAAAAAGTAAGATCAAAGAGTGGAATTGCAATTGTTTTGGTAGGGTGGATAAAAGGTTAAGGGAGATCGATTTGAGGCTTAAGGTGTTGGATCACAAGGAGGAAAATGAGGGTTTGAGTAGGGAGGAAGAGGTGGAACGGCGGGAGTTATCAGGTCATCTAATCTCCTTGCGAAGACTAGAAGAGTTATCTTGGAAGCAAAAGGCCAAAGTTCAGTGGCTCAAGGTGGGGGATAGAAAAACAAAATTTTTTCACGCATGTGCTAAGGCCAGAAATCAAGTGAATACCATTACTAGTTTGAAGGTGGGAAATGAGGTTGTAGAGGGGGGCGAGGAGATTGGCCGTGAGGTGACAAATCATTTTCAGAACCGATTTTTGGAGGATAGAAGAGAGCGGCCCAAGTTGCAGGGCATTCGAGTCGATCAAATTTCGAGGGAGGAGGCGGGTGAGTTGGAAAGGCAGTTTGAGGAAGAGGAGGTGCGCAGGGCGATCAATAAAATGGGGAAAGATAAGGCGCCAGGGCCCGATGGGTTCACAATGGGTTTCTACAGTGGTTGTTGGGAAGTGGTGAAAGCAGATTTGTTGAAGGTGTTTGCAGAGTTCCATGAGAGAGGAAGATGGAATAAGGAGGTTGGTGCGACGTTTATATCCCTCATCCCGAAGGCTCATGGTGCGGTGGAGCTAAAAGACTTCAGGCCAATTAGTCTCGTGACTAGCTTGTACAAAATAGTGGCTAAAGTCCTTGCGGATCGATTGAAGAAGGTGGTAGGAAAGGTGGTGGGGGCTTATCAAGGGGCTTTTGTTAAGGGGAGACAGTTGGTTGATGGTGTGTTGATTGCGAATGAGTGCATTGACTCACGGATTAGAGAAGGGCTTGGGGGTCTTGTTTGCCAGGTAGACATGGAAAAAGCCTATGATCATGTGGATTGGGGATTTTTGGAAGATATGCTCAAACTTATGGGGTTCAGGGAAAGATGGGTTAGGTGGATGAAGGGGTGTGTGTCGTCACCCCATTTTTCTATTCTAGTAAATGGGAGCCCGCACGGTTTTTTCCCTAGCTCTAGAGGATTGAGACAAGGCTGTCCTCTATCCCCTTTTCTTTTCATTTTGGCGGCAGAAGCTCTTAGTAAACTCCTGACAAAGGCAGAAAGTTTGGCGATGATTAAGGGGTTTCAGGCGGGAACGGAAGGGCCTATTATTTCACATCTTCAGTATGCCGATGATACGATTTTATTTTTGGAGGCAGATGGCGATCAGGTGGCCAATATGAGAGGGGTGCTTAGATGTTTTGAAGCTTTATCTGGTTTGAAAATTAATATTTCCAAGAGTAAGTTGATTGGGGTGGGGGAGGTGGAAGGGGGTTTGGTAGAAAGAAGTGCTCGTAGTTTGGGTTGCGGGGTTGCTTTCTTGCCCATCCGGTATCTTGGCTTACCGGTAGGAGAGAACCCCCGATCGACAGCTATTTGGGATCCAGTGGTGGAGAGAGTGGAGAAGAGACTAGCGGGTTGGAAGAAAAGATTCTTGTCCTTAGGAGGGAGGATCACTTTGATCAAAAGTGTGTTGTCAAGTCTTCCTATTTTTCACATGTCATTGTTCAAGATGCCTAGTACTGTTCGAATGAGGTTGGAAAAGCTCCAACGTGATTTTTTGTGGGGGGGCAGGGGGGATTCTAGGAAATTACACCTTGTGAAGTGGGATTGGGTTACGCGACCAGAGGAGTATGGAGGGTTGGGTTTCAGAAGAATCAAGTGCATGAACAGAGCTTTATTGGGAAAGTGGATTTGGCGCTTCAATACGGAGAAGACGGCGTTGTGGAGGAGAGTTATAAAGGACAAGTTCGGAGCGTGCAGGGGTGATTGGGATCCGAAGCCGGTGAGAAAGTCTTATGGGGTGGGAGTTTGGAAAGGGGTAATGACGACCTTGGCTTCGATTCAGGAGAGTTTGAAATTTAGAGTTGGGAATGGGAGTAAGGTTCGATTTTGGGAAGATGACTGGTTGGGGGACGGGAGGCTGTGCATGCGATTCCCAAATCTTTATAGAGTGGTGCTGAGGAGAGATGTGGTGGTACAAGAGTGCTATGAGGTCTATGAGGGTGGGGTTAGATGGGGCCCGCAGTTCGGTCGGGATAACTTTGGGGAAAGAGAATTGGGTGAGTGGTTGGCGTTGCAAGATCTTCTCATGGCGTGTGTGATTCATCACGATATGGAGGACAGAAGAAGATGGGAAGGGGGGGATGAGGAGTTTTCAACAGCCAAGTGTTACTCGGTCCTTTGGAAGAAGGAGGGGGGGGAGGAGGGGCGGAAAAACATTACTTTTAGAAAGATTTGGAAACTTCCTATTCCTTCAAAGGTGCAGGCTTTCCTTTGGGCGGCAACCTTAAACAAAGTTCTAACGGTCGACCACTTAGTGCGCAGGGGTATGCCAATTCCAAATCAATGTTTAATGTGCCGGTAGGATGCGGAGAATGTACATCATCTCTTCCTTCATTGCTCGCAAGCTCAGGTAATTTGGAATCATTATGTAGGACTTTTTGGGATGAGCTGGGTTTCGTAAGGGGAGGTGGTGTTGGGATGGCCGAAGGGTGTGTTTAGCAGGCAAGGGAATGTGGTTTGGATGATGATTCCGGCGGCGATCTGTTGGGGTATATGGAGAGAACGGAATAGTAGACTGTTTGAAGATAAGGAAGAGTCGATTCCCAGAGTCATTCTTAAGATTGGGTGGTTGTTATATTCGTGGGCAGCTATGATAGATGAGTGTAAGAAGGTCCATTGGACTGATTTCCTTTATAGCTGGTCAAATATCTTAGCTTGACCTGTTTGGGCTTCTCGGGGGTTGCTTCTTGAGTTGTTTGTATATTCTTCTCTCTTTTAATAAAATCTTCTCGTTATCTATCAAAAAAAAAAAGAAGGTGTTCACGGGCTTCCGTTTTAATGACATTGTGTATAGTTGGAGTCAAATTGAGTTTTGTGACTCTTGACCCAAGTGTGGTTCTTTATTTTTTTGGGGTGGGGGTAGGAATTTCTCATTCCACTTCCATTGTATATCTTCTCTTTAACATAGTTCATGTTTTTCGTAAAAAAATTCCAGAAAGTGGTGCTATAACGCTTGCCAATGATCAATTTGTGAGCTAAGAGATATCAGGTTGGATTTGGGACCACGTCTTTGAGAAATCTGCTTTAATTTCAGCAGACTATGGGTGAGTAGATGGATATATCTGCTTCCGGAGAATTTGTTTCATAAGTTATTTGCCATGAGAACGTTCCACGCCAATTTTGTTTGGAAGGATTTGGTGATGTCTTCAAGTTTCCTGATGCCCATGCCACCATCAACATGGATAGATACGGTGTCCCATGAGATCCAATGTCTTCTCTTATGATTATGATTGTCATTCCATTGGGAATCAGCCATCAATCTTTCTACATATATTTGGGTCCCGTTTGGAACTGATGCATCTTAAATTCTATCAACATGCATTAACGAAAGAACGTATTTAAGGAAAACAAATTTTCTGCCAAGGAGAGGAGCTTTGCATAATGGGTCTATTGTCTAAGACCAAGGTTTCGTAGGAAGAATCCAACCATGGAGCCATTGTAATGATGGAGTAGAATTGGTTCTTAAGACAACCCATGGTCAGAGTAATTAAAGGAGAGCTTGAACCGAATTTTTCCAATCTCTAACGAGTTTCATTCAATCTTGTCATAAGCTTTGGCCATGTCAAGCTTCATAATAATGTTACCACCAAATGATCTCCAGTCAATTTCCTAAACGATCTCATGGGCTATCTGCTATGTTGATGTTATCAATAATATTGTGTGCTTTTTGCTCTTTAGATTTCAGCTTATGAAACTTAGGCGTGATGCAATGACCAGAGACTTAACTGTCATGACCCAAAATACCCCCTAGAAGTTAGGAGACTTTGGTTCATGACTTGCACTTAAAACATCCTGCAAGAACATATAAGGCATACTAAAAAGTAAACTAGAAAATATCTTAATACAACAACTGTATTCCAAGTGTACAAAATTTACATCATAAACAAAGTGGACATTTTCACTTTGTCAAACACACATGACTCTACCTCTCATCCCTCAAAGCAGTAATACAGTTATCTGTCAAGACCCTTTTCTCCGTAAGGTGACACTGAGCAAGATCCTCTATCAAGCATCACTGTCATCAACTCATGGTTCCGGTGCGCAATGCCAACAGTGTACCTACCGAAATAACAGTTCAGCTGAGGTTTGAATACTTAGCGCATACAGACTACAAGCTAACCATGTTAAGAACATTAAATCATAATATGCTTGCAATATATAATATGGAAATTCAATGTACAATTAAACAGATTTAAGCGTGCTTGAAATCAGAGAGCGGAAACAATCATATATATATATATATATATATATATATTATATTTTTTAACTCAACCGGTGCATATATCTTGAAATCATAACTGAATTTAAGCATTTCAAAACATCATTTGAAATAACATTTGCACATACTTTTCAAATCACATGCTTGTAATACCTTGCTTGAAAACCATGTTTTAACTATGTCATGTTCTTGTCAATTACATATATAATACATACATGTCTACTTGTCATGTCTTCACCATTACCATGCATTACTTATTACAAACTACCGTACTCAATCACCATATATATCATTTCACAATTACCATATTTCATATTCAATACACATATCCATAGCCCTACTTTTCCAATACACATCACATATATCGCCCTTTATCATTATACATTTCATATACATGTATCATATCTTGACTACAACTACCCTATTTCATATACATGCATATACTCATGCTTTTCACATTTTATTTAACTAGTGCCCGGACTATAGTGGAACGGAATACACTAGCTTTTCTTAATGTCTTTTACATATTTTAACTAATGCCCGAACTATGATTGAACGGAACACATTAGCTTCTTATCTTGCTTGTGTAGTGCCCGGACTATGGTGGAACAGAACACACTAGCGTATTTCACTTGTGACTAGTGCTCGGACTATGGTGGAACGGAACACACTAGTTTAATTACTTTGCTAATTGCCTGGACTATAGTGGAACTGAACACATTAGCCTTGTTACACTTAAACATCATGCATGCTTCATGACCCTTGCTTTGAACATTTGACTTGAAAACCTTTTCTTGAAATCAAACTTCTTTAAACAGAAATCATCCTTGAGTACTTGTATTCGATAAAAAAAACTATACACAATTCATCATTTCAAAACCATAAATGATCATGCATTTCATTATGCACAATAAGGAAAGCAAGAAAGTCCTAGACATGCTTAGTCGATACATAAATTATAATTACACAGCCATATACGATCATGCATATTATTTATAAACAATAGGGGAAATCAAGAACATCCTACAACATGTTTAGTCTATACGAAATTTCACAATCATTTAGTTCAACAAATACCATTTAAAAGTCCTAATGTCTGACAATAATTCGTAACATAGCCAACTAGCAACTAGTAGAGTGAATGTACTTTAGAAGGAAGCTTTTACACTTCTGTGGACTGGAAACCAAGCTTGAGGACGATTTGGATATCAATTAACGATGGAAGAAAATCTAACTCGCTTCCGTAAATCAAATCTTGTGGTAGACCACCCCCTCTAGATGCTAGAATGTCTTTGAGGCTAAAAAAGTGTTGGAATCAGATTCAGCACATTGGAAAACCTTGGGGTAGTGAGCCACTCTCACTATTTCATTTTCTCTCACTAGAATCTTCTTTCTCTCTCTACTCTCTCTTGTTTCTCTCTCAAAAAATCTGCTCCAGCAACTCTAGAATTTCTGCTCTCTCAAAATTATGAGAGAAATGAGCACCACTTCAGCTTTCTCTCTCTAGAACCCCTTTTTCTCTCTACTCTCTCTCTTTTTCTCTCTCTACACACCAATTGAGGCACTGGGGAGTGAAACCGGACATCACCAACGTGTCGGGGACGTCGAGAAACCCCTAGGTACAACTCCTCTTCTCTCTCTCTCTTCCTTTATTTCCTCTTTCTCTCTAGAAATTGTCTCTCTCTAGAATTCTCAGCATAGATTTCTCCTCCAAAATGAGAGAGAATGAGCTTTATATATCCTTTAACACATGAGAGACACTTGTCTCTTGAAAGACAAGTGTCAAATCTTGTTAGTGGGACACATGGCATACGTGTGCACCCATGTGTCCGCTTGATTTTTGACATCCGGTAATTCCCACTTTTCTTCACTCAATAAGTCGAAACTAAATAATTACATGCATGAAAATTATGAAATTACAGGGGATTGAATCTTAGCCAGTCCGACACCTATTGTAAAAATTTCAAATAAAAATACTAATTTTTAATGGTAAAAAGTAAGTCCGGTAAAATACTGACAAACCCACTAATTTTCCGATTTTTAACAAAATACATCGTATACAAACATCATTCACATATATTATATAAAATAATGGGAATCTCATTTTCGGGGTCTTAGATTAACAACCTGAATCCAAGAATGAAGTCGAATTTTCTCATTCAAGGATTGTTTTTTGGTGATAGCTTTAGGGATCTTTCTCTCTTTAAAGAAATGAGCAACAACAGCCACAAGATCATCTTTGATAGTATTCTGGCAGCAATGATAAAAGCTACTAGAAAGTCCATGTGGCTGGGAGTACTATATGTCAACTTGTGAAATCCAAGGTTTTAAATCATAATCGAATCCTAAAATCATTTTAGGACCGATTCAATTCAAAATCGGGATTCAAATTGTAAATTGTAAGATTCAATCAATTTTTTTAAAATATTGTTTAAAAATACAATTTTTTTTTTTAATAAATCAGAAAAATCGCATGATCCATTATCTAAAAATTTTCATTCATATCTATTGATAAAAGAAAGTAATGGACATTTCATTGCATACACTATACAAAACACGAATGAACTTCATAAAATGAAACATAACCCTCAATATCATCATAGATAAATCAACAAAAGTAAACTCATAATCACGCTATATGAGATCAAATATCAAAAGACTTGTACAATAAAAAAGACTAATAAAATAAACTATCAAGTTTGCTCATAGTCTAACTCTCGAACTCCAATTTTTTTTTCTCATTTCACAACAACAGAGAGAAAACCCAAATAAGTGTTTTGGTGTGTCCGTAATAGGGGTTTTCCCGTTTTTTCTCCCTTCGTAAAAGACATAAAATATCTTTAGAAAATTGAAAGAATAAAAAATATTATTATTTTTTTTTTTTAAGCATTGGTCCGTAATAGGGGTTTCGTGCTCGAATCGCATCAGTCACATGAATCATACAATTTGAATCACAAATCGAATGAGATTTACCCATTTGAGATTTTCACTTGTGATTTGAATTGTTTTGGCCCGAGTTTCGATTCAAATCGTAGGATTTGAATCACAAATTGCAAGGATTAAAAATCCAATATCATGACTTCTTGGATTGTGGGCACACCTATTAGAAATTTATTCTCCGTATTGGAGACCAAGTTCGGGATAAAATTTATAAGATCATCTATAATAGTATTTTCCGAAGTGGGGAGGTTGACAATGAGAAGCAGCTTCAGCCTCATCATATCTTAATCTTCAAACCAGGACCCTTGAGAATCTTTAGTTTTTTTGATGGAGCTCCTTTGTTTTTGGTTCTTGCAGTGCCATGGAAAGCTTTTATGTTGCAATTTCTTCTTCCAACCATCAGCCTTTAGACTTTGTAAGAGGGCTTTTTGGAGTTCTTGTTGGATGAGTGTAGCACTTTGAGCTTCAAAGGAGACCAGCTATCTTCCAAATACACGCATGTTCTTCAGATTTCTGATTTTTTGGAATATATTTATGATGATATTTGCATTCCATTCACAGAGGTGACCTTTCAGACATTTGAGTTTGATGAAGAAAGAAATGGTTGTCACGTGATAATGGATTGTTCGAGATTAAGATAGAACTATTTGGAAGCATTCATATGTTTGGGAAATTACATTTTATGATAGGTAAATGTAATTTTAATTAATATGAGAAAAAGGGCAAACCCCGTGTACGCCCATGACTGTACAAATACATCATGACTGAAAACAGGGAACCCATCCGGTATAAATTTTTTGCCATCATCGAATCTTCGACGTCGTTGAGCATGGTTTTCTGGTGAGTGTAATCAATATCAACAATGGTGACTGATCAGAAGTTGTCCTGGTTAGATACTCCACCTTCTATTTGGAAACCTATTTGTCTATTAAATGTTGGGCATTTCTCTGTCAAATCTGGCTTAAATTTCGTTATTGGCAGTTTGGTTATTGCACTCACAGCTGTAACAAATGTCATGCAGAAAATTGGCAGACTAGCCAAGGAACTTTTAGCATAATCCGCCCAAAAGATAGAAAATTCTTCTTCCAGCCTGCAAGCCTTTGGTTCCACTCCCTCCATTACCGGATCCCAAATGCTTTTGTCAATGGATATCAATCCTTGAGGGAGCCAAGATATATAATTAGAAGAGAGTCCTTCCGGCAGCCGAAAATGCTGGCACAGCCAGATAACATCTATCAAAATGCTCTTACCCAAGCTGATTTGCACCTCGGATACTGCCTCAAAACACTGAAGAACTTCTCTGGTGCTTAACACATGATCTTTGGAGCCATATAGGAAGATCAGGTTATCATCCACATACTGAAGGCGTGATACAACCGGCCCTGCCGACCGGCCTGGAAACCCTTGAGAAAACCAAGCTGCTCCGTCCTGCCCACTAACTTGCTGAGAGCCTCTGCTATAGGAACTCTATCCACGAGTTGCCAAGAAGATAGCACCTTCACCACAATTATGTAGAAGCCGCTTACCAGGTTTAATAGGCTTGAAGTCTGAGAGATCCTTTGCCCCTCCCTTGTAGGGATGAAGGTGGTGAAGGTTGAATTACTGCTTTATCCCACTTGCCCCTCTGATGAAATCCCTCTCCAACATTCATCAAGTTCCCCTTTACTGCGCCCCAGCAATCTGTGTAAAACACCAAGGAGTAGCCATCTGGCCCAGGGGCCTTAACCCCTCCAATATATATATAACACTAGACCTCCTCCTCAAGCCCCTTCTCCAACCAATTTACGGCTGGTCTCTACCTGAGCAAACTCCAAGCTGTTCAAAGATGGTTTATGCGTACCATCCGAGGTGTATCTCTCATAAAGGGAAACGATCTCCTTGCTAATATTTTTCTTTTCTGCCCATTAATCTTGTTCCTGCTAATGGAGTTACTTCTCCGTTTGGCATCGGCACATGCATGGAGGATTTTGAATTCTTATTTCCTGCTTTCAGCCATTGAACTCTTGACTTTTGCTTCAGCCGATATCCTCTGTTAGAATGATAAAAGTCAACTCTTTATATCCTCCCTAGGGACACAATCTTTGGCCGAGATGGACTCCTCTTCGTACTGCATCTTGGAACATATCTTCTTCTTGTCTCTCCTATCAGGACATGTCTTGATCTTCCAGCCGCCTTAAGTGCTTGATTTTGGCTTGGGAGCTTTTAGATTGATCCCGAACATGTAGCCTGCTCAGCTCTTGACTGACATCTCCTTCCACCAAGTACCAATGATGCTTTTAAACCTCTCATCCTCCAAGCACATGATGCATTCTTTCGGATCCACATGTTTGGGTTGATAGGAATAGTTTAGAAAAAAAGGATCATTACCTTGTTTTTGACCTTGGGTGCAAAACAATGGGACACTTTTATCGTTTGCCAGAATCCAGTACAATCACGCATCGATCCAGATTCAATCAGCTCTATCATTTTCAAGGTCTTGAACCACATAAACTCTTGCCAGCCATGGTCTGATCTGGATTTTGGTGGGGCCATCTATACAGACCTTTATCAACGATTCCTGGAATTGGGAAAAGGGCATATTCAGTATGTAGGTTTAACAGGAGGCAGGGTGGGTTTATAGTCTGTAGAGGGCTCTACACCTGGTCTGAAAGATGGACTTTACTTGTCTTCTCCTGGTCGATGGACTGAACAAAATATATGTTCGACCATGGTGTTTCTTGGTCATCTTCTATAGTAAAGTGAAAATTATTTTTATATTGGGTGAACTGAAGATATGAAGTATCATTTTTAGTACACTGATATAATAAATGGATTGGTTATATATTGTATCCCTGTTTCTCTTTTCTTGTTCTTTTTAATATTGTTTTTTTAACATTGATCAACACCCTCCGCGGACATTGTCATTGCCTCTTAGGTTCTGTATAAAAGGATATTAGGCCGCAGACAATACCTACTGTTTTCACTCGGTTACCTTAGATTTAAAACTTGGCTACAGTATACGAGGTTTTGACTCATGTAGTCATGTTTTAAATTTTTGATCGGTGAAGGCAATATGATATAAATGAGCAGAAACAAGAATACAAGTAACAAGAATACAACTAACAAAAGTCTTAAGGTTCACAAAGAGAATGAACCGAGAAGAAAAAATAGTAAAATAAAAGCACAAAAAGAAGACCACTTAACATAGGAATGACTGAGAAGACGAGACTAGGCTCTCATAAGACAGTAAAGAGCCCTTCATCATCAAAATCCTTTCTCATAAGACTATTAAACTGTAATTCTTTTTTGTTGTCTGTGTCCATCGCACAGGTGTATATCAATATTTTATTGATTCTCCTCTTGCTCTTGATTGGTAGTTTATCAAACTGTTCCTTAGTTTTTTCAGGTTGAGACCTATCTTCTTTTGTGAATCTTTCCTGTTTTTTCCTCCTTGTTTGAGCAGAAACATGCAGCAGAAAGATGCATCTAATTGTTCTGATCAATATCTTCCACTTCCAATTATATAGGAAAGAGACCATAATGAAGAAGACTTCGATGAAGAGGAGGCTCCTGAGATAACTCAATGGGAAGCAATTGGCTGGCTTGCTGTTTTGACAATGTGGATTTCCATTCTCTCTGGATACCTTGTTGATGCCATACAGGTAGCATGTAGTTCGATACTGATTCATTGTTGTTTTGTGATTCATGCTTGGCCTGCCAACTTCCATGCTGTTGAACCATCATTCTCTGCTATTCTACCTCGAACCAAGTCTGAGGAGTGGGGACTCTCATTTCCATTAATGAATGCCATAATTCCTGTTTTGGATGCTTATATGTCTCAATCAAGTTTGTTAAATCGGAATCGAATGTAAAATTGTTAATAGGACTGATTTGATTTGAATCGCTTTTTGAATTGTAAAATCATAGGGTTCATTTGGATTTTTGCAAGGATTGTTAAAAATGTAATAAATTGGAGATAATGAGATGATAAATTATCCACTTGATTTAATGTATATACATACACACACACACGTATAAATATATATGTCAAAATAATGAGCATTCTGGAAATACATCCATATGTACTGTTGAATGAAGCCCATACTTTGATCATAACTTCCCAAAATATAAAAAAGTCTTAACATTTAAATCAATTTAAGTGGGCTCATCCTGTTGTTGTTGGAATACACCATAGAGCAATGCTCCTATTTTAATATCTTGATTCCTAATCATTTTCAATCCAAAATAGAGACACTAATGACTAGTTAGAAAACAACAGAAAATTTGTTTTTATAGAATCATTTTCAACCCAAAATATAGACATACAGTATTGGTTTCAGGGTTGATTGCTTAATAAATTGTCAACATGTACTAAAATAGTTTTCGTATAGTTCTTTTTGGGGTATTTTCCATTGAAGAGGCGGCGACATCCTAAAAATTATGGTTATTGAAAGATCCTAATTAGAAATTAGTTTATTGATTTGGAGAAGTCATTGTAACTTACAAGAACTAGTTCATCCATTTAATATGATCTTATTAAGTGTGGTTTTGGTGTCATTTAGGGGTTGCGTCTCACTCAATAGACATACAACTAAATGGACAATCCATACTGAAGGCATGTGTTTCCGTCCATCCAATAATAGCCTAACTAACTGCCTTATTTTTTTAATATAAAGCTTTGTGCAACCATAGAAAAAGGTTGGTCTAATTTTCTCTTAGAGTGAAATGGTATAAGAAAAATATTGGAATAGTCATTTTATTAATGTTTAAAACTTGAAATGAAATGAGAGTTTAGTGTACAAAGGACTAGAGTATACGTTAACTAAAAACTTACCTGACACTTTTTAACTTGTAAATGGAACACGTGCTTTTGTGGGCAGTGAAATCTCACTGTCCATATTGCAGGTGCATGGTGCACTTGCCCACACCTAATCACCGCCCAAGAATTGGCGGTTGGGCTTCACACGTGCCAAAGGCACATGCTACAGTTGGCCAACAGCTGTGTGGCTGTCAGTCCACAAGCATTGGCAAGGCAATGATGCCTTGTGCTATGCTGAATGCTAGTCCCAATGGGATTGACACATGTCAGTAGGCCTTACCCCTTTGCAGAAGTTCTGAATGTCGATATCGCTCGACATGTTGAGCTGCGGAAAAAAGATATATCGGAGATATATTGTTTATCAGTGATTTTTGGAAAAATGACAAAAAAAAGGGGCAAAATATGAAATTTTGCAGTGAAATTTAAGGAAATGTTAAAATAGATGTTAATACACATTTTAAGATAAAAACATTTAAAAAAAAAACAATATACATAAGAGATGTAATGAGAAGAGAGTAAAGATGTGAGCTGACTAGCGACGATAATGTATGATTGATTCATGTTTCACTCATTTCTCAATCAATCATAAATTCATAATTTATAAGATTCATAATAATACAAACATACATTAAATTGGGTGTATAAGAAATCAATATTAGTTTTCAACATATAATTTTTGTCATATAATATAATTTCGTATATGGCACATTATTTTTAGAAATACGTATATATATATATATATATAAATTCTGTACTAAAAATAGTATGTTAATTTCTAAATTGTAGCTAAGTGATTACTGATTAGCCAAAGTGTTAGTATATTTTGTTTATTTTTAAAAAGCCCTTATGAGCATAATCTTATTACATATAAATAATTTTGAATTTATAAAATATTATTAAGAAATTATTAATTTTTTAATCTTACTAAAAAGCCCTTATGGGCATAATCTTATTACCTATAAATAATTTTGAATTTATAAAATATTATTAAGAAATTATTAATTTGTTAATATTACTAAAAAGCCCTTATGAGCATAATCTTATTACCTATAAATAATTTTAATTTATAAAATATTATAAATATATTTTTAAATATTACTAAAAAGCACTTATGGGCATAATATTATTACCTATAAATAATTTTAATTTATAAAATATTATTAAGAAATCATTTATTTTTTAATATTACTAAAAACAATTAAAAGAGAATATAAGTAACAGAGAGTGAAGTTAGTATTACCCTTGACCTTGTTAGGGTTTAAAAGTTAAAACACTTAAAGGTTAAAACAACTAAAAGTAACAGAGGTTGGAGTGAAGTTAGCATAACCCTTCTTAGGGTCTCTTTAAGTCTTCGTATAATTCAGAACATAACCAAAAAAAAAAAAAAAACGATATGCAAAGCTTGGAAAAGGGAAGAGGGGAGAGGGATAAGCTCAAACTTGACATCTAGTGATCTAGGGCTTTTGCAATCAGCGAAGGCAATAACTCAGTCCTCATGGCAATGGCGACGATGACACTTCATAGGTATGTACCCTCTTCTTCGATTCTTCCTTCTTCTTTCTTCTCCTCTCTCAAGTTTCAACCCTTTTTCTTTTTTTCTTCTTCTTCTAAATCAAGGATTGAGGACTGATTTCAGTCCGTGTTAATTTGTTTTTTGGATGGGTGCTGCTACACCTTTGAAAAATTTGGGAAAAAAATTGGGTGTCACGAATTTTGGTCAATATCGGTGAGATATCGACGACATATCGTCGATATTGCTGATATTTCGGTGATAACTCTCGACATCATGTAAAAAATACTTTACACTGTATAGATGTGTCGGCAAGTGCCGATATCGATAAATATTGACGATATATCGCCGATATTGTCGATATTTAGAACCACATATCCCGGGGTTTGACCCTTGCGGATAGACTTAGTAAAGAAATCTCGCGGACTAGCTTGGTAAGCAAGTCTTGTGGATTGGCCAATTGCCAGTCCCTAAGAAACGTAGTCCGTAGCCCAAACTGGCTGTGGACTTGGTGGTCAGCCCATAGATGAGTGTCCTTGGACCACCCTGGTTACCAAACAAGCTCGCAGACTGGGAGCCAATCCATAAATAACCTAGTCCACAGCCCAAATTGGCTTTGGACTTAGTCAACCCATGGACAAAAGTCCTTGAGGCCACCTTGGTTGACAGTCAGTATTTGATTGCCACGTGGTAGATAATCCTATGAAAGGATGCTCTTGTTACTTTTAGGGGATCCTGAGATAAAGATCCCCTCTTGAATCCCAATGATGGGATGCCACCTGGCACCCCACATTTAAGAGAGTGGGAACTCTCTTTTTATACCAATGATAGGATGCCACCTAGCACCCCATTTATGAGGGGAGTTATCTTCTCCTCTCTTTTTCTAGGATAAGAGGTTTTCCCTAGAAAAGGGGAAAACAGAGTACCAAGCTCTAAAAAATGAGGGTTCTACTCCCAGAGGTTCCTCAAAAAAGGGAACCAATTGTCTAAGGACAGATGACCCTCTTTAAAGATAGTTGGCCCGGTTTGGTCTCCCGAAAAAGGGGAAATCAAGAGAGACTCATGAATACAAAAGGGGGAATGTCCAACGGAGACTCCCAAGAAGAGAAATCTCACAATGAGAGCTCCCCAAAAAGCAGAGAGCCTTCCTCAACAGCAAGCCAAGGCAAGCAATGAAGAAGAAGACTCTCAACATTGGAGAACATCAGGTGAACCCCTCAAATGGCCACCTTCCTTTCTTCTTCTCTTTTCTTCAATACAAAGACCTCAGTGAGGTACATTGTAACGCCTACATGGGGCTTGGGCAACCCATTATAATGAAAAAAAGATTTTTTTTAAATTGTATATCTTTTTCTGTTGTTCTTATGTTCTTAATCAGAGGTTCCTCCCCTCAACAGGGGAAAGTAATTAACATTCTGGCTTTACCCAGATTGGAAGGATAATCCCCCACACAAAAATAAACTCCACGCAACAGTGGAGGTAATTTGACATCAAGCTCCGGAATGTCTCATCTCTTGAGACACTCGAAATTTGCATGTATTGCTTTTATATGTCATTTGGTGTGACTGCAAATGTGGAAAGGAAGGGAGTTTTCTACAAGGGAAAATAAAACAGGTTTTACAAAAACCTCTACCTCTTGAAAATTTCATATGGATGTAGTCAATTAATGACTCAGACGATGGATGTGTTACCATAATGTAATTTATTGTTATAATAACAGGAGTGGTCATGCTGAAATGATGGTGTTTTGATCTTTTCCTAATGTTAACTGCTTTAGTTTAGCAGCCAGTGTTATCTCTTTCTTAACAGCTTACTATAATGTTATTTGAGGAACTTCATAATTTAACATTTAGAAAAATAATTTTCCATCTGGAAGGTGGGGCACACTTAGATTGTGAACCTCTTAAGCTGTAGGATCCGTACTATTATAGGCATAACATTGTGTGGATAGTTTTTATGTTCATCTTAATACGTTTCTGGATCTTTCATATAACTACGGAGTCTGTGAGGTTATCGATTTTATGTGGGAATGAACATGGTGGACACACTCTCACTTTCTCATCCCTCTGCCAAGTGCGAATGCTGCAGCTAATGAATTGAAGTTCTCTGCTTCAATTGAATAATACTAAAAAATTCTCTGCTCCAATGGAGAAAATCTGATCTGGCAGTCTTCTACCAGGGAGATTCATGAAGTCCCCTCTCGACTATTTTCCAATGGAGAGATTTTTGAAAGTATTTCTTAGGTCTGCAACTGTTTGTGGAGGTCCATTCATCATTAAGGGAGCCTTAAAAACTACAGAAGCCAATCAGTCTTGCCGAATTAGAATTCTTCCCAAGTCACCAGTTCCTAGTGGGAGAAATGGAGAGCTCACCTTGTTTGTTAGAAAATAGGAGTATCATCGCTGGCAAATAAACAGACAAGTTCAGGCGCAATGAAAGTCCGTAAGAAAATTTTTGTGATTGAATCAAAGACCTTAAAGGTATCGGGGGAAAATGGTCGTCGGGGTATGACGTTCAAAATTATTGAGGTAGAAACCTGTTGATTGAATTGTGGTTAGAGGAGGCAGGATTCTGGGAAGTGTTGAAGTTTATCAACCAATGCAAGAAAGACCAAAAAACTTCTTACCTTATGTAGAGATTCGCTGCAGTTCTGCTGTGCTTCTAAACCTCCAACTTGTACGGTGCAGTCTTCTCCCTAACTTCCTTCCCCACATGGTCACATCTTGTGGGTGACGCCGCTGGATATCTTTCCCTGTAGGTTTTTGATTATCAGGTTGGAAGCTATTGGAGGAAGCGCTATGTTCCTTCACACTAGGTAACTCTGGCCCAGCCCAAACTAACGGACCCATACACCGACGTCCTCTTCTGAGAAGTAGTGATTTTCCCCCTCCACCCAAAAACAGGGGATTTAATCAAGAACAGAAACGCACCCCTAATGATGTCTGGTCAAGAGCTTTGGTGTGTATAGTCTTCAATGATGGAGGGAGTTGGCACTTTCGGACGAGGGCAGTCAACCAGATCCTCCAAAGTGATGAACAATCCACTTTAATTCCTTTTGATTCCAACATGGCTATAATTTTGGTTAGGAAGCTCTCAACCGTCATTGGTCCTGTAGAGAGTGAATCCTAGCCTCTGCCCATGGGTGGGATTATTCTATTCAATCGATGGTGGTCTCAATCCAAGGGAATTCCTTTTGACGTACTTAGGTTCAGCTTCAGGATAGGAATTGGTAGACTCCCTTTTTACCTCTGGACATTAAAGATGTTTACCATGATTGGTGAAGCTTGTGAAGGATTCATAGAAGCTGACCCTCTTCCCATTGCTCTTGATGATTTACGCGAGGCTTGGATCAATATCAAAGTGACAAGCCTATTGATTCCCAGGATCCTTCACATCCCGGACAAGGGTAGATTAACAAAAATTACTATCAATGTTAGATCCGCTGGAAAAATGGCTTCTCTGGTGACCTTCAAGATTTCAGGGACCTGGCACCAAATAGAATTGAACTTTGTACCCGTTGTTCCATAGGGCAATTGTCCATTGGATAGTGTAGAGGACCTCCACCCCAAGAAGCAGTTCAAATACACTGCTCCAATTTTGCAATCCCAAATGGTAATGACCATAGTCACAAAAAACAGTGTTTTTTGTTGAAAAAAACCCGTTTAAAACGCGCATTACCCTGCCGTATAAAATGGCGTTTAAAACCCGTTTGTTGAAAAAAAGCGTATTATAGTTTAAAACAAATAATACGAAAGAAAACCAGTTTAAAACGAAAAATACAAAAAAACAGATAATCTTGGATTTTTTTTTGGGAATGAGGATTATGTAGATATTGATGACGCTTTTGAGCGATTGATGAATAGGAATGAATGATTTTATTAATACACGTATTATAGTCTTGTTTTTAATCTTGATAATTGATGTTTTAGTGAATTTTGATGCTTTGATGGAATGAATTGGATGTTAAAATGATGTTATGAACTTATTATTGTTGATTATAGCAACTCTGTTTGCATTTTATCTCACCAAATTGTTAGATATATTGATTAGCATCGTTTCTAATTTTTATAATTATTAATTTTCTAATTCTGTACTTGACCCTTGCCGAATTATTCCCGAACCCCAACTTTGTGACTATGATAATGGCTGCCATTGTAGGGAAGCCAATTGACTAGATCCTTTAAATAAAAAGAACTCTTGACTTGATCCTTTAAATAAAAAGAACTATAGGTTGATCGATAGTAGAGAAACATTTGAATTAGAGAAGAAGAAACAAAAGGGGAAAGAGTGAGTTGGTGAGTCGTCCTTTCCAACCCCTTTGATCTGGCAAACACTCTCGGGGAGAAAATTGAGTCGTACCAGAAGAAGCTGTTGTCAATAAGGCAAGGTCTGACCATGTTGGAAAAAGTAAACAGAGGACACCCTGTTCTCGACCACGGGGAGAGGAGAGAAGATGTTAGGGTCGGAGGGAGAAAAGGATCAAAGTCTTTCGTTGGTTACTTGGTTCAAAGTTTTGGAGAGAAGCGTATGAAGAAAGCTTTTCTGTTAGGGGTAACTTTACTCAAACCTTGAAACCCCTTAATCCGATGGTGGAGATAACCCCACATGTCATGCTGAGGGGGAGCTCATCTCGATCGAAACAAGCTGAATTGTTGGTTGATAGCTTTAGGCTTTTCTCTTGGCCCAACATTTAGGAGGTGGCTAGAACTAGAAGTCCTAAGCCCCCCTTCAGTATACCCCAACAAGAAAGTGGGCTCAGTACTAGTTGAGAAGGCCGAAAGGCCCAATAGCTTTAACTCTTTGTCGTGGAAGGTCCATACTCCATATCGGGTTATTGGAGTGCTTTTGGATGATCTGTTCTGGAGCCGTTTTAGTTTTATACAAAGGGGAGTTGTTATCCGATGAAGATAGATGCAAAGCAAGGGAGCCTTCTTTGATTTTTAATCAAATCGTTTGAAGAAATCTAAAGGGAAAAGGAAGGAGGAGTTGGTAGACTCTATTACTGAGGTAGGATGATGTCGCGCCCCAAAACCCCACCTTGGTCATAATGGGACCTTGGGCCGTGACATTTCTTAAACCTGCTACATTCCATAACAAAAGGCAATACTAACACGAGTCTCCCAAAAATTACAATAATAAAATTTCATATATATAAACAAACCATCATGTCCACCTGACCAGATTAACATAACCCACCATAACCAAAGAAGTCCGATACTCTATATATAAGGTAAAAGCAACTAAGCAACATCACAATCCCATCGAGACAATTATCTAAAAAGTTTATTACAACCCTTATAAAGCAAGTACAAAACTCTAGTAATAAAGGAACCTATCAAGGTTCCTTGCTCCCTTGGCAAAAGAATCACCTTCTTCCTCCTCGCCATATGCCTCCTTGACACAAGGCTTAACAATTAACTCCGTCTCTAGACTTGCCGAAGACAACAGTCCGACTGAGTACAAAAGCACTCAGTGTATATAAAATTCAACTAAACATCATAACATCCCTGCGCTTAGTCAGTACCATAACCAATAACATAATCATATAATCAGAGTGCAGAGAACATGTGAGCATATTACATCATATTATCATCTTGACTCGTCTTCTTGTGAGAATCTTGGACTTGTGAGATACATATGCTTATGAGATTATATACTTATAGGTTGCTTATGCTTATGAGATTTCTTATGGGCAACGAACCAATATATGCAATCTTACTTATGAGTAGCATACCAATACATGCAATCCTACTTATGAGTCTTATGAGCAGTGTACCAATACATGCAATCCTACTTATGAGTCTTATGAGCGTACCAATACGTGCAATCATACATGGGTATCTTATTAGTAGCGTACCAATATATGCAATCTTAATCCTGTCTTTATCAATGCATAACACTATATATTCATACGTGCCCTTGTGAGACTCTTAGACTTATCACACATGCGCAAATGTGTATGAGTGTTGTAATTAACATTTGAATCGGTTATCTCTTAGATTCCGATCTTCCATCAAGAAACTCTGCCAAGGTACATCTACTTGGTTAGAGAATTCCCGACCTGGAGGACTTCCTTTAAGTTTTGTTCTACCCGAATATTGATCACCATACAACATAATTAGGGCATAATTTAACATAATAGTCATATATATCACTCTACCCTATCCTTGACATTTTTTATAGGAAAATTCACATATATCAATCCCTAAAATACTCTTCCTCCATCATATCGGCCCATCCTCCATTTTTCAACAATCCACATGTTATAAAAACCCATACAATCCACCTACATGCATTTCCATCCTCCATTTCTTCTATTCGTAAGATTAAACATCACACCACACTTCATAAAACCCCAAATCATACTCACAAAGTCGTACCTATACATTTAACCAAAATCAATACTCCATTGTCTACAATCTTATCATAATCATTCCAATAACCCATCATTTCTAGCTTAATCAATCTTAAACATACATAAGTTCATAATAGAGTTGAGTTGGATAGTATATCGACCTTAGGGATTGTTCCCTTCAATCCAAAATGCTCCAAGGAGGCTTGAGGAGTGATCTTCAAGCTTTCTTTTTCTCCTTTGAGCAATTTCTTCTTTCACAAGCTAGCAAACCTTTAGAATGCCTAGGTTTCTTTTGTACTTTGCCAAATTAGGGTTTGAGAGTTAGAGATCTCAAACCCCCGAAATAGAAGGCCTATTTATAGTCCTAGGGTTATGAAAAACCCAAAATGCCCTTAAAAATCTCGTAAAAGAGGGAAAACCTTAATTTCTGTGATGGGCGGTCGAC
Organism: Tetracentron sinense; assembly: GCA_015143295.1. Classification (NCBI taxonomy): domain Eukaryota; kingdom Viridiplantae; phylum Streptophyta; class Magnoliopsida; order Trochodendrales; family Trochodendraceae; genus Tetracentron; species Tetracentron sinense. The sequence goes on along the minus strand of CM026567.1, from coordinate 737,160 downwards.
CGGATGGTCTTGGAAGGGGCCTTGTTTTGCGAAAAGATCCTCCAGTCGGTTGACCGGCTAGGTGGGCAGTTGACCGAGGGTCATTCACACCTAATGATTCCCTTTTTCCACTAGTCGGTCGATTGGGTAGGTTGGGCGGTCCACTGGCTGAGCCATTTTTTCATTTTCTTGGTTTTCTTACTTGGATCTTTCTTTGGATTAGTGTTTTAATCCATTTTCTAACACCAATAAACATTAATTAGCATTAAACATGCAACACATAATTACTTTGACTAATTTACCTTTGTTAATTACGATAATGGCTTGCATTTGAATTCAGGTCTCTACATCCTCCCCCCTTATGAGAATTTCATCATCGAAATCTACGTACCTTATTCAAACAAGTGCGGGTACTTTTCGCGGACTTCATCCTCTCATTCCCATGTGGCTTCTGCAACTGCATGGTGTCACCAACGTAAGAGAATTAGGGGGATGACCTTTATGCCTCATTTCGATCTAGAATTTGTGCTAGTTGCTCAACAAGAGACAAATCCTCTTAGATCTCTAATGGTTCCAAGTCGATGACGTGCGATGGGTCTGAGATGTACTTTCTTAGCATAGAAATGTGGAAGACATTGTGGACACTTGCCATGTGAGTCGGCAAGATAACTCGGTAAGCTACTTCCCCAACTCTGGTAGTGATCTCAAAAGGACCCACATATCTCGGGTTGAGCTTGCCCCTTTTGCCAAACCTCATAACACCCTTTGTCGGTGAGTCTTAACAAATACTTGGTCTCCGACCTGAAACTCAAGATCTCTCCTATGAGTATCGGTATAGCTCTTCTACCTACTTTGAGCGGTTTTCAACCTCTCTCTGATCAACTGAACTTTGTCCATAGTTTGACCAACGAGCTCGGGACCCAGAAGTTTCCTCTCACAAACTTCATCCTAACACAGTGGTGAACGACAGCTTCTCCCATAGAGTGTCTCAAACGGTGCCATTTGAATGCTTGCGTGATAGCTGTTGTTGTAGGCAAATTCAACCAAAGACAAGTGATCGTCCCAACTGCCTTGAAAATCCAACATGCAAGATCGTAGCATGTCCTCTATGATCTGGTTCACCCTCTCAGTTTGCCCATCTGTCTGCGGATGAAACGCCGTACTGAAGTCCAAACAAGAACCCATGGTATGCTGAAAACTCTTTCAAAATCTTGAAGTAAATCTCGGGTCTCGATCGGATACAATGCTAACTGACATTCCATGCAAACAGACTATATCCTTGATGTAAAGGTTGGCCAACTGGTTGCGATTGAATGTGGTCCGATACGGAAGAAAATGAGCCAACTTAGTCAGTCTGTCAACTATGACCTAGATTGCATCGAAGTTCTTCGCTGGCCTTGGCAAACCAACAATAAAATCCATAGAGATATTTTCCCACTTTCACTCGGGAATAGGAAGTGACTGAAGGAGTCCTACTGGTCTCTTGTGCTCGGCTTTGACCTGTTGGCAAACCAAACACTTGGACACATAGGTGGCCACATCCCTTTTCATTTTCCTCCACCAGAAGTGCTTCTTGAGATTCTGATACATCTTGGTACCCCCAAGATGAAAAGTGTACTTGGATCGGTATGCCTCATCCAAAATATCATGCCTTAGTTCTTCATTGGCTGGAACACATAGTCGTCCCTGAAAGTGAGAACAGATCTCCCAATCATATCAAGGTCCTGATCTTTATTTTTAAACGACTTAGCCCAATAGGCCTACAATTCCTGATCCGACCCTTGATGCTCTTTGATCCTATCCAAAATGGTCGGCCGGACCACAATATTAGCTACTAAGGCTCTAGATGCTCCAACACTGAATCCCATATCCAAGTTAGACACATCTTCAAGTAATTTCCATTCTTGGACCATCAGATGAGCCAAGAATCCTGTAGGTTGTCTGTTTAATGCATTTGCCATCACATTGGCTTTCCCTGGGTGGTATTGGATAGAGCAGTCATAGTCCTTAAGGAATTTCACCTAACGGCGTTGCCTCAAATTCAGCTCTTCCTGCAAGAACATATACTTTAGACTCCTGTGGTTGGTGAACACTTCGAATTGCTCACTGTACAAGTAATGTCTCCAGATTTTTTAAGGCGAAGACAGCGGTTGCCAACTCTTAGTCGTGGGTAGGGTAGTTATTCTCATGATCTTTCAACTTACGGGAGGCATAGGCAATAATCTTTCCGTGTTGCATAAGAACACATATTAACCTAATGAGTGAGGCATCATTGTACATCACAAAGTCTCTACTACCGGATGATACCATCAAGATCAGAGCGGTGGTGAGACGCTTCTTTAACTTCAGGAAGCTCTTTTCACACTTATCCACTGGAATTAGCATTCTTTCGAGTTAGATGAGTGAGTGGAGCTTCCAAGCTGGAAAATCTCTCAACAAATCTCCACTGGAATTCACACTTCTTCTTCATGAACATGACACTTGTAGGCAAGGACACAAGACACACGACTTGACTAAGTTTTGACAACGGAATAAGCCAATACCAGATATGGACAAATATTGACCTTACACTATAGAAGGAAACTTCCTCCTGGAGGAGATGGAGCCGATTGACAAGTCTGAAAGGTCGACAAGAGAATGTCTTATCAGGTCTAGAGAAAAGAGAGTGAATTATGTGGGGCAGACCCATGAAGACCAGGGTACAACATTAGATGCAAAAGATGATGCAGAATAAGTAGCAGAAGAGAGGGAAGATGACTCAACAACAAAGATTGTCTTTGATCATTGCTCCATATGCCCAGATCCAATTTGTTTTGAGAAAATATTGCTAGTGGTAAGGAATGTGCTAGACTAAACTTGCATGTAGAACTCACCCCTAGCCCTTTGTAGCCTCTCACAGTGGTAAGGGATTGCTTTACGCCGGTGTTTGCACATATTGTTCCCATGATAGGTACGTTCCTCACCTCACCATCCTTTACCCCCCTATTAGGTTGATATGTGGTGAAGGTCAGGTATTAGGATGTCAAATGATTGCTGTAGTGAAAATCTTTATTTGAGCTTAAATATCCAAGAGGAGGTGATACCATAGGCCTATGATGAAAGGGTAATAGATTGTTTTAGATGAAGGAAAGTTGTTCTAATCTCTCTACAATTGTTTGGAAACCATAGTCAATGGCTCCTGAGTCCTGCCCATGTCTTCGGTGCCAATCCTAGGCTCACGGGAGGAGGTCAGAAACTCATCAGCCAAAGGTGGTTGATGGGATATCAAAGTTGGTGTTAGGGAAAATTGAGGACTTTAGCAGGTTCTTGGGGTCTTTTCTTCGAGGGCCATGAGGATGAGGTGAGGGCTTTATTTTAAAGCTTGGAGAAGTCCATCATTGAGACGTAAATAAGGCTCTGTTAGGAAAATGAGTTGAGATTTGGGGAAGAGAGGGACAACTTATGGCGAAAGGTCATAGTTGCTAAATATGGGCTGTCTTCTTGTTAGGATCCTAGGGAGGTTAGGGGCACACATGTGATGGGTCTTTGGATAGGTATTATGGATATAGCACAATCGGTGATACCTTCAAGTGTGGTTCGGAGAGAATCAAGGATGAATTCGGAAATATATTCCTTCTTGTTGTTGATAAGGATGCTTTTGGGTTAGAATACTTCTAAGTGACAAATAATGAGGTAGTCTGTGTCCTTGAATGAGACGGGATCTAAACGATGGGGAACTCGAAGATATGTTTCAGCTTCTATAGTATCTTCCCATATTTCCATCTCTTGTCGAGGTTCGGGACATAAGGATATGTTCTAGAGGCCACAATGGTCAGTTTTCAGTTAGATCATTCGTACAGTCTTTTGTTCATGCACCCCTTGCCCTTTTCCTCATAGGTCTATGTAAAATCCAAGTCTTCCATCAAAGGTACTGTTCTTCCTTTGGACGACAACTCTGAATAAGATTCTCACTTGTGATAATTTAACAAAGAGAGGGTGGAGTTTGGCTAATTATTTCCTTTTGTACTAACATGCGGAATAAAATGTGGATCATCTACTTTTGCATTGCCCAATTGCTCTTGGGATTTGGGGACATTTTCTCTCCAAAGTAGGAATGGTCTGGACCTTCTCTTCCTCCTTTCATAACTTTTTATGTTGCTTAATTTTGGTTAAGATGGGCAGTGAGTGGGAGGCGGTTTGGTCTGTTTTGCCGGGGAGCATTTCATGGATGCTTTGGAAGGAGCAAAAATTGAGAGTGTTCGAAGATTCGCCTTCCTCCTTGCTCGTATTTCTTCACATATTAGGCATCTCATCTTAGAATGGTGTTTATTCGGCGAACCGATAAGGACTTGGGAGAATTACTCGGGTGCTAACATAACTAAATTAGCGACTCACCTTTTTCCTTTGAGATGGTTCCCTTTACAGTAGATAATTCAGTTTTATTATTGCTCTTGTTTCTTAAGAGTTTTCTTCTCAATAAATTCTCTGTCCTGTAAGTGTACTTTCTTCTCATTTATAAAATTTAATGGTTACCGATTAGAAAAAACATGATGGACATATAGTTATTGAAAGTATTATTTGTTTCTACAGGATCTATATACATGCTTACATATTCACCCCACCCCCCCACCCACACACACACACACCCACACCCACCCACCCACACACACATATACACACATAGCATTTCCATTGCAGAATTACTAAGTAATACCTTACTATGCTTTGTATCGTGGAAAGAGTTGAGTGTAATTTTATTAGTTGCTTTCCCTTGCTTCATTCAAAAAACAATAGGAATTACCTTACTGTGCTTGCATAGCCACTCTGCATTTATTCAATGCGAGGAATTCCATAAATAACTTAAAACTGCACATTTCTCCTGCATTTTAGACAAATTTCCAATAGATATAACATGCCCTAAATTTTGAAATAATTCCTTTGTTATATTTGACTATTAAGCACTATTTTCATCTGATTTATGCGTAAGACGATTTTAGGTATACGTGAACAACAGATGGTTTGATTGTGTTTATGGGTTCTTTTCAGGGAGCATCTGAATCGTTGAACATGCCGGTAGGTTTTATTAGTGTGATTTTGCTTCCTATTGTAGGAAATGCTGCGGAGCATGCAAGTGCAGTCATGTTTGCCATGAAAGACAAGCTTGTGAGTTCCTTGAAGATTGCAGCTGCTGGTTTTCTCACATTCTTGTTGGTTTGACTGCTTTACCTGTTTTCTTCTGTAGGACATCACAATTGGAGTTGCAATTGGATCATCTACGCAAATATCAATGTTTGTGGTAAGATCTTGAAACCCCAGCACTCAATAAGCATGGCAACCTTCTTTTTCATTTGATTTTTTAACTTGTTTTCTTTTAAGGTTGTGTTTGGATCAAGTGTAGGTTATCAGGTTTATGTGATACATTGTATTTACTTTTCAAAAAGTATATAGAAAAAGTTCTGCTTCTTAGATATTATTGGTACGCATTTGATTCTTGTGCTGCTGATGATTGCAGATACCCTTTTGTGTGGTTGTTGGTTGGATTATGGGAAAACCAATGGACTTGAATTTTCAACTCTTTGAGACTGCTACACTCTTTATTACGGTGCTAGTAGTGGCATTTATGTTGCAGGTTTGTTCTCAGATTTTTGAATTAGATAGGCACATGAATATGCACCATATTAGTATTTACATCATTCCAATTACATTATAATTATGAATTGATAGTTTTGCATCTTTTACTTTGTCATTGCTTGTTTATTCATTTATTTCAGACTGATAGAGAAAAAGTCTTTGGCTTGTCATACAAAGAACGCCAACTTCACATTCATTTTGTAAAACATATAGGTTTTTTGGAAAGAGTTTAATCTGGCATATATCAATCCATTACTGTCATGCTTAGTTTTAATTAGGAAAAACAAATTCTCTTGCTTGACTGGAAAGTTAAAATCTAAATTTTTTTTTTGAAAAAACTTTATCAAAGAAAAGAAAGTTTTACCGTTTCTTTCCGACAACTTGATCTACTTTTTTCTTTTCTTTTCTGGGAAATACTAACTCAGTTGTAACGATATCAATTGGAAAACCATCTAAACTGATATATTATTAATTACACATGTAAGTCTAAGGGTACTCTCAAATCCTAACCCTTTAATTCAATTATTAAAGGGTCAAGATAGTGGCATTAGAAAAGACAAAATAAGGCAAACCAAATCCTGACCCTTAGTGGTTAGCAATAGCCGGTTAGGATTCGGGAGTGTACTTGGGAGTACCCATAGAGTGACTCTAATTACATGAGTGTACTTGGGAGTACCCATAGAGTGACTCTAATTATATAGTACCCATACTGTGCAATCACTACTAGATATCTACGTCATGCAATGTAAATGCTTTTGGTCTCCAGAAGTATGAGTATTCCCAGCTCACTCTCCAAATGATAAAAGCCTAAAGAAAATAGAGAAGATGATATGTCAGGCTATTGGTGCCTATAAACGGACATGATGTAGGAGCATGTTGGACCAATTCTAGTTGGGCCTCACATGACCCAAGCAAGCAAAAGGCTATAGGGTTGGGGCATTATAGATTTCATCTAAAGCCCAAAGGTTACTCTAAGCCCCCATTCAAGAGAAGGGCCAATATAAGATTTCGGCCATGGTCTTTTTTAGATTAGTTGCTTTCTTTTATTATTGTTATTAATCAAGTAATTACTAATTAGAGTTTGGATACCAGTAGGGTTTATTCCTATTCTCATTTTAGTCTTTGTTGGGTCAAAGATATAGTTTATTATCTGGAACGTGTATTTAGACTAGGATTTAAAAATTTTCAGCTCCATATATTCAGAAACTGCACCCTTCAGAGAAAGGTGTTCTTTGTTTTGAGAAGAAGTAATAAGAGGACTTATTTTCTTTGTTTTCAATATTTAGTCCATCATACATTCATACTTATTGCGTGCCCACATCTTTGCCCCCATTCCTATTGCATCTTTTATGCATATATATATATTTGATTCTTAAATGAGTATTAACATCTATTTTAACATTTCATGAAGTTTCACTGAAAAATTTCGTACTTATTTTTCTATTTCCCCCTAATTTTTCCCTCGACATGCGATATATTCCCCGCAAAACGATATATCCCGTGATATATTTTTTTCCTAGGTGCGACATGGCCCACGATATTGACAAGAGTGAATCACGTCTAGAATTTGATTGATTGAAGCATTTGAAATGTTTAGTATAAGATATTAAACTGCTGGACGCCACTGTATTCACTTTTGAACTCCAGGCTAGTATTTTATTATCCCTTACCTAAATTCTTATTTTCCCTCCATAAAGGCATAAATACTAAAGGCAAAAATGATGATGATGATTCCAAAGGAGGAAGAAATTAATGGATGAAGATACATGCTTAATTTAAGCCTGAATGCTTACCTCATTTGCACAAAGATTTAATTTATCAATGGAAAACCTTAATCATAAGGTGAATTAGATGTCTGCCTTATTTCTTCCTTTTAAAGCATCCCTTTTATTTTTTGAGCTTATTCGAGTTATATTAAGTACCAAAAATCAAATAGGTAAATGAGCTGTTGAACTTATGATCCAGTAATTCATGTTTATTGACTCAATTGTTTCCCCAAGGCATTGAGTAGATGGAATTGTATCTTATGTAGTTACTTATATGCAATCATGCATGCAATTTCGGGTTTTGATGCCTGATTGACCGCTATTGCTTTCTTTGTTGCAGGAAGGGACCTCAAACTATTTCAAAGGGTTGATGCTTATTCTATGCTATCTCATAGTTGCAGCCAGTTTTTTCGTACATGTTGACCATTCGAACAGTGAGTTGCAGCAAAAATTAATTTTCATTTAACCACTTCTCATTTAGCACTGGTAAAGCAAAGTTGGTGACACCATAAACTGCTGATCTACATTCCGAAGAAATGTTCATGCTTTAAGGTTCAAGATATTATAATGCAATGCAGTTTGAGGTTTCATTTTGCTGAGTGCAGAAGCGCAAGGGAGAAAAAAAGAGAGGGGGGGTCTTGAACCTACCCATGATATCTCCTACCTTAAAGACCAAATGATCATGTGATTTTACTTCATCCTATATCTGGACTCATTTAACCAATGGTTCAGAAGGAACCAACTTATCATATACTTGAGGATTAGGATCACCATAACTCAGATGATTTTCTTAGATTGAAGATATCTCCTGAGTACTTACAATGTGTCGCAATGGATGGTTATGGAGAATGCAACATGAGCTTATGAAGTTTCATCATGCATGATGCATCACATTGAAAACAGAAAAGTTCTTATGTTGTATTGCATTATTAAAAACCATCTTTTATCTAAAGAATGTTTATGTTTTACTTATTTTTTTTTAAATGTTCTTTTGTTTCCTGGTGAGTAGAGGGTAGGTGCAATAAATCAGGGAGAAAACCTTGACATGTTGAATTGGTGTCAACTCCAAGAACTACCCCCAAAGGAGGTGTTTCTTGGGTATTGTTGGCTTGCGAGTTTTATCTGCTAGGACTGGAAGCATATTTTTAATTGAATTCATGCATTTGGATTAAAAAAAACTAGGGTTGGCGCCTGAGAACTTGTGAAATTGGGTGGGCTGTGGATCTTGTGGAAAACTTTTCCCTTGGAATGATTGGCATTGTCAGTATATCTTGTACACATTGGCCATCATCTCATGAACTAGTGCACCTTTCATTGAGTGGACACGACCTCTGGGAAGGACCACGTCCCAAGGTTCATGCTCATTGGGCAGTCTTAACTGCCTAAGCAAAAACTTGGAGAAAAACGTGCTTAATTGTAGGGAGAAGTGCATATGTCCGAGATATTAGGATAATGTGATTTACATGGTTTTTGAGGCTATGACTTACAACAGCAGTCTTACAAACTGAACAGTCAGGACCATGAATCAGTTCATTCTCTTAATTCTAGTTGAGTCGCCAATTGATTTAGTGAATTAAGTTATCAAAATATGCTGTGGAGACTTGTGGTCGTTTCAGTGGGCCATGTGCTAGTTTTTGTATTCAAGCTAAAATGTTAGATAACTCTTCATGGAAATTAATGTGATTGGTGTGTCTTCATACAGGTGACGACAATTAAAGATCTCAGGATGGAGGCAGCCTTGCACAAAGAAATAAGTATTCTATGGATTCTGTATGCAGGAAAATCACACCATGCAATTTATGGAAGGCTGTTTTGTATCCAGAATTGCAGCATTGAAAGTGTTATTACGTTGCCAGAAAATGTAAGCTATAATGTGTTGGAATTTCTAGGCTTTGGGGAAACTATAGAAAATAGTTTCCAAGAAAAATGGGAGCATGTAATCTGTATTCTATTCTCATTCTTTCCCAATGGTTTTAATGTCATTCCGTGTGAGGAACCTTGAACGAATGTCAATTATCAATACATTTGTTTTTTGATCTGATGGCTAACTATTTAATTTATTTAAGTGCCCAACTCCAAAATTGTTTCCAGGAAATACAAAGTAGCTCTCTCCAGGTTTTTATTGACCACACCTTCCCAAAACAGCTGTCAAATTTTATTTTTTTAATATAAACTAGCAAGGAGCCCGTGTGATGCACAAGAATTATATATAAAAAAAAAGTAATACTAAATAAAATAGTTTACTCAGAAAATAACATGTATAATTAAGCCCATAGCGCCATATTGTAAGGATTGACACCAACACATGAATTGTGGGTTGCAACGAGTGTCATCAAAATCATTCGTGTTCTCAATAAAATGGATGTTTGTAGCATATTTGTTCTGCAATTTCACTCAACTAATAAGAAATTTTCCTCTTGCATGTGAAGGAAGTGTATGCAATATAATTAGTAGAGAAAAAGTAACGTAAATATATGAGATAAGAGTTGAGGTTCCTGATCCAACGGATTCATTACCAGGTTGCATGTTTAGATAGTGCCACCGGCACTATGAATTGTCATTCCACTGAAATTTTTATGAATGTGATCACTTAAGAAGAGCAATAAATAGAGAAACTGTTTATTATGCAAAATAATGGAATAAGTACATAGCTAGGTCATTGAGTTTGAGTTTATATGTTACCAGTAAACCCTTAAATATCAAATAACCAATAGTAAAAAATGTTTGTCTTATCTTACTATGATAAATACATATTTAACAAAACTTTCAAAAAATTAAACAACTGTTAATGACTGCATAGGGAAATGCATTATATCTAAAAGTTTGAAACCTGGAGTTTCGATAGATGAAGCTGAAGTCGATAAGTGATTTGGCCAATTAATTATTGTAGAACTGTAGGATGTAAATATGTTACAGTAAAAAGGTTTGTGTCCCAAGAAATTAATGCATCTCAGTATATATCCTAAACAACAAAGTGGTGGTTGTGTCCCATTCCCAACAAATTTATGCATCTTAGAATATATCCTAGACAACAAAGTGGTTTGCTTAGTATGTAGACAGTTAAAAATATAGGATATATCACATTCAATTAGATGGTTTGTGTTAGTATGGGAATTATGTCCATCTCAAAAAAGCTCTTTTTGTGATTTGAGAGTTGCATTAATAGCCCGCGGCATGAAACCTTCCTTAAAAAAGAATTGAATAGTCCTCTCCCAACTTTTTTTTGATAATATCCCAGCAATGTTTGAAGAATAGCCCTGAGAAACCATCAGGACCAGGAACACCATCATCCTTCATATTGAAAACCACTTTCTTGATTTCATCCTCATTAGGAAAAACACAAAGATCTTGATTTTCCCCTTCCGAGACCAAAGAAGGGATGAACTGAAGTAAAACCGAGTTCCTAGCATATCCTTCCCGGAGGAGTAACCTTTGAAAGAAATTAACAGCCTCACCACCCATATCGGCATTGGACTGAAGTAAATTCCCATATCCATCTTTGATGGATTTGATAAAATTCCTTTTTTGTTTGTGCCTAGTAATTGCATGGAAGAACTTGGTCTTCTTATCTCCTTCCTTTAACTAATGTTCTTTCGCTCTTTGTTTCCAGAATCTCTCTTTGTGATTTTGATACACATTAAGTCTTTTTTTGGCTAAATCCAACTGATTCCTACCTTTTTCTGTCCAGTTACTTTGAAGAAGAAAATCCAAATCACCCACTTTACTTTCCAATTCCTGGATCGAAGAGAAAATATTGCTGAAAGATTCCTTATTCCACCTGATAAGAGCAAATTTTAAAATTTTCAATTTATGCTCCGTTTGTTTTGATGTAAAATAGGGGAAAACAAATGAATTTCACGGAAAATATCATTTTTCGCACATAATTTCTTTATGACAATTGATATTTTCCGTGAAATTAATTTGTTTTCCCCTATTTTACATTGAAACAAACGGAGTCTTAATGAAAAAAGAAATAAGCGGATTACCAGAAACCGAAGCATTCCATTCTTTAGCCACAACGTCACGGAAATTCCCATGATTGATCCATATGTTTTGGAATTTAAAAGAAAAAGGCTCGATCCTGCTCGAAAGAGTAATAGAAATCAATAAAGGAGCGTGGTCTGACAGGCTCCTAACCAGATGATTAACCAAAGTGATAGCAAAACTGTTTTCCCATGCTACATTATAAAGAATCCTGTCAAGCCTGGCCCAAATGCAGTGAGATCCCCTCCTATCATTACACCAACTGTACTTGTTCCCAGCAAATTTATCCTCAATAAGCCCGCAGTGATTGATGGTATCATTAAATTCTTTGATGGCCCTCATATTAGGACTTCTCCCGCCTTTTTTTTCCCTCAACCTCCCTCACTACATTGAAGTCCCCTCCTAACAACCAAGGAGTAGACAAATCTGTACTGATATTTCTGAGCTCCTCCCATAAACTTCTCCTATCTGCTTGACCACACATGGCATAGATAAAAGAAATACGCACTGGATTGCCTCCTCTATAAGACAGAAGAACCAAAATACTTTGCGAAGATTTATGAATTGAATAGAAATCATTGAAATATTAGCATTCCTAATGTAGACCCGGGATTTTAACCCCACTCCCGATCAGGATTGAACCCGATGAGGAATAGTGCTAAAAATATTGAAAAGAGAGAGTCGCCACCTATTTAGATTGTTAGGGAAAATAGGGTCCCTTAAAAGGTTGGATAAGACTTTGGTCTGAAAATAGAGTTCAAGGTAAGGATTCATTTAAGTTAGGGGAATGTATTAGGCACCCTTAAACTCCTATTCGGAGATGGTTACCTACTCCCTAAGTTTGAATTAAAATGGGGGAAACCATAAGAGAAGCTTTTATTTTGATCTATATGTTTGATATGTATTATATGAATAGTAATGTATATGCTGAAATAAGTAGGGACAGGATAGGAGCTCTATCCTAGGTGAGCTGAACCCAATCAGGGTTGCCTACATATCCACCGTTAGTGGAATCAAGTCACACGTAATTCCAGATGGGTAGTTGATGGTTTGATTTGTTTTGTTTGGATTGTGGGTGTTTGATAGGCTGAGACTTGTCTTTGGATGTTAGAGTGTTTTTGAATGGTTTGGGCTCCTGTTCAGGAGTGTTTGGGCCTTTTATGCTCTTGCCGGGGAGCATTTGGACAGTTTTAGCTCATGTCAAGGAGCACTGGGTTGAGTAAGGGTTTGATAGGATTTGAACCAGGGTTTGGAGAGAGGTTTGGCTAAGGCAAGTAGGGTTTGAACCAGGGTTTGAACTGAGGTTCGGACAGAGGTTCGACTAGGTAAGTAAGGTTTGAACCAGGGTTTGAACCGAGGTTCGGACAGAGGTTCGACAGAGTTTGGAAAGTTTGAACCGAAGTTTGAGCAGAGGTTCGACAGGGTAGGCTAAGTTTGAACCGAAGTTTGGGCAGAAGTTCGACAGGGTAGGCTAAGTTTGAACCTAAGTTCGGGCAGAGGTTTGATAGGGTAGGCTAAGTTTGAACCGAAGTTCGGGCAGAGGTTTGACAGGGTAGGCTAAGTTTGAACCGAGGTTCGGGCAGAGGTTCGACAAGATAGGCTAGGTTTAAGTAAAACCGGGCAGGGATTTGACAGGGCAAGCAGTCTAAGCAATTAAAGCAATTTAAAAAATAATTAAAAAACTAATTAAACTACTAAAAGACAAAGAAAACGTCAGAGTTTGATGATATTTTACCTTCTGGGAAACCCAAAAGGGTCTCTGAAATAAGTGCTTCCGAGAATGATTCTTCGAAATCAAATTCCCGGGATCGCTAAACGCTAAAAAGAGATTTTTGAAAGAGGAGAGAGAAGAGAGGAAGTAGAATGGATGATTAATGAAGGAAGAGAGGAGGGGTATTTATAGTGTTTCGGAATAGTGCCCGCGCCGTTTTAAAGGGTGAGATTTATTATATTTTAATGAATAGTAAAGTAGTGTGAACAGTAGGGCGGTAACGTGGATTAGACTAAATCTGCGCCGTTTTAAAAGGTGAAATTTAATATATTTTATTATGAACAAATAAAATAATAAAAAATGAAGTTTGCAGTGCAAGTGGGGCCCACATGGTCCTGCGCCTTTTAAAAGGGCGAGGTTGCCCCTTAGGGCCTGTTTGGCTCTTCAAAAAACTGTTTTTTGGGTTTTTTTTGATTTATGCTCTTATTTGCTAAAAAACTGTTTTTGTCGTTTTAAGCCCATTTTGAGGCCAAAATAGCCGAAATTGAATCAAAAAATTTGTAAAATTATTTCTGATGAAATCATAACTTTTGACCACTTTTCAGGGGCGTTTTGGTCATTTTACACTCCAGGGGCATTTCTATCATTTTCTACCGTTTTAAGCCCAATTTAATTCCAAAAATAGCCAAAATTCATCAAAAAATTTGTAAAATCATTTTGGACAAAATGAAAACCTTGTAGCACTTTTTAGGGGTATTTTGGTCATTTTTCACCTTAGGGGCATTTTGGTCGTTTTCTACTTGAGGGGCGTTTTTTGGAAATCAAAGCTTACAGAAAGATGGTTTTAAAAGACGGTTTTTTAAAGGGTTTTTAGAGGTGTTCAAAGAGATTAGGGGGTACAAAATTGGGGTGTTTACAGTTGCCCCGCTTTGTCGGAGGGTGCGGGCACGTGAACGACAAAGGCTGATAACGCTTCAATTTTGCACGCATGTGTGTTTGAAAACCTGGGAAAAGATAGAGGAAAAGATAAACTCTACTTAGACTGCTTGCCAAGGACTGGATGACTGAAGGGTGACAAAGGAAGGGTGCGCTCATGCCAAGCCGGCACTTGTTGGGGACGGAGAGGGTTATGGTGTATGAAGCTGCCTGCTAATCGATCACACGACCAAGTAGCGGGGTGCATGATGCAAGTGAGTGAGATGCAAGTGAATGATGATTGTTGCAAAACTGGCTTCACAAGAGGCCGCAACTAATGGTCGATTAGACAACCGTGCCAATTACTCCTTTAAGAGTGAGCAAGCAATGCAGTGCGGTGCGTGAAGTGTGCAAGACTTGTTTCACAAGAGGCCGCAACTGATGGTCGATCAGACAATCGTGCCAATTATTCCTTTAAGAGTGAGCAAGCAATGCAGTGCGGTGCGTGAAGTGTGCAAGACTTGTTTCATAGGAGGCCGCAACTGATGGTCGATTAGACAATCGTGTCAGTTACTCCTTTAAGAGTGAGCAAGTATTGCAGTGCAGTGTATGAAGTGTGCAAGACTTGTTTCACAGGAGGCCGCAACTGATGGTCGATCAAACAACCGTGTCAGTTACTCCTTTAAGAGTGAGCAAGTATTACAGTGCAGTGTATGAAGTGTGCAAGACTTGTTTCACAGGAGGCCGCAACTGATGGTCGATCAGACAACCATGTCAGTTACTCCTTTAAGAGTGAGCAAGTATTGCAGTGCAGTATATGAATTGTGCAAGACTTGTTTCATAGGAGGCCGCAACTAATGGTCGATCAGACAACCGTGTCAATTACTCCTTTAAGAGTGAGCAAGTATTGCAGTGATGTGCGGTGAAATGTGAACATGTGGTGAAAGATGCAAATGAGTGAAGGTTGGTTACACAACCAGCTTCACGAGAGGCCGCAACTGAAGGTCGATCAGACAACCATTCAGTTACTCCTTCAAAAAATGGGTAAGATGCAATTAGGGCTAACAACCGCGTGGTTGCCCCACTGGGTACTATGCTATGGTGCAGACAACTGCGCGGTTGTCCCACCAGGTACTATGCTATGGTGCTGACAACCGCGCGGTTGCCGCACTAGGTAAGATGCTATGGTGCAGACAACCGCGCGGTTGCCCCACCTGGTACTATGCTATGGTGCAGACAACCGCGCGGTTGCCCCACAGGGTACTATGCTATGGTGTAGACAACCGCGTGGTTGTCCCACCGGGTAAGATGCTATGGTGCAGACAACCGTGTTGCCTCACCGGGTAAGATGACAGCAAGATGAATGAAGTCAGGTTTGAAGGGGTCGCACGACCACTTCAACACAAGTAAGAAAGAAGATATATAAGTGGAGATAGCCACATGGCTAGTCCACGAGCATGTTTGTAAGCAAGCAGAGTGTATGATGAGTGGAGATAGTTACACGACTAGTCCACGAGCAAGGTGTATAAGCAAGCAGAGTATATGACGAGTGGAGACAGTCACGTGGTTGCTCTGTGTTACAAGCAAGATGTATGAACGGAGAAAGCCACACGACTAACCCATGAGAAAGCAAAATGTAAGGTTAGCAAGGATTGGTTACACAACCTTCCTCACCGAGTATGATTGCAAAGCAAGTAAATGAATGCGATATATGTATAAATAAAGATAGCCACATGACTAGCTCATGAGCAAGCAAAATGTAAATGCATGAAAGGGGATAGCCATGTGGCTTACCCATAAGCAAGAAAATGAAATGAATAATGGGGTATGAGGGTTGAGAGAGTGGAGCATGACCCTGAGCCTTTATCTGATATCTGCCTTCTGCCTGATGTATCAATACTGCACTGAGGTTATGTCTGGATTTGTCCAACTGAAATATTCTGGCAGGATAATCTACTTGAACCAGTCTCAAGTTCAGGAGAACCGATTGCACTGCCGAAAGGATTAGCCAAGTTTGAGCAGACTTGTGTGAGGACACGACCCTGACTGACTGACTTGACATGACAGACTGATGTCTTGGTGATAGCTTGATAGAATGACTTGACAGACTGACAGATCGACATAAGTATTTTGAAAGATGTCCGATATTGCCTGTTGACGGGAAGCCTAGCTAGGATTCCTTTGCCTTAGAAAGGAATTAACTAAGTCAAGGTTGATTGCTTCTGAGATAGATAGGTAAATTTGCTCTTGGATGTTATCGCCAAATGCTTGATGCATAAGATAGTGCTTGACTGCATTAGCTGATTGTTGTTGTGGCGCTTGATATGAAAGCTCGCACTTTACGATTTTCCTTTTTTTGCCCCTGGACCTTAGCAGGTTTCACCAGGACTGTGTTGACGTTGTTTTTGCACACTAGCAGGATTGATAATTCCATACTAAGCCCGTGAAATCAGAAATTTGTTTTTACCCTTTTTTACCCTTGGAATGACCAAGTCTTGGAGTCGCATAATTTTTGCACAATGAGACCATTTCCGATTTTCACTCATGCCTGCGTAATTGACTAATTTGTTCCCTTTTTTTCCCCTGACAATAATGTCAGGGCTGGGCTCGCATAATTTTTGCGCCTTAGTGCCATTTCTGGTTTTCACTAAGCCTACGATTTTTGATAAGCTGATCTGTCTTCTCCCATCAATGCCTGATAAAATGGTAGAGATTAATGCTTCTGACCATTGATGCTCAAGACCTTTCAAAGATCAAGGAGGGCTTAGTTACTAGGACGAAACGTAGTAGGGGTAGAAATGATCAAGGCTCAAAGTTTTCTTTTGGGGATAGGACATCCTAAGATGTTTTTGCTGCACGCAGAGACGGAACCAGTTGGCTTCTCTTCATCATTTTGGAGATTTGCCATTTTTTATCTTTTTTTTTTCTTTACTGTCCTTTTTTTTTTATTTGTTGGCTTTTTCTGCTCTGTTTAGAGATAGCTGTTTGGTATCGATGAAGATTTGCCATAATGTGACCGAACCTGTTTAGGTTGCCTACGTATCCACGATCAGTGGAATTAGGTCATGCCGTAGTTCAAAATAAGCTTTGCTTTTGATTGGTTGGATTCTACTCAGTTGATTTGTCATTCAGAGGGTGCCTCAATGTATGGGTTTAGAAAGAAAGGCTATTAGGCTCGACGGGCTAACTAGCGTATGTTATTGCATGGGTACGAAAGAGATTTTAAGGGTTAACCAAGGATGACCTCCTATCCTTTCTTTGATTGGTCAAGAGCATGTGTGGTCATTGCATTATCCTTGTTCAAATATGTTTGATGCCTGATAGCTCGGGGAGGTCTTTGTCGCTCCTTTGCTTCTTGTCTTCTGATGGATTGGTAGCTTGCCTTGAAATCTTTGGTGGAGTAGAGTACCTTTTTAATTCATGAGTTTTTAGATTACTCACCCGATGATCATGCAATTATCCTTTAAAGGCTTAGAATCTAGTTCAGTTCCCAAAACTAGGCATCTCAGAGTAATAAGCAAGACAGATTTTAACAAAAGCGGGAGATTTCATTAGAGTATGAAAGGATGTATAGACTCAAATGCAGAAAATAAAGACAGGTGGCCACTGGCCAATATGTTAACTGACAGGGAAGACTTCGATTTGGGCCATCATGGCCATTTGCAAAAAAGAAATCATGGAATAAACCAAAAAGACAAATAAAAACTGGTGAGACTGCTCAAAGTCGGCTATAGAGTGGCTCAGGTTGGTGTGCCTCGGTTTCCTGCTGCTGCATGATTAAGGAGAGGGCCTGGTTGATGTCAGTGTTCCCTGGTTCAAACTGAATCTTTCCCGTTTCAAGCATGTCTTGGATTGTATGCTTTAGATCAAAACACATATCAGTGGAATGCCCCGAGGCTTGATGATACCCACAATGCTGGTCAGCCTTGTATGACCTTGGTAGCGTGACTGGTGGCGGCATGGGTTCTCTCAGCATGACTAATTTCTTATCTAGTAGATAAGGGAGGAGTTGTGGCATGGTATATGGCATGGGTGGGAAGACTCTTCTCTTTTTCTGTTCAAATGTCATCTGCTGCGAGGGAAGCTACTCTGAGTCTGCTCGGGTTGTTGAGGTTGCTGCGGTAAATGAGGAATATGGATAGGCATTGTTGTCACCATTTGCACCTTATCCTCTCTTCTCCGTGTATCTTTTTGCGGTGGTTGAGGATGATTAGAGGATGACACCCCATTGGATCCTGAGAACATGTCAACTGCTCCCACATCTCCCCTTGTAGCCTCAATCCTGACCCCATATTTGGCCATATTGCTGAAGTTGGAAATAGGTTGGGCTGCTAGCAAAGTCTTGAATGGATGCTTGAGTGTGCGGAGGAATGTGGTCATCAACTCGTCCTCGGGCAAAGGAGATCTTTCCAGCATTTTTCCTCCATCGAACAGAATATTAATTCGATAAAGGATTCATTCTCTCTCTGAGTCATTCTCTCAAGATCTGCTCTCTATGGGACCAAGACAATGTTGTAAGAGTATTGAGCGACAAATGCCTCACAGAGGCCTTCCCATGTTCGGACCTTAGTTGGGTCAACCTTGGTGAACCATTGTAGGGCTGGTCCCTTCAAACTTCTCTGAAATAGCTGCACCAGTAATTTGTCACCATGCTCTAGCTGGAACAACTCTCCGCAGTAGACTTTCAGGTGTGTCTCTGGGCATCCTTTTCCGTTGTATTTCTCAAATTCGGGCATTTTGAAGTCTCGAGGCAATTGAATCCTTAGATGCAGACACATATCTCGAAAGTCAGTGGATGCTAAGTTGTAGGACCCTTGGGCCCTCTTCACTAATTGTTCTAACCTCTCAATCCGGTCCTTGTAGAAGTCTGGGCTGTGGGCTAAGCTGGTTGATATGCCTGGCTGCTCTGTATTATGTGCAATCCTTGTCTCCTCCTCCTCATATTGGTCAGTGCGTGGTTGCGGGATGTTGGAGGATGGTTGGTTCAACGGTAATGGATTGTGAGATGGCTGGTTTGAAGGTGATGGATTGTGAGATGGTGGATTTGGAGGTGGTGGGTTGTGAGATGGTGGATTTGGAGGTGGTGGGTTGTGAGATGGTGGATTTGGAGGTGGTGGATTATGAGATGGTGGATTGTGAGATGGTGGATTTGAAGGTGGTGGGTTGTGAGATGACGAGTTTAATTGGTTTAAGGCGAGTGGTTCGGCGATCAGGATAGAAGAGGAGGACGGTTGCTCCCTATTCACGGCATTCAAGATATCCTGCATGATGTTTTTCAACTCTAGGATGCCTTGTTCAGTTCCAAATATCCTCGACTCTAAATCAGGGATTTGCTGCAGTACATGTTGAGGTGATACTGGGCTATCAGGGTCAGTTTCCAAACCTTCTACAACTTGTTGTTCTCGATCAGTCAATCTCGTGCTTACTGGAGTCATGTCAAAGAGGGCAGATAGCTTAGTACTGCTTCCGCTCAGGGTGCTATAAACTGGGTGGTAATAAGAGGTATGTACAGATGGGTCAGATGACACTCGAGATGCTAAATTGAAATTTATCCAGATCAATGATCTCTAAGACCTAGAGGGGGGGTGAATAGGTCTATCTAATAATTTCTAACCAATTTTAATTTTTCAATTAATATGTTTAGAAATCAATGAACAATTCAATCAGACAATCCACACAAATCAAACACAGAAGATTTTTACGTGGAAAACCCTAACGGGAAAAAACCACGGGACCTTGTCCAGCAATAAACTTCACTATGAAAAGATATCAAGTACAAGACAAGACCTTACCAAAACAGAAACGACGTTCCTAGGTATAGACTCTTACTCTTGATTTCCACGAACCAGCAGGTTCGATCTCCGCCTTAGCAGCTTCGGTTCCACACCGACCAAATCTTTTCAAGTGACTTCAAAACCACGATCACACATGATCGATCTCCTTCCACGAAGGCTCCGGATCAAACACCGGACACACACACAAGGTGTAGGGTTGTGAATCAATTTAGTAAATTTCAAACCCTAGAGGGATCTCATACAGATCTGAGATCACACAATGCAAGATCAAAGGTTTAGATCTATACTTGCATTCTCTAGGATCTAAGAAAGAGGAGGGATCAACAAAGATCTAATAAAAGCAATAAGAAAAACCCTAGAAGAGTTTCTCAGACCTCTACTCTTTCAAAAATATCAAAAGACACGAATTAGGTCTCCCAAAAGTTGTTTATATAGGGTTTAAAAAAGAATCCAGAAAAAGAAAAATTCTTTTTACGGGGACCGATCGATCGGTGCTCACTACCGATCGCTCGGTTCAAAACGGATCGATCGGTTCTAATGACCGATCGCTCGGGTATAAATCATCTCTCTGGAAAATTTCCCATACAAAAATTTGGTCCAGTCGATAGCCACCGATCGCTCGGTCGCAATACCGAGCGATCGGTTGAGACAGAATTTTTGCCAAAACCATTTTCATTTTATTTTTATTTGATTCAACTAAGATCAAATAACTTTGGTAGGCTTAAAACTATCCTCCTAGGTATTTTTAGGGTTATCTAAGTCAAATCCAACCTAGGTAGGGGTCTCTAAGTCCATTACCTGTCTAGATCCGGAGTAGGAGCTTTTTTCTTCACTTTCTTCAATCTTCTTTAAGCTTTAGCTCTTCTCTTCTGACAAGTTAAACATGACTCGACTACTCGACTCAACTGACCTATCTAATGATCACGGAATTTGCCAACACCTATTTAGGGATTTACAATCTCCCCCTTTGGCAATTCCGAGAAAAAACAAGACTAACTCATAAACTAGGTTCAAATTTTCCCAAATGATTCAAAAAAGGAAAATTGACCGTTACATGACTCAAAAATAATTACATGACTTTTGACATGTTAACTTGTCATGATTTACCAAACTTAGAACCTGTTTGCCTGCACATGCTAAATCAAAAACCTGTGAAGCATGAGAAATAAAATATAGGATAAAATATTGGAAGAATGAAAATATGTATAACCATTCACAACCATTCACAATTCCACAATACTATCCATAACAGGTTAGCATTCCAAAATCTCATCCATAACATCTATAATACTATCAACACATTCTCCCCCTTTTTGGCTCGAAATGCCAAAGGTGGATTAGAAAAGTAATGCATAAACCATTCAAATGAGATGAGATAGAAGATAAGGATCTTAAACCATTGAATTGTATACATCCATAACAAGGCAAGAAGATCCAAATGGTTTTGTACTAAGTACAACCAAGACATAATACATCGAAATGTCATACAAAAAACTATCACTCGACAATGGACTAAGATAAACTCCTATCACGAACTATCACTCTTGCTCATCATCAGAAGTGAGCTGGGACTCATAGTAAGCTCGAAAATCCCGAACATCTCTCTGTACGCCTAGCACGGCTGCATTGAGAGATCCAAGTCTACCACGAACCTCTGTAGTGAACTCCTCGTAGGATGAAATATGAGTCCGGAGATCCATCTGCATCTCTCTCGTCATCCTGGCAAGATCATCCATAGTGGCCGGAGGAGGACGAGATGACCCAGCACCAACTTCTGCTCCCACCTCTTTATCTCGAACTGAGGCATGTGAGAAACTCTGAGATAGGGTCTTTTTGTTGATTGGACCCTTCGGTACTCGAGTAGGAACACCAGGAGGTGCAAATACCCCTTGTGAACCAAGAAGCTTAGTGATAAGAGATCCAAAAGGAAGGGCTCCAATTACAGTGTCAGATCGATGAGCTTGGATCATCAAATCGATAATATGTGCTGCAAGATCAATATCATGCCCACGAAGAAGACTGAATAGAAAACGAGCTCTTTCTTCCCTAAGGTCCGCAGTATGAACCTTTGGGTGGATATTGGCACTCATGACTAGGTTTACAAGTCTTGCATCCCTAGTGAGTTTAGACACTTCAATGAGAGAACCAACCCAAAATGAAGGAGTGCCACTTAGAAAGGTAACAACTCGTTCCATGGTTTCTTTATCCTCATCAGTCTTATATCTATAAGGATAATAAGCATTTGAAACTCGAGGACAACCAAGAATACTAGCAATCACATCAGGATTTATTACCACAGATTTTTCTAAAGCTCTAGTTTTGAAAGACCAAGTTTTCAAGTTGATATCAGAAAAATTGGAATAAAATTCCTGAACCAACTGAATAGGAGCTGGACATGATAGATGGAGAATACCTTCCCATTGACGATCGGCAATGAGCTTAGGAAGGTAATAATCATCAAAGTCTGAAATTTGAATTCCTCGCTCAACCATGATAGCCTTCTTGCTAAAATATTCACGGTAAAGTTGAGCGGCCGAAGGATTAATGAAAGAGAATAACCTATTGGCTTGAGAAGATGAGGCTTTACCCTTGTTTTTACGAGTTTTATCAGCCAAAGCCTTTTGGCGATTCTCAGCAGTAGAATCAATCATTCTACGGAGTGGTCTGTTCCCTATGGAAATCCCATGACCGATTGGAGTGAATGAGTATGGCTCATTGAGTTCCTCTTCCTCGAGAGGGTCCTCTTGGTTGTTGAGAACCAATTTACGGTGTTTAGAAACACCGGACATGAGGAAGGCAACAATAACCAGGGATAATGAAAAAACCATTGTGAATGATGATGCCCTAGTTGTGAAAATCAACCCAAAAGAGAAAAGGATACAAGATTTACCTTTGTAAAGCTTGGGAAACTCTTAGAATCGAAAGGAATGACCGTATGGAGGATTTGGAGGAGTAGGAACCGAGGGATCGCTCTGGAGGTCGGAGAACAGGTGAAATAAAAATGCGAAATGGGAGTTTTATAACCCTGTTCACGTAAGACCGATCGATCGGTCCATAACACCGAGCGATCGGTGGTCTGAAAATTTTTTCATGAAATTTTAATATAAAACCATTTTTCTCCCCCTCAACCATAGAAAGTTTTAAACTGAATTTCACCTCAAAATAACCTAATTACCAATCATATATGCAAACATTGATTTCAACAAAATCATAACAAATTGTCACTCAAGAATATCTACTTTAGAATAGTCATAAACAAGGATTATGTATACAACTACGAAGGTTCATTGGTGATCAATATTGGTTTCTGCATCAATTACTCATTTAGAGTCAAGAAACATGTAGAAGTAATGTGCAAGTGTAATCAAAGATCATTACTTGAATTTTGAAGTGGTTTCATCACATATGTAGGATTTTGACATTATATCACATATGGGACTCTAAAAAGTTCAAACACTAGAATAAAACCAAGAAACATCCATATTACATATGATGAGCAATTTTTACCCCAAATTTGACTAATTAAGAATTTTTTATTTTATAGTCAAATTGTACTCATTGTGAGAATTCTTTTAGAGAACATTGGTGACTTTCACACAAGTGAGAAGGTAGCCCTCTCTAATGACAGTGGGGGCTTTCACACTAGCAACCCATATAGATACCTATTGTTTGTCTAGGTAGCCATTACTCACTGTTTGCATTCACTAGAAGCTATCACACAAACTCACTGGTAGTCCTCTCCATGTCAATAATTTTTATAATTTTGGGGGCTCACCTAATGGATTTATAAGCTTATTGGTTATACTAGATTTGATTAGTCTAGGGAACCATATTGTATAATATTAGAACCCATAAATTGGAACTAACACCATCTCAAAAATCAGTTAGAGTGCATGTGTAACACATAACAACTTTGTTTACTCAACTCTAACTGAAATCATTGATTATGACCATTTTCAATCACATGATAGAACAAACAGTTAAACTGTCCTTATTTACTCAATCCTAAATAAAATTTAACCTTGGAGTTAACATTCAATTATGATTTCAAGGAAACAAATTTATGCATAAAGATAGGAGAGAAGGTCATACTAACACATTATTTTTTGCAATATTTTTCAATTTTTTGAATGTTTTTGGATTTTTATTACTTAAAGAAAATAACAAAAAAAATAGCTCTATGACATAAATAGAACATGAAGAACACATAGGCTATGAAACAAGTACACCATTACTCAACTCCGCACAAATCGATGGATTTCCTAAGGAGTTCAAACCTAAGGGAATCTAAAGGTTTTGTGAGAATGTCCGCACATTGATTCTCTATTTGGACATACTCAATAGACACAACTTTTTGCTCAACAAGATCACGGATGAAGTGATGCCTAATGTCTATATGCTTTGTGCGAGAGTGTTGTACGGGATTTTTGGAGATATTGATTGCACTTGTGTTATCACAATACACAATCATAGTGCTTTGATCAATCCCATAATCCTTCAACATCTGTTTCATTCACAGAAGTTGGGTGCAACAACTACCAGCTGCTATATACTCAGCCTCGGGATTAGACAAGGAAATGGAATTCTGCTTTTTGCTAAGCCAGGCAACTAAGCAGTTTCCAATATAGAAACACCCGCCGGAGGTGCTCTTCCTATCATCAGTATTTCCAGCCCAATCAGCATCGGAATACCCCACGACAATGGCATTGGTATCGAAAGAATACCAGAGGCCTAAAGACATAGTTCCACTCACATAGCGAATGATACGCTTGACAGCAACTAAGTGAGACTCTTTGGGATTTGCTTGATAACGGGCACATGCTCCAACACTAAAGGCTATGTCGGGTCTAGTAGCAGTTAGGTAGAGCAAACTACCAATCATGCTTCTATAATTAGTCTGATCGACATCCTTCCCTGAAGTATCTTTACTAAGCTTTATAGTAGTACTCATAGGAGTCCTAGCATGCTTAGCAGAACTCATTCCAAATTTCTTCACTAGATTTTTTGCATATTTGATTTGAGATACTGAGATCCCAGAATCCAATTGCTTGATCTGAAGACCAAGAAAGAAACTTAGCTCACCAACCATGCTCATTTCAAATTCATTTTTCATTTGTTCAGCAAATGAATGAGCATGTAAGTCTAATGTGGAACCAAATACTATGTCATCAACATATATCTGGGCGATGACAATATCACCTTTCACGTTCTTTATGAAAAGGGTTCTGCCCTTTCCCCCTCTCGAAAATCCATTTTCCAAGAGATAAGTAGTCAGCCTCTCATACCAAGCTCTTGGAGCTTGCTTTAAACCATAGAGGGCCCTTTTTAGCCGATATACTTGATCAAGGTGATGTGGATCTTCAAACCCTTTTGGTTGTTCCACATAGACTTCCTCATGTAGAATGCCATTCAGAAAGGCACTCTTAACATCCATTTGAAAAAGTTTAAATTTCATATGGCAAGCCACAGCTAGAAGAATTCTTATTGATTCTAGCCTGGCTACAGGAGCAAAAGTTTCATCGAAGTCAATACCTTCAATTTGGGTGTATCCTTGTGCAACTAACCTAGCCTTATTTCTTATGATAGTACCTTTTTCATCAGATTTGTTCTTGAAAATCCATTTGGTACCTATCACATTTGTATTGTTAGGCCTAGGTACTAAATACCAAACATCATTCCTAGTAAACTGAAGTAACTCTTCTTGCATTGCATTTATCCAATTATCATCTGCAAGAGCTTCAGCTACATTCTTGGGTTCAAAAGATGAAGTATAGCAAATGTAGCTAACTTCATTTTCAATTTGTTTCCTCGTTCTCACTCCACTTTCAACATCACCAATTATATCAGTGGGGGTGTGAGGACTCATTACCCTAGGATGTGTAGGTTTTGATGGAGATGTTTGCTTATTAATAAGAGGAGTTGAAACAGTTTCAACATTTTCATTTTCAGCACTTTCATCATCCTCAAGTTGCACATATTCAACACCGGAGTCATCCACAACTACATTTATGGACTCCATAATTGTAGAGGTTCTCAAGTTATACACTCGATAAGCTCTACTGTTGGTGGAATATCCAAGAAATATCCCTTCATCACTCCGGGATTCAAATTTGCCCAGTTGCTCTCTATCATTAAGGATATAGCATTTACTTCCGAATTCTCGAAAATACTTGACACTAGGTTTCTTGTTATTCCACAACTCATATGGGGTTTTCCTTGTTCCAGGTCTTACAAAAACTCTATTAACTATATAGCAAGCAGTGTTAACTGCCTCAGCCCAGAAATGAGAAGCTAGATTGTTGCTATGAAGCATAACTCTAGCCATCTCTTGGAGAACCCTGTTCTTCCTCTCTACTACACCATTCTGCTGAGGTGTAATAGGTGCAGAAAATTCATGTTTAATACCCGACTCATCACAAAAGTCGTTGTACTTAGAGTTTTCAAACTCCTTTCCATGATCACTTCGAATTCGAGTAATTGGGCATCTTTTCTCATTTTGAATTTTCAGGCAAATACTTTTGAAATTGTCAAAAGCATCAGATTTCTCTTTTATAAATGCCACCCATGACATTCTTGAGAAATCATCAACCATGACTAGGATGTATCGCTTTCCACCTAGACTTTCAGTTCTTGTAGGACCCATAAGATCCATATGAATTAATTCCAGTGGATATGAAGTAGCAATACTTGAAGTCTTCTTATGTGGGGTTCTAATTTGTTTACCAATTTGGCATGGCCCACACACAGCAGTAGAAGGCTTTCCTAGTTTGGGAACACCTCTCACAAGCTCTTGCTTAGAGATTTTACATAGGTCTTTGAAGTTCATGTGACCTAGTCTTCGGTGCCACAAATCAACCTCCTCAATTTTAGTCTTATAACAGACATTTGAGGGATTAGGACTGGGAGTTAAGCCGTAGCAATTGTCAGTGGTTCTCAATCCTTCTAGAACACACTTACCTTTACCATTAATGACTAAGCATTTATTTTGGGTAAAGTGTACAGCATGGTTATCATCACATAGTTGACTTATGCTAATTAAATTAGCTTTCAGTCCTTCAACAAACAAAGCATCTTTCAATTTAGGTATGCCTGGTGAATCGATGATTCCCTTTCCTTTGACTAAAGACTTGCTTCCATCACCAAAAGTAACAGTCCCATCTGGACAGTCCTCAAATTGAATAAATAAGGACTTGTTACCTGTCATATGCCGAGAACACCCACTGTCGAAGTACCACATTTCTGTGTTTTGGGCTTTCAAGGCAGTATGAATAACAAAGCACTTAAGGTCTTCCTTTCTTACATACACAGTCTTTAAACTTTGTTTAGATCTTTGATCATTAATCTGTGTAGTAGAGATCTTTTTCCTTTTTGTCCTCCTTGACCTTTTTCTGTTTTGTTCAGTTCTAGTTTTTTGATAAGTCAAATTGTTTCCTCTTGAATAATCATTTGGAATAAATTGACCAGTTTTTGTCCTAGAGATTTGAGCAATTCTATTAACATCATCGCTCAACATTCTAGACTTTTCAGCTAGAACCTGAATCTGCCTTTGAAGAGTCCCATGACTTTGATTTTGGTTCCATGAACCATTTCGGGGAGCTCTCCTAAATGCATTACAATTAGGTCGAATGTGACCTCTCACACCACAAAAGTGACATGTGGGTATGAATCTTGGAAGAGGAGGAGGATTTCTTCTAACAGGAATTTGATTCCTTAAAGCATTCACTCTAGGAGCTGTATTTCCAGGCTTTACAAAATTTGTATAAGCCTTAGTACTTGATGTAGAAGGTAAATCTTCTTTAGGATCAGAATGTATTGGCTCAAACACTGCACTAGCCATTGTACCAACAGCTAAAGGACCAGCTGGTGTGTCAACATGTCCTATCCCAGATCTACTCGAATTTGATCCATACTTTCTAACTAATTCATCTAGGCAGCTAGTGTTACCAAACATTCTTACTTCTTTTTCAAGAGTATAGACCTTCTGAATCAAGTCAGTCTTGTCTTTAAGGGTAATTTGATGTTCTTTTTCAAGAAATTTCACCTTATTAACAAGAGAGACTTTAAAAGTTTCCAGCTCCATTTGCAGAGTTCTTAACTCTTCAATTTCTTTCATGGAAGTGTCTCTTTCAACTTCTAATTTTCTGACCACATTAGTCAATGAGACATTCTCTTCCAAAAGACATTGAATTTTTATAACAAATGCTTCTTTTTCATTTTCCAACTGACTAACTAGTGCACTCTTCTCTTCTGCTACTAGTTTACAGATATCTCTTTCATTTTGAATGAGTTTGAGTTTTTTGCTCAAAGAGATTTTTGTTTTAGTCAGTTTCAAACTTTCAGCATACAACTTATCATAAGTTGTTTTCAAATCTTCATCACTTTCAGAGTCAGTTTGACTCTTCTGTAAGTCATCACTAGACTCAGTATGAATACTCTCATCACTTCTATCCTTTTCATCAATCGCAGAGGTAGTTTCAAGAATCCCAGAAAGGGAAACAGTGAAAGCCGTATGATTTCCAGTATCTTCACTTGAAGAGGAACTGTCCGATTCTTCATTCTCGGAATCACTGTCATCCCAACAGGCATTCATCACCTTGCCCTTACTCTTCTTCTTGTTAGGACAGTTAGGTGAAATATGACCGAAGCCATGACATTCATAACATTGAACACCTTGGGATTTCTTGTCGCCACTCTTGGAATTTTTCTTGTTTTCCCAGGGCTTAGACTTTGACTTCTCAAAAGATTTTCCTCCCTGTTTGGGATTAAACCTCTTTTTCGTTCTAAAAAATTTTCGAAATTTTTTAACGAAAAGAGCCATTTCTTCCTCATTCATTTCTCCATCACTGTCATCCTCATCCAAAGTTTCCTTGATGGTTTTCAAGGCTAAAGATTTATTCTTCTTGGATGGACGTAGATTGAGTTCATAGGTTTGAAGTGATCCAACCAATTCCTCAATCTTCAGAGAGTCAACATTTTTACTCTCTTCGATTGCAGTGACTTTGGGTTGAAATCTCTCTGGGAGAGATCTAAGGACTTTTCTAACTATTTTGGACTCAGATATTTTCTCACCTAAATTGAAACTAGCGTTGACAATGTCACTAAGTTTTGCATAGAATTCATCAAAAGTGTCATTGTCTTCCATGTTTAAATGTTCAAATTTGGTGGTTAACATTTGGAGTTTTGAGATTTTAACAGTGGTAGTACCCTCATGGGTAATTTCAAGAATGTCCCAAGCCTCCTTTGCTGTTTCACATGAAGAAATTCGTCTGAATTCCTCAGCAGTGACTGCAGTAAAGATAGCATTGAGACCTTTAGTGTTCCATCCACTTGAATCAAGCTCTTCTCTGGTCCATTCATTAGAATATTCGACGACAGTCAAATCACCTATAGTTTTTATGGGCGTAGTCCACCCATTCTGTATAGACATCCAAATTCTCTCGTCAATAGATTTGAGAAAGGCTCTCATTCTAGCTTTCCAGTATGCATAATTATTTCCATCAAAAAGTGGGGGACGAGAGACGGATCCTCCTTCTCTTAGAGTACTCATGATCACGGATAATACAAGATCACACTTAAGGGATTAGCCTTATCAGTGAACAAGCTCTGATACCAATTGAAATTTATCCAGATCAATGATCTCTAAGACCTAGAGGGGGGGTGAATAGGTCTATCTTCTAACCAATTTTAATTTTTCAATTAATATGTTTAGAAATCAATGAACAATTCAATCAGACAATCCACACAAATCAAACACAGAAGATTTTTACGTGGAAAACCCTAACGGGAAAAAACCACGGGACTTTGTCCAGCAATAAACTTCACTATGAAAAGATATCAAGTACAAGACAAGACCTTACCAAAACAGAAACGACGTTCCTAGGTATAGACTCTTACTCTTGATTTCCACGAACCAGCAGGTTCGATCTCCACCTTAGCAGCTTTGGTTCCACACCGACCAAATCTTTTCAAGCAACTTCAAAACCACGATCACACACGATCGATCTCATTCCATGAAGGCTCCGGATCAAACACTGGACACACACACAAGGTGTAGGGTTGTAATCAATTTAGTAAATTTCAAACCCTAGAGGGATCTCATACAGATCTGAGATCACACAATGCAAGATCAAAGGTTTAGATCTATACTTGCATTCTCTAGGATCTAAGAAAGAGGAGGGATCAACAAAGATCTAATAAAAGCAATAAGAAAAACCCTAGAAGAGTTTCTCAGACCTCTACTCTTTCAAAAATATCAAAAGACACGAATTAGGTCTCCCAAAAGTTGTTTATATAGGGTTTTAAAAAGAATCCAGAAAAAGAAAAATTCTTTTTACGGGGACCGATCGATCGGTGCTCACTACCGATCGCTCGGTTCAAAACGGATCGATCGGTTCTAATGACCGATCGCTCGGGTATAAATCATCTCTCTGGAAAATTTTCCCATACAAAAATTTGGTCCAGTCGATAGCCACCGATCGCTCGGTCGCAATACCGAGCGATCGGTTGAGACAAAATTTTTGCCAAAACCATTTTCATTTTATTTTTATTTGATTCAACTAAGATCAAATAACTTTGGTAGGCTTAAAACTATCCTCCTAGGTATTTTTAGGGTTATCTAAGTCAAATCCAACCTAGGTAGGGGTCTCTAAGTCCATTACCTGTCTAGATCCGGAGTAGGAGCTTTTTTCTTCACTTTCTTCAATCTTCTTTAAGCTTTAGCTCTTCTCTTCTGACAAGTTAAACATGACTCGACGACTCGACTCAACTGACCTATCTAATGATCACGGAATTTGCCAACACCTATTTAGGGATTTACATAAATGAAGACTAAATTAAAACAATGATGAAAGTAACGATGCGACACACATATGATCTAATGGATGACATTTTGACATGGAACGTTGTCCCTTGTCTGGTTATGAATATAAGTATGCACAAAATGATGGAAGCGGAAAGTCCTAAGACTAATATATGATTAAACAATATGATGATGAGCAAAATGATTGAATGAAGTTTTTGGAATTAACTTGAATCAAATATTTTTTTTTTTTTGATGAATTGAATGAATGAATTGAGCAAGTATACTCAAAAGAAGATGCGTCAACTCAACATGTGTGACCCAATGGGGTGAGTGGATAGAGATCCATTTCACTTATCTGGGCTGTAGGAAACCAGAGCTCATTGGGTTAAGATCAAAATGAATCAATGGTTTAACCATGTGATTCGTTTAGAGTCCAGGGTTTCAACCCGCACAACATCTTGTTGATTTAGAAAAGAATAGGGTTAGACCTATCTAGCAATCAAGGCTCACACAAGCTCCGAAAATGGTTAAGTATAGGGATAAGATTGTCCCTATACCTAAACAAATGATGCAGAAGCGGCTTAAACCAGTAACAAAATAGGGATAACGTAGTCCCTCCTGACGGGTGTTCTTGGTTTATGCCCAAACAAAAACCTATAGTCTATATGCTTATGTTGGTGTATGCAAGGTTTTTGTCTAAAAGGTTGATGAGCACTTGACCGTATATGCGACTCCCCGGTATAGAACATACCTGAAAATGGACGATTGGTGCAAGCGGGAAAGACCAGTTACGTTAACCGAGGATAACCATCCCTCGGTCTACAACTAGTACTTTCCACAGATCTTTGGGCTCCAGCATCGGGGATAACCATCCGTCGATTGTAAGCTTACTAGATCCAACTAGATAGGTGAAAAGGGTCCTTATTTTGGTATGTAATGAATATGAATATGAATACAATAATGAAAATCAAGCAATGAATAAAAATGGAATCCTAGGTATGTTCCTAAGTTGGCAAACAAATGTCCGAGATTCGATGAATGATAGTAAAGTAAGAATATGTACAAAATTAGCAGCATATCGATGAAAGTAAAAGTTTCTAATGTGGTTTCCTTTGTTTAGTTCAGACTTAGGTTTTAGTTTGAATACTGGTCTGCGAAACCAGAGTCCCCAGCAGAGTCGCCAAGCTGTAGACCCGGGATTTTAACCCCACTCCCGATCAGGATTGAACCCGATGAGGAATAGTGCTAAAAATATTGAAAAGAGAGAGTCGCCACCTCTTTAGATTGTTAGGGAAAATAGGGTCCCTTAAAAGGTTGGATAAGGCTTTGGTCTGAAAATAGAGTTCAAGGTAAGGATTCATTTGAGTTAGGGGAAGGTATTAGGTACCCTTAAACTCCCATTCGGAGATGGTTACCTACTCCCTAAGTTTGAATTAAAATGGGGGAAACCATAAGAGAAGCTTTCATTTTGATCTATATGTTTGATATGTATTATATGAACAGTAATGTATATGCTGAAATAAGTAGGGACAGGATAGGAGCTCTATCCTAGGTGAGCTGAACCCAATCAGGGTTGCCTACGTATCCACCGTTAGTGGAATCAAGCCACACGTAGTTCCAGATGGGTAGTTGATGGTTTGATTTTTTTTGTTTGGATTGTGGGTGTTTGATAGGCTGAGACTTGTCTTTGAATGTTAGGGTGTTTTTGAATGGTTTGGGCTCCTGTTCAGGAGTGTTTGGGCCTTTTATGCTCTTGCCGGGGAGCATTTGGACAGTTTTAGCTCATGTCAAGGAGCACTAGGTTGAGTAAGGGTTTGATAGGATTTGAACCAGGGTTTGAAGCAAGGTTTGGAGAGAGGTTTGGCTAAGGCAAGTAGGGTTTGAACCAGGGTTTGAACCGAGGTTCGGACAGAGGTTCGACAGGATTTGGTAAGTTTGAACCGAAGTTTGAGCAGAGGTTCGATAGGGTAGGCTAAGTTTGAACCGAAGTTCGGGCAGAGGTTCGACAGGGTTTGGTAAGTTTGAACCGAAGTTCGAGCAGAGGTTCGACAGGGTAGGCTAAGTTTGAACCTAAGTTCGGGCAGAGGTTTGACAGGGTAGGTTAAGTTTGAATCGAAGTTCGGGCAGAGGTTTGACAGGGTAGGCTAAGTTTGAACCGAGGTTCAGGCAGAGGTTCGACAAGGTAGGCTAGGTTTAAGTAAAACCAGGCAGGGGTTCGACAGGGCAAGCAGTCTAAGCAATTAAAGCAATTTAAAAAATAATTAAAAAGCTAATTAAACTACTAAAAGACAAAGCAAACGTCAGAGTTTGGCGATATTTTACCTTCCGGGAAACCCAAAAGGGTCTCTGAAATAAGTGCTCCTGAGAATGATTCTTCGAAATCAAATTCCCGGGATCGCCAAACGCTAAAGAGAGATTTTTGAAAGAGGAGAGAGAAGAGAGGAAGTAGAATGGATGATTAATGAAGGAAGAGAGGGGGGGGGTACTTATAGTGTTTCGGAATAGTGCCCGCGCCGTTTTAAAGGGCGAGATTTATTATATTTTAATGAATAGTAAAGCAGTGTGAACAGTAGGGCAGTAACGTGGATTAGACTAAATCTGCGCCGTTTTAAAAGGTGAGATTTAATATATTTTATTATGAACAAATAAAATAATAAAAAAAGTGGGGCCCACATGGTCCCGCACCTTTTAAAAGGGCGAGGTTGCCCCTTAGGCCCTGTTTGGCTCTTCAAAAAACTGTTTTTTTGGTTTTTTTGGTTTATGCTTTTATTTGCTGAAAAACTGTTTTTGTCGTTTTAAGCCCATTTTGAGCCCAAAAATACCCGAAATTGAACCGAAAAATTTGTAAAATGATTTCGGATGAAATCATAACTTTTGACCACTTTTCAGGGGCGTTTTGGTCATTTTACACTCCAGGGGCATTTCTGTTATTTTCTACCGTTTTAAGCCCAATTTAATTCCAAAAATAGCCAAAATTCATCAAAAAATTTGTAAAATCATTTTGAACAAAATGAAAACCTTTTAGTACTTTTTAGGGGTATTTTGGTCATTTTTCACCCTAGGGGCATTTTGGTCGTTTTCTACCTGAGGGGCGTTTTTTGGAAATCGAAGCTTACAGAAAGAGGGTTTTAAAAGAGGGTTTTTTAAAGGGTTTTTAGAGATGTTCAAAGAGATTAGGGGGTGCAAAATTGGGGTGTTTACACCCAAAATACCCAAATTCTTTTGGGATCCCCATCAATGAATGTGGAATTATTCATATGAAGGGATTTACTTAAAGAATCTAGATAATATATCTGTTTTTGGGATCCAAGATAGCCATGATAGAAATTTTAAATTCAGAAACTATAGATTGTAATCTAGAGCGGGAGCTAGAATTACAAGTACCTCTTATATTCCAAATGAGCGAGCTAATCATTGGAAACTGGATTATTTTCTTTCGAGAGACCAGCTTTAGCCTTGGATCGAGGCGAGCTTGTAGATTGGACAGGCTCAGTAGTTACCTCAGCCCTCGATGGATAATTCTTGGAATTACTGAACCATTTGGAAAGCTGGATTTTGTTTGAAACTTGCTTACAATTTTGGAGAAAATCTTCTACAAGCTAAAATGGCCATTACTGGTCTCGACCGGATATTGCACTTAGTCGACCGGACAGTTTAGGGGGTTCTGGAAAAAAACTCCCATACAAAATTTTCGAGGACTGGTTGACCTGTTTTAAAAGTGGTCGACCGGTTTGGTCTCCGTTTTTTTTCCCGCTTTTGTATTTTGATCATAACTTTTGACTCGCTTATCGGATTTTGACGATTCAACTTGCGTTGGACTCGTCATTAAAATGGGAACAACTTTTATTCAATGGAAAACTCATAACTATGCCTTATTCATGGTCAAAAGTGGCCCATAAGTTGACTGATCCAAAGTTGATCCAGGAATGACAACAGACCAGTCTTCGGAAAACCAACATTAGACTTAACTTCGACTCATAATTTGAAAAAGTGTTAAACATTAACATCGAAGAGGATTTCGATATCTTTCTAATGGCTTAGGAATCATTCGATTCTGATCAGTGGTGACAAAACTAGAGTTCCCGTAATTTGAGGGTATGGTATGATACCCCTCTTCTTTTCAATTTTGATCACTTAGAGTGTTTCACACTCTTGTTTTAACACCCTGAAGATATTCATAAAGGTCCTTAGGATCCTAACACAATTGTTAACTCATCCATGGAAAACAAGAACCCCCATGAACATTAAAAGATTCACTTGACCCTAACACCATAAACACTTAGGGTATTTCATACCCTTGACTTGAAAACACTTAAGAGTATTCTTATACTATTCTTATACTCGGTGTTTTTCAGTTCACATACTCCTACCCAATTAAACTCAAAGTGAAACCCTCATTATCGCTTATCTTACAACCACAACAATACAAGAAGGCTGTTGGCCTTCACAACTCATGAACCAACACTATTCACAGCCTAGTGAATTCGGTTTTGGGGCTCTACAACCTTCCCCACTAACTCTGATTTCCCTAACCTCTCGTAATTCTCTCCCATTCTCTCACCTCACTTCCCTCTCCTCTGTACGTTTCATTACCAACCATGTTTCTCACACCTCCCTGACCACTCACTCTCTCATCTTTCCACATGCCCTTTTCCTTCCACTCACACCTCCCTTATATTTACCATGTATCCATTAACACCCAACACATCTATTTCAATCCCCTCTTCTATTTACAAAACCCAAAACAGCCACCAAACCTATTTCTATCCCTCTTCTATTTACGAAACCCAAAACAACAACCCAAAAGGGGGAGAAAAGAAAGAAGGGGGCGGTGGTTGAAATATAAGAAGAAATAGGTAACAAAGAACTAAAGGGGACCTGAGCCTGAAACGGAAAAGAGAAAAAAGGCCATTGGGGCCTATATCCTAGATTTCGCATCGGATTTTCTTCAAGTTACTCTATATTAGATCCAATACGTATCATATAACTGGACCCAAAGAAAAGAAGAAAAATAACCCACAAAATTATATATTTAGTCAACAAAAAAATCAATCCAATAGATCGGAATGCTGAATGAATTTACAATGAAACGATAAGAACAACGCCTTATCCAAGAAACTACCCAGATACTCTAATCAAAGACTCAATGGGGGTTCTCGAATTCAATCCTAGAACATTGGATCCTTCCATCAACCAACAGTCCTGGATTTCGGAAAAGTCAATAAATAAAAGTTAACAGATATCCATAAAGATGAGAAACCCAAAACTTTTTGGCAGACATAGATCGAAAAAACCCTTTGATCGACCAAATCGTTCGACGCTTTACCACCAACACCACCCAATTCTACGAACATGCCATCAAAATCTTTCTTTTGGATTCTTTTCTAATACGAACCGAAGCTTCAAGAATCACCAAATCCGGCAAGACATCTAGAGAGAGCAACCAAGAAAATTGTAATCAGAGAGCATGAGAGAGTGAAATATAAGATCCACAATCATGCATTCTTATCCTTTATCCTATTCCTTTCTTTAGTCTAGGAAGTCCATTCGTAGTAGGTTTCTTTGTGATGCGCGTAGTTAGATCTTTTACGAGTTTCTTTTATTTAGACTTCTTTTATTAGTTAGTTTCCTAATTGTTGGGTTTTCCTATATAACAATGATAATCGGGTAGAATAAAGGAAGCAAGAATTATAATTTAGACTCCATTAAAGGGACTTGGAGGTTTCGATCCCCTCATATAGAAATATTACCCCAAATCACACTTTAAACTCTTGTGCTGGAGCATGGATCATCTTGGTATGACGTTGACATTGACTGCACTTCTATACATATTTTTGGGCATCTGCTTACATGTACGGCCAGACGTAGCTTTGCCATAGAGCTCGGTGAGCAATCATCCGTCCTTCAGAATAAATTCCACAAATTCCCTCGTGGAGCTTGGCTAAAGTTCTTTCGACGTTTGATGGATGAACACACTTCAGAAGAGGCCCTCCAAATGATCTTTTTATAGAGTTCTCCTTGCAAAATGGTGTATCATGGTGCCTTGTACTTTATCCGTCGTGATTCTTTGGAGTCGATAGGGAGGACTCCGTCTTTCAAATAATCTAATAGACCCGTCGTCTAGCTCGTCATCATGTTGATGAAACAACTCTCCTAAGCTGGCTGTTGGAGCTCGATACTCTCTATACTTGACGAGAACTGCCCGAGGCTCGTTGGTTTGCAACATGGAAGCAATATAGGTCAGTGCATTGGCATGCCTGTTATCATCTCTTGGAACATGCTTGATTTCTATGATGTCGAAAGCTTCACACTGGTTATGGAGGAGTGCAACATAACTGCGCATTCTATCATTTCGACACTCATAGACCCCATTCATCTGGTTCACAACAAGTTGAGAATCACATAATACTTGTAATTTCAAGATACCCAAATCTTTTTCACTTTGGAGCCCAAGTAATAATGCCTCATATTCAGACTCATTGTTTGAGGCGGAGAAGCCTAGACGCATCATTTTTTCTACTTTGATGTTCTCCTGGCTAATAAGCACGACATCGAGTCTTGAATCACTTGCATTGGAAGATTTGTCCACATATAAGCACCAAGTGCTCCATACTGCCATCCCGTCCTACTCATGACTTCCGTCTTCAACATCCTCTAGGAGCTTGTGACGATCATGATCGTCGTCTAAACCAGCATCATCCACGGGGAATTCGGATAAGAAACATGCTATGGCCTATCCCTTCTTTGATATTCTTGCTCGATACTGAATATCAAATTCATTGAGCGCAACAGCCCAATTTGACAGTCATCCTGCCAACTCAGGTCATCCCAACACAATCTTGTGTGGAAACGTAGTGATAACAACAATAGAGTGTGCTTGGAAGTATGGGTGTAACTTTTCAGTAGAGAATACCAAGGCAAGACATACCTTTTCAAGCTTGCTATAATTGGCCTCCGCCTTGAGCAAGGTTTTGCTGGTGAAATAGATTGGTTTCTCCATGCCCTCACAACTTCGGATTAGTATGGAACCAATTGTCTACTTCGAAACAAATAAATAAAGATACAACACTTCGCCAGACTCGGGCACGGAGAGAATGGGGTGGAGCCCAGATATTCTTTTAGGGCAATAAAAGCTTAGGAGCATTCTCTTGTCCATCTGAAGATTGAATCTTTGCGTAATAATTTGAAGAGGGACTTGCAACGATCAGAAGATTTTGAAATAAACTAGTTGAGGGAAGCAATCCGTCCAGTTAATTTTTGAATTTCTTTTCTTATCCTGGGTTCCGGCATAACAAGTAGAGCATGGATTTGGGCAGGATTGGTTTTAATCCCACGCTGGCTAACCAGATAGCCTAAGAATTTGCCCGAAGTGACACCAAATATACACTTCTTCGGATTCAACTTGAGATTGAAGGCTCGAAGGATAGAGAAAGGTTCAGCCAGATCAGTAGAGTGAGTCTTTCGTATTTGGCTCTTGACCACGATATCATCAATATATACTTCGAGTGTCCTGCCAAGCAATGGTTCAAACATCATCGTGATCAGGCGTTGATGAGTGGCACCAGTATTTTTGAGACCGAATGATATAACTCGGTTGTAAAAAAGTCCACGCTCCGTGATGAAGATAGTCTTCTCTTGATCTTCATCGGTTAGAAGAATCTGGTTGTACCCCGAATATCCATCAATGAAGGATAGCATCTCGTGGTCAGCAGTAGCATTAATAAGTCTATTAATCCTAGGCAAATGAAAAGATTCTTTTGGACATACTTTATTTACATTGGTGAAATCAATACAGACTCTAGCTTTCCCATTTTTCTTTAGGAGTGTCACTACATTTGTTATTCAGTCTGGATATTGAACTTCCCGGATGAACCCGTTGTGGATAAGCTTGTCAATTTCTTCATTTATCGCATTAGGGTAGGCAGGGGCAAGTCTTTGCGGTTTTTGCTTCACCGGGGCGACAGTTGGGTCAACATTCAAATGATGGCAAATAACTTCCGAGCTGACCCCCGTCATGTCTCTATGCGTCCAAGCAAAGACGTCCAGATTTTTCTTCAAGAAGCACAACAACTCCATCTCTTCCTCCGTCGTCAAGTTCGTCCTGATATGGATTTGTTGTGGCAATTCTTCTGTCCCCTAGGTTAATGGCCTTGGTGGGTTCAATAGATGACCTTTCAACTATTTCAGCCTCGCTGTCTTCCTCTATCACCCAGCACTGTAATTGCTAATTGGAAGTGTCGGGTGGGGTGAAATCGCACTTATGGGATGCCAGCTGATCTCCCCTGATCTCCCTCAGCCATTCTTAAGTGGGGAACTTTAGCACCTGAAAGTAAGAAGAGGGAGCTCTCGCTCTTATCTCGTGCGTCCACCATCACCCGAGAATGACATTGTAAGGGGACGGAGCATGCATCAAGGAAAAAGAATTGTGTTGGCAGGACGATTGGTCCAACCTCTCGACAAGCAAGACGACTTCTCCAAGGGGCTGCATCGAACTCCCATCGAACCCAACCAATGGAGTCTACACTGAGACCAGCGTGGCTCGATCCAACCCCATTTAGGTGAAGGATGGGAGATAGAGGATGTCCACAACACTCCCTGAATCGATAAACACCCTCTTGATGTTGTAGTTGTCTATCTTCATGGTGATGATGAGGGCATCATAATGAGGCCAAATCACAGTCGCCATATCGTGGTTGTAGAATGTTAGAGCTTGCTCTATGCCCCTCGTCGCTGGTTGTACTTGGCAGACTTCGACCATGTGGGATATCTTTCTGGTCTTTGCACTGAAGTCTTGCTCCAAGTTAACTACCGGAGAACAAACACGATGGATGAAATTAATCGTGCCTATGGGTGCTCCTCCTCCTCCTCTTCTGGCTTCTGGATTTGTGGGCCCTTCAGTACAGGGCAAGTTTGGTGGTGCTCTTACTTGTCCTATAGCAGTATTGGGAACCACGTATTCTCCCAGGAAACCTTCACATACCAACCTCTCCAAGGAGTCCCTCAAGATCCTGCATCGATTAGTCATGTGACTGTGACACCTGTGATAATGACAGTAATCTTAAGTCCATGGTCCCATGGTGACGTCAGTGGTAGCTTGAGCGGGCCATTTGAAGTAAGACTTGTTCACCATTGTCTGCTTTATCGTCGATGGACTGACCGTACAGTTAACTTGGTTAGTCCGATTTTAATATTGACGTCTCTCCGTTGCCTGATTGCTCCATTGATTGCCTTGCTCTTGAGGGCCTTGATTTGTCTTGGTTGATTTTGGTTGGGTCGAAAAGAACGCGTGTCTGGCTGACCTTGCTGCTGTTAATTTTAATTGGAATGAAAGGGGTGTCAATTTGGCTGATTTTGTTGCTGGTTCTGATTCTGATATACTTCATATGGGTGCAGTTCCGGCTGATCCTGTTGACATACATATCCTGGCCTTCCTCGCTGCTCATACCAAGGTCACCACTCATCGTCTGAAGAGACATACTTTGGTCACTTCCCCGAGATCGATGCTCCGTTTGCCCTCACCATGGCCTTAACTACCACACCTCTTGGCCTGATAAGAGCCTTGAGATCATCTTTAAGTCGCCCGAATTTGGCTGCACGGACCATCAACTTATCTAGACGTCAGGGGCGTTCAAGAGCAATGGATTTGTACAGCTCGGAGCCAATTGGCAGTGCATTCTTGAATGCCGTGGTGCTGCTTCCATCATCGACTTTGTCAATGTTCAGGACTTCCTCATTGAATCGTAGGACGAAGTTTCTTAGAGATTCTATAGACTTCATCTTCATAGCAAATAGTGAGTCTACGTCTGCCTTCTTCT
Organism: Tetracentron sinense; assembly: GCA_015143295.1. Classification (NCBI taxonomy): domain Eukaryota; kingdom Viridiplantae; phylum Streptophyta; class Magnoliopsida; order Trochodendrales; family Trochodendraceae; genus Tetracentron; species Tetracentron sinense. The sequence goes on along the minus strand of CM026567.1, from coordinate 696,784 downwards.
TGTTGTTGGAGATATAACGATCAATAAAGACTGACCGTAGTCCCACCATGTCTCTTATTGATTCGGAGACAGGTTTCGAAACTATCACAATCTGGAACCTTGCAGACTGGTTGGAAAAGCTTTGCACAGGAGGGCATCGTCTGGATTGCGAAGAGCATGGCATGACTGAATTGGAAAAAATGATCAACTGGATCAGTTTTTCCATCGTACATGGTAAAGGTTGGAGTCACAAACTTCCGGGGCGTGGGGGTCTGGTTGATTCGTGCGGAGAGGGCAGAACTCTCGACATCCCTCTTCGCTTGCCGAGAGAACTAATCCATCTGACTTCCGCTTGCCTGCCTGAGGTGGGCATTGATCATAGTCTCCACATTATTTAGGGTTTTCCATGCCACTTGATCTCCATAATGACTTCCATAGAAAGCCTGACCTCATGATTCATCACGAGCATACTGAAAAAGGGGAGAACAGGGTCTGATTGTTTCATGGGGAGGAGAATGAAGCATGAACCTATTGTCATGATGACCTTAAAACGTCGGGGAAGCTAGCCTTCTTCCTTGCTCCCTTGGAGGAGACGGAAAGAGAAGTTGTCATCGAACATCTTACTTTGGCGAGGGATCTGTTCGCGCTTCTCATCATGGGGACTTTGGCCATAAATTTTGACCACGTGGACCTTCTTGGAGACCGCCTCGGTTAGATGTTTGCAAATCTGGGTGCTGAGGATTATAAGCATAGGCTCTCGGATTCAGGGGCTGCTCAGGCTCCGACTTACACATGTCGTGTTCGTAGGCCTCTAGCCTTTCTTCAAACATTTGTTGAATGTTTGTTAGCTGATTCAACGTGGACTGCTGTAGAATCATGTCCTCCCACTGTTGCTGCAACAACGTTATGATTTGGTTGGCCTGAGATATGTCTCTTTCAGGAGGGGACTGCCTGGATGCATTTCATGCTGCATCTCTGTCGGAGAGAACTTGTCTGGAAGCTTGTCCAGGGGTTTGTAATGAAGTAGGGGTGGCTTGTGTGGCCTGACCATCCTCTTGTCTTGTCACATCTTCGGCAAGAGGAATTTGAACTTGGTCTGCCATGATGAGCAAATAGAAAAGAGTATGCAAAGTTGGGAGTCGTTTAAGATTTCCCACAAACGGCACCAATTTTGTGATGAGAATTTTCCAGATGCCCCACGTGTCACTTTCTCCTTGAGTCCAGGTTGACTGGTAGAAGGAAGAAGTTGGTAGCGGGGATCACTGTTTGTTGATGAAGAGGGGGGGTTTGCCCTGTCAAGACACTCCGATGATGAAGTCAGTATAAGAAGAAGATGGAATGCAAAAGATGAACTTAGAACAGAGGTTAGGAGTGTATGAGTTAGGGCCTTTGCTCTTAGTCTTGAGAAAATGGGTAGAATAGTAGCCGATTTTCAGCTGTCCCTCTCTTCCTGAGTGTCTTGGAGTATTTATAAACTTAGGTGTGTATGTCCATTCATGCCCATAGATGGCCATGCATCCTTCCTTATGATTATTACCAAATATGTTAGACAAATCTTCTCCCAAACGTGTCACACGTGTAAGCCTACTTCTTCTCAGGTCGGTTCAGCCGAAAGCGGTTCTAAGTGACCAACATTAAATGCTAAGTTAGAGCTTTTCACCTAACACAAGAGTAAATAGATCGCCTCTTGATACTTCAGTCCTCAAAGTCGGTCTTGTCCTCAAATTCGGTCTCGTCCTTATTGTAAAGTCCATGGTTTTTGTGTTGGCATCTTCCGGTGTCAAAACAAGTGAGTCTAGGTGTCTAGGAATGTGTCTTGTGTCATTACCTTCAAGCATCCACGCCAAAGCGAAGTTGAAGACCAAAGAAGATCGGTTGATCCACTCGGTTGATCATTTCCTTCATAGGATGGTAAGTGACCTAGATACCATGTGACCATAGGTGGGATTTGACCTAGAATAATAATAACATGATGCCTTAGGTGGTAAGTGTCCTAGTCTAATCATACGGACCCTAGGTGATGAGATAAGTAGTGCAAAACAAGTTAACAATGGTGAAATTTTTCAAAAAACCAAGGTTTCTTCTGAGAGGCATATCTCACAAACTGTAGCTTATATTTTGCTCTATAATATGTCAAATCGACCGCATCGAAAGGAGCTACAACTTTTGTGAAGGGAATGAGAGTTGAAAACAAAGTTTTAAAATCTTTTTTAACCTCACGGTCGACCCTGGGCGTTTAGGGTCGACCCTGAATAGCAAAAAATTTCCAGCAACTTCAAATTTTGGGGGTCGACCTTGGAGGATAGTTGGGTCGACCCAAGTGTACATTTTGGTCAACCCAACTATCCTTGGGGGTCGACCCTGATATGGGAAACTTGCCAAATCGATTTTTTTGGTTCCCTCTTTGGTTTTAAACCTTTTTAGCAACTTCTAAGTACTGTTTTGAGTTCCCTATAAGTGGGGAACCCTTCTACTTCGTGGAGTACGACCTTGGGAGTGTGTGGAGAGGTTTTTTAAGTTTATCCAGTGGTTATAGAACCTATGGAAATTGATATTCTCTACCCCCTTTGTTAGTGCATTAAACCTACAGTTTGCAAGCCCAAAGCTCCATATTAGCTTGTTTGGACTTGTGCATTAAAGGAGTCTATCTAGGTGATGATTCTTATCAAACCATCAACCCGTTCTGGATAGAACACCTTGGCTGGAGTGTTTCGGAGCCTTTGCGAAGAAGATCGATCTGAGAAGGATCGTGGTAGAGTGATTTGGTCGGTGGATTCCGAAGCCGTCATTGACGGAGATCGATTGGAAGATCATGGACTGTTTTCGAGACACAAAGAGAAGTACAAGCGGTTGCGGTTGATCACGGGACTTGAGAGTATGTGGTGACTTTTCGAGGCGTGGAGGATTAAGAACTAAATGATCGTGGTGTCGAGTCCGAAGGAGTCAAGTTCGAGTCTTGTAAGTTCTTGTTTACTTTGTCTTAGTGGATTCTCATGGTTGGACTAGATCCCGTGGTTTTTCCCGGAAGGGTTTCCACGTAAAAATCCTTGTGTTGTGGTTTGCTTGGTTTTCCTTATTCCGCACTTAAATTTTATCATCCCTTAACTAAATAACTTAATTGTTAAAATCATAAAAAGGGTTGATAGACTTTTAGAGAAACTTAACCATCCCATTGAACTTGTGAGATTTTCAACTCAAACCCTAGATTTGAGGTTCTCTGAATTGTTTTATTTTTTCACTTATGATCACGAATTCAAAAATCGTCCTGTAGAACATGATTTCGGAAATCGTCCTGTAGACCACAATTTCTAAAATCATCCTGTAGACCACAAGTTCTAAAATCGTCCTGTAGACCATGAGTTCTGAAATCGTCTTGTAGACCACGAGTTCTGAAATTGTCCTGGCATGGAGTACGGGCTTGTCTACAATTAGGGCACGGACCCGAGTCCCAATTTTCTAAAAGGGACACGGGGAGGTCCTTTTCTCAGGACTCTATTCTCCCCTACAGATTCTGACTTGTCTGGTAGGCTTGTTAATGAGGAAAATTCCCAAAATGTCCTAAAAAAAGGTTTTCTAGTTATATCTCTTACTTGGTATCACAATGTCTAAATTTACCTAAGGGTCTATCTGGATCATAAGGATCCAATTCCAGTGTTTGGAGGCCCCCAGTTCCTTTTCGATAAAAAAAAAGTGCCTCTATCTCTCTCCAAAAAAAAAAAAAGGGAATATGCCTCTGTTTCCTAAGAACTCCAATTTACATGGGAATTAAAATGGGGTCATTTCCATGGGAATTGGAATATCTACCTAGGAGATAAATACTAAATATCGCAATTCACCTGGGCATGAGATTTAATATGGGTATTTTATAACTTGACTCTCCTACTTTTTGAACTCTAGGTTCTGTCTCCCTACCCTTATTATTTTGTATACAAATAATGTTAAATATCTTGATTAGTTTAAAAAATAAAATAAAAATATTTTTGTTACATAAGAAGCGTTGGCTAATCTATAGATTGGCCTTAAATGTTTCACATGGAAAAAAATAAATAATTTTTTTTTTTTGGATTTTCACTTGATAAGTATGAAAATTTATTAGTAAGTTGAATCATCAAAATCCGATAAGCGAGTCAAAAGTTATGGTCAAAATACCAAAGCGGGAAAAGCGGGAAAAAAATGGAGACCAAACCGGATGACCACTTTTAAAACCGGTTGACCGGTCCTCGAAAATTTTGTATGGGGTTTTTTCCAGAACCCCCTAAACTGTCTGGTCGACCAAGTGCAATATCCGGTCAACCGGTAATGGCCATTTTAGACCGTAGCTGACCTTGGGGGATATTTTAAGGGCCTTTGGGTCTTTGGCAAACCCCAAGGGGTCTATAAAACCCCCATTTCGTGGCTAAGGGTTACCAAACCCTTAGATCATTGTGAAAGGAGTTTAGAGAAAGAAAAAGAAAGAACAGAAGGAAGAGGGTTTTGTCAAGTTGTTCTTGAGTTGGATTTCTCAACAAAGAAGGAGTCCTCCTTGCTTCTTAGTCATTCTCAAGCTTGTTCCTGCTTTCACAAGTTTTCTAAAGCGCTTAGACCGTAGGGATCCGGTCTTGTAAGGTAGATACCTTCTACTAAATTGATTTGTTGTGATTTGATAAGTAGATACCCTCTACTCACTTGTTGTGTTATGATTTATGTATTGAAAGTAATATGTAAAGCATGGTTTCGATAAAGTGAGGTATAAAAGATGATTTTTCTTATGAAAGTTGGTTTATTATGATCAAATGATGAAAAGTGAGATGAAAAGGATTTGGTATTGATGAAAAGTATGGAAGTGTGGGGTTTTAAAAAATGTGAAGAGTTTTGTATAAGTAAAGGGAATTTGAAAAAGATAGTTTTGGTATGTGTTAATGGCTCAAAGTGTGATTTTTGAAAAAGGGTAATTACTTCCCTCCATGTAAAGCTTTGTAAAGTCTGGTTTTGATAAGGGTAGTTGATACCCTGCGGTAAAGTAAAAGGTTTCTGAAAAAGGATATTTGATACCCCCTTTAAAGTATGATTCTCAACGGAAGTTTGCAAAGTAAGGTTTTGACAAGGGTATTTACATACCCCATGTTAAGTGCAAAGGTTAAGAATAATGGGAATTGGATGTCCCCTTTTGAAGTATGATTTCTATAAAGGGTATTTACATGCCCCCTTGTAAAGCAGAAAAGAATGAAAGGGTATTTACATGCCCCTTTGTAAAGTTGGATAAGAATGATGAGTATTGGATGCCCCCGTGTAAAGTATGATTTCTAAAAAGGGTATTTACATGCCCCCTTGTAGCGCTGGAAATACTAAAGGGTATTTGATGCCCCCTTATAATGTGTGTGACTTCGACAATTGGTATTTACATGCCCTCTTGTAAAGCTGAATAAGAATGAAGGGTATGTGATGCCCCTTGTAAAGTATGATGTTCCACAATGGGTATTTGATGCCCCCTTGTAAAGTTGAAACATATGAAGGGTATTCTATATGCCTTATTGTAAAGCATGTTTTGAAAGTATGTGTAAGGGTAGTGGATACCCCCTTGTAAAGTTTGCTTTGAAAAGTATGAAATCAAAGAGTGCTTCGCAAAGCAAGTGCTCAAAGTATGTGTTTTTGAAGTGTGATTTAAAGAAGTTTGAAAAGGATGATTTCAAAGTATGTTTTGCAAAGAAATGATTCAAAGTATGTTTTAAAGTAAGATTTAAAGTATGTACAGTCGAGTTTTGAAAGTATGGGTAAGAGTGTGATAGAGGGATATGGGTAAGAGTTAGAGATCAAAGGTGGAGACAGATGGGTGAGGGAGTAAAGGGTGTGGTGGAGAGATGAGAACAGAAGTGTTCTCTGTGAACACCTCTTCAAAATGGTTTGTGAGAAAGAGGTGGTCTGGAGATGAGAGAGAGAGAGAGGGGAAAGATGAGAGAGAAATATGGTTAGAGAGATTAGATGTGGGTGGCAAGATGAGAGATAAATGTGAGTAGAAAGATTAGATGTAGGTGGTCATGCACGATGCACCCAAATTACAGAGAGAATTAAAGGGAGAGAGAGGTGGGGTGTGATTTGGTATACCCACAACCCCTATGATTCTATATGGAGCAAGTGTATCAAAATTGATACGCCCCACATACAACTTGATTTGGTGAAAATTGAATGTTATCTATGCAATTATTAAACAAATTTGATGGATGACTATTATTGTCCATCAAACATGATAGTTCTTAAGTTATTAATAATACAACGAATTTTTATTACTTATGCTTAAATAATTTTTATTCAATGAATCTTAACAAATTTACTCTTTATAGTGACATTGATGTTTTAGGAAAGAAGCTTTAAAGGGGAGATGTTGCAAGCCTCGTCATCTACTGCTGCACACTTCGTACTCTATTATGCACTAGAATTTTTTTTTAATTTGAGTACAAAAAAAATCATTTGATGTATTGAAATTCAAATTCAATGAATTCATGTTTTTTAAGTCCATCATTTGATATACTATTTTACAATCATTATGGTTAGGAATTGTACGGTTTCAAGAAGAACAATAATTTGCTCCACGAGTTAAATTTTTTAACCCCTAAGATTTTTTTTTTTAATTTCTAAAAAACATAGGGTAAATATGTGCACCCTAGGGGTGAGTTAATCTTAACTATATTTAAAGAGATTTAAAAGGGAGCTGAGTTAATCATAGCCAAGAAATAACTATCCGTCGACCGTGCTACACTTGATGTTGGTTTTGGGCCACCAGTCATCAGCTCTATCCACTAAACCCTCATTTACTGTAACTGATAAGTTT